>JAOTRS010000029.1:11655855-11681782 GCA_028565755.1 Dinotopterus cunningtoni
TGTGTAAAGCTGCTTTGCGGCAATGACAATTGCTAAAAGCGCTATACAAATAAAATTGAATTGAATTGAATTGAATTTTTTGCCCACAGGGAAATACGTGATGGTCATGGGCATCATCCAGTCACATAGTCCAGAGCCTGTGCTTCGTGCGGTGAAGGTGGCGGATCTTTCAGATAACGCAGCCATTCACAGGAAAATGTGGAAATATGAAGTTGAAGATCTGCAGCAAACTTTGCCATAATGAACTGTAATGATTTCGAGAACTTAAAACACTATGCAACAATGCATTTCTGTACATATACTTTTGAAAGAAACTCCAGTATCAATGTTTATTTTTTACTGTATAATACTTTATTAATGTTGTGTGACATTTATATTAGATATTGATAATAAAAGTACATATATAAAATTTTGAGTAAACATTTTGTGTAACAACATACCAAAAACATGGGAGTGAATGAGAGAAGAAAGATTTGCGAGACAGATTCATCATTAATTTTACAATTAATGGAAAGTTGTTAAGGCACCGCTGAAGCTTTTTCATGTTTTTGCCAGGGTCAACAGTCTAGGAGTGTATAGTCAATCACAGGTAACAGGAGAATATTAAAGTGGAATAAAATGAAATATACTTACTATACCTCAGGTGTGTTAAATATTATTGTCATCTGGTTAAACATATAATAGCTATAACTATTTTAGCATAAACTATATTTCCAATAAAGGGTGTCCCAAAAGTCCTCCGACATGGAGAAGTTAATACTTGGAATGTGTACGTGTGTATACATATATATATATATACAGTACTGTGAAAAAGTCTCTGCTTGCGCAAAGGGCACGAGAAAAGATGCCTTGAAAAATAATGACAAAAAGAAACCTTTATTCGAATTTAAACACTTCTCAATAAAACAAACTTCTATAAAGAGCAGTAAACTGTAAAACAATTACCGTAATCAGTACAGCGGAACCTCTGCATATGAATGCCCTCTCTTACACGTTTTCATCTTAAATTTTGCAAGAAATTTGAATCACCATATGAAGCATTCTCAGCAAACCAACTGAATGCTGGCTAAGATGTGCGTACCTCCAGGAGCCGTTCAAAACTCGTTTGCGTCAGCAGAAAACCAAACGAAATTTTTTTTTCAGTCAACGAAAGCTGTCTTGTCAGAGTCAACCCACGATACGAAGCTTGCCTTCGGTAGAGTTCAAAAGATTATCTATGTGATTTTAATGCCTCTTCATTTCATATTTTATTCATTTACCTGGCTTGTGAAAATTTTGATTGGTTTGTTTTTATATGCAAAAATACAGATAATGACCTGGAACTTGTCAAATTGGTAAGGGTACTGTTTCCATATGCCAAGAGGAATCATCAAATTAAGTGAGGTTTAATGTCTATTTATTTCATATTTTACTTCATTTACATGTCTTTTCGAAATGTTTCGATTGTTTTTACATGCAAAAATATGATTATAGTGTTGGAAATTGGTAATATTGGTAATATTTTTGGGTGCCTGGAATGGATTATCTCTATTTACATTACTTCTTATTGGAAAATGCCTTTCGCAATATGCAGAGGTATTTGGTTTGATAAACCTTCACTTAGACACAAAATAAATGAGCTTTACTGAGGTTTCTCTGAGCATCCTGGAAAACATGCCAGAGTTCTTTTGGTACCTTCTTAACACTTCTTCACATTTTCATGCGAGACTCTGAAAATTTCATTTATCATATTATTAACATCATATTATTATTATTATATGTAGTTGTTTAGATTTCATCTGAAAACTGGTTCATTGTGGTTCAATGTATACACATGCAAATATTGAAATTTTACCCTCACGATCTGAAAGTCTGAATCCACAGGATTGAGATCTTTTAGATATTTTAGACCCATGATTGTTTTTAGACCCAGACATAACAGCTCTAGACTTTTTTTTTTACTTCAGATCTAAAGTCAGTAGTCTATCAGATTCGGCCCAAAACAATCTCTGCATGGAACGAAATAAGTTTGGTCCACGTTATATTCAAAGGCTGTTGATTTGAGCATTTTCTCTAATTAATACTTTTGAATACATTTTTCTAGACTTTTGCCCTATAACTCTATCATAATAAACTCCTGCGTGTATGAAGACTTGGGACACCCTGTAGTGTAACATTTTGCATTACTATAAAGGTGGACATTTTAAAAGACGTAACATAGAGGTCACCTTCTAACAAAATGAAGTAAAACAATATCAGTAAATTATATGTTATTTTCAGTAACAAGTACAATAAGGAATGGTGAAAAGTACAAAAAAGTAGAACGAGCACTCAGAGACGTGTGCTCAGTTTCTGTTACATCATCAGGGGCATCAGAGCCGTTTGAAAGAACCAATGGCATGGTTGCAGTTGGGGCAAAAGTGCGTCACATCCTTCAGGCCGTCCACACAGAAGGGGATCAGGCAACACCCGTACATACAGCTGTGAAGACAAAGAGCACAGGAATGTAAAAATACAACATACTTAGCAAAGCACATGGCTGAAAGCACTTGTTTAATTAGAGATATTTCGTACCCAATAATGCACAGGCCTGCACAGACCAGCCAGGCCATGGTGCCTGAACTGTGCTCCATTCGGGTTACCACAGTCTGAGAACACACAGGACAACACGTCTGTGCTGGGACGTCTCCAAACGAGGTCGGCTGCACGTACACTGTTTGCACTGAAACTAATCGACAAAACCAGGGTCAGAACCGGGAAAAATTTTTATAAACATAATCATCGATAAATCTTTTTTTCTACTTTGTGGTGTTGCATATATACCAGTTTAAAAAAGGCACTTGTAATGTTTTTGTGTATACATGAAATAAGACACACCAAATGCTTTTTTTGGGCCATAAAGGTTTAAAAAAAATAATAAAATTCAAACTGTACTTGACTACGCAAAAAAAAAAAAAAAAAAACACGGAGGTTTATTAAATTTATTTATGCAAAGGATCGCCATCTTACAAACTGCTCACTTTAAATCTCTTCTTTCAAAAATCTGTTCCTGTCTGCTTTGCTCTTTCTTTTCAGATCGGTCACAGCGGTGTTTCTAACTCAAATATCATAAAGAACCATGGTCATGTGACTAAGTACGCCTTTCTCGAAACAACTTCATCTAAAAAAAAAAAAGCAAACAAACAAAAAAGGTTTTTCTTTTTTTTTATACTAATTTTGTTTATAACTACATATTAAATATCATTTTCTATACTAAATACTGGGGAGAGGACTCGCCAGGGACCAGCCGATACAATATTATCATGATACTTAGGCATTGATTCGATTTGTATTGCGATTTTGTAAGTATATATATATTTTTTTAAATAAATATCCTGCTTCCAATATTTTTGTTACAATTCTAAACTAATAATTTGCTCAGGACTCTGTGCTGTGTGTATAGTTAACAGTGCACCACCTGTAGGATTATAGTGGAACTGCGACAATTTTAAGATTCTTATTTAGGAAATTGCTTCATCTTAGTTACAGCTGCTTTCAGTTGTGAAAACAACTGAAAGTAATGAAGAGTAATGAATTAAACAAGGATAATTAGAATAACTTAGAAAAGGGGGAGGGTAAAAAAAAAAGGAAACAGTAAATTCCGTATTGCACCAACAGGAAGGCACAAAATGCGAGTCATGACTGAATTGCACTTAGAAGTGAAAAGGGGGAAAGGAAAGAGCATTGCACAAATAATACAGTTAACATTACTGCACTTGAAGAGTGGGTAAATGACCAGGAGAACAAATAATGTTTTAATGTAATATTAATAATAGTTTATAGTTTAAACGTTACCACCTCAAATACCACCCTAATAGGTCAACTGAGGACACCATTTCCTTTGCGCTCCATTCTGCCCTGACTCATCTGGACAACGCCGACACCTATGTCAGGATGTTGTTTCTAGATTCAAGTTCAGCTTTTATCACAGTTAGCCCTTCCAAGCTAGCCCTGAAGCTAGACTTTCTTAGCAACAGACCATAGTCTATTCGTCTGAATAACCTCACCTCCTCCAGTCTCACCCTCAGCACTGTTGAGTTCCTCAGGGATGTGTATTGGCCCCTCTCCTATAATCTCTTTCCACCTATGACTGCATCCTGCCTTTGCCTCCAACAGTATTATCAAGTTTGCAGATGACACCACGATGGTGAGCCTGACCAGAGGTAACGAGACGGCTTATAGGGAGGAGATCAAGCAGCAATCTGGAACTAAACACCAAGAAGACGTGTAACCAGCTTTAGGGTCCTTGGAATCCATATCTCCGAGGACCTCACCTGGTCTCTGAACTCTTCTTTCCTGATCAGGAAGGCTTAGGAGCATCTGTACTTAAAAAAAGTCCCAACTGTGTGCCAGGATACTGGGGAACTTTTACCGATGTGTTATTAAGAGCTTCCTTACAAACTGCATCTCAGTGTGGTACAGCAGCTGCACTGCTCAGGACCTTAAAGCTCTTCAGACGGTGGTGAAAACTGCATAACAAATCATTGGCACCCAGCTAATCATCCTGGAAGACATTTACAAGAAACGCTGCTTTCTGCAGAGGGCTAGAGGCATTATCTAAGATAATCCTCTCACCCACATCATGGACTGTTCATTCTGCTACCATAAGACAGATGCTACAGATGTATCAGAGCACGCACCAGCAGACTGAAAAACAGCTTCTTTTTTTTTCCTGTGGCTGTTACTGCGATAAACAGCTGAAATAGGCTGTTAGCTAACACATCACTGCACTGTCACTTTCTGTTTATATTGCACTGCTTCATTTTATACCACTATGCATCTTTGCACCATCAATAATTATGCTCATCAGTGCACTATTGTATATTCCACTCGTATTTATCCTGTTATTTTTAGGCATGTAATCTTCCAAACATGCTAATCTACTGCACAATGTTTGCACAGTTACACTGTATTATACGGTACACCATTATAAACATAGACATATATATTCCACATTACCTAATGCGCCTTCTTTTTACTATATCACTATATCCACCATAACTCTATTACCAAACGCATCTTCTGTATGTATAACACATTGTTATTTATTTATTGTAAATAGGCCACTTGTGCACTTCTGGTTAGATGCTAACTGCATTTCATTGGCTCTGTACATGTATTCTGCACAATAACATAAAAGTTAAATCTAATCTAAATCTAATCAAATGCAAACGTATTAATTAAAAAATAATTTTAAGAAATAGATTTTGGAATATTATGTATTGCCACATAAAGGAATCACAATACACAACTTTATCTCAACCATTAATCATAACTCTTAAACACAGGAAGCTCTAGACCTGAGAGTACGCAGTGAGACAGTCACACAAACTGTGGCATCTGGTCTGGTTCCTCTGTCCTGCCGTGAGCCAAACCACAACACGACTCATCGTGTCAGGAAACAAAAAAAAAAAAAGAACTCGCTAACTATATGCTCTGCTTCTTTCTTACACAAAACACTTTCATACTTTGCGCTTTCACTAAAAATCACAGTCACAGATTATTCCCGAACAGATAATATATACGTATGTACAATGCTCCTTGTGTAAATTAGTCTTCAGTCTGATTTGTTTTAAATCCACTCTTACACAACGGATCAGTCGTGACATTAAAAGCACTGAGAGGTAAAGTGAATAACACTGACAGAAAGTGAACAGGCAGTTCTCCAAGTTGATGAGCAACCATAAGGACCTGACAGACTTTAACAAGGTTGCTCCTTGTTTAAAGCTGGCTCAGCGCATCTACACCACCGCAGGTCTTCTTGAGGTTTTCCTGACATGCAGTGGGTAGTACTAAACAAATAGTCATGGGCGTACAAGGTTCAATAATCCGTGTGGGACAGAAAGGCTACGATGTTTACTGAAAATAGTTATTTCTGGCTATGAGAGGAAGGTGACAAAACCCACAGTGTGGCATAGCTTGCTGTGTATGGTGCTGTGTAACCACAGACCTGTCAGAGCGCTCATGCTGACCCCTGTCCACTGCTCAAAGCTCCTACAATCGACACATGAACATCAGAACTGGGCCAAGAAGCACCAGAATGGCACCAGGATGGCACCAGGATGCCAGGTCCTGGCATTTATATTGATGTTACTTTGTTACCAAACGTAACACCTACCAAAAATTGCTGGATACCAAGTATACCCTGAAACCAGTGATCCCCTTCAGCAGGATAATGCTCCCCTGCCACACTGCAAAATTGTTCAGAAATGGTTTGAGGAAAGTGTGGAAAAGTTCAAGGTGGTAACTTCAAACTCATCAGATCTTAATCTGATTGATGTGCTGGACAACCATGTCAGATCCATGGAGGCCCCACCTCACACCTTACAGGAATGAAAGTATCTGCTGCTAACATCTTGGTGTCAGGTACCACACCACACCTCGGGAGGTCTTGTGGAGTCCGTGCCTGGTTGTTTTGGTGACACAAGAGCGACATACGTAATATTAAGCAAGTGATTTTATCGTTATGGTTGATCTGTGTAATCTGACTTACAAACAATGACAAGGATAGATGCTCTGAAAGGATTTGTAAGGATTCAGGAACTGAAAGAAAGCCCTATTCAGATTCAGAAGTTAACAGAGTGTTATGTGGTACATTCCTATTGCATAGGAACTCCTCTATGGTTTATTTTTCAGCCATATTAGTCCTTCTTTAAGAAAATTACTGGCTGAATCACTGACTGTTTTGTTGCCACTTTGCGCTGGTCTGATTCTTTTTTTCGTGACATTAATTTTAGACCTTTTACCAGAATATTAAACTCTTCCAGAATCACAGAAAAAAAAAAAATTTAGTAAACTGAACTGAAATTAAAGTTGTGTCTTTTATCACATGAGCAATCATGTGATGCAAACATCTGGGTTCTGTTTAAAAAAAAAATAATAATAAAAAAATTATATATTGCGGATATGTAATTGGCGTCTGGGTGAGGGTTCTATCATTGAGACGTCCTTCTGATGAGCTAATCCAATCCAAACAGGGCGTAATACAAGTTTAGGCTGTACAACTACACATTTCTAAGTATAGTGTGTGTAGTTGTTTCTACATTCAGGGTACACAGCCAGATATCTGGACACAAGATGTACAAAAATGTACGCAGGGCTGTTATCACTTCCTGACACAGATACAAAGAAACTGCAAGGCTTTCCTGTAAAAAAAAAAAAAAAAAAAAAGAGAGGCACCTCTTCATATTATTAGAAAGCCCTGAAATACTTTGGAGCTTGTCCATGACCGCAGGGCCTTAGGCACGCGAGCGCTCACTCATGAACATCTCAAGGGATGAGGCTTATTATCGTGTCATTAGTGGAAGTGGATAGCAGGCCTGGGTATGTTTCAGAAGGGTTTTCAAATCACATCCTGTGTAACAGGAAGCTCACAGCAAACATGGATGAGTGACAATGCATCCATGCCACGAAGCACACCAGCACTTTTTGTTACAGTTTTACAAATACTGTAAAAATCACTGTATCCTATCTGAAGATCAGAGAGACATTCATATTTGTACCATTTAGTAAAGGAGGTTCAGGTAGGTGCCCCGTTTAAAAAAAAAAAAAAAAGTCACCAGTTCAAAAGGGTCAAATTATTGGGCTGCATCAAGCAAAGAAAACAACTAAGGATATTTGAAATTAGTGGACTTGGGTTCAGAACCCTTCAACACATTATCAAAACCTGAAGGGATAGTGCTAAACATCATGAATGGAAATCACTTAAACGCTTGGTGAAGTTGCATGGGTAGAAACCAGAGCTGCGTAATACTGAAAGTAAGATCATTTCCATACACACAATGTGAGGAGAGCTCACATGACTGGGACTAAACAGCTGTGTGGTCATAAGAAAACCACTTGTTAGTGAGGCTCATCAGAAAAAAATGGCTTCAGTTTGCTAGGGGGCATAAAGGCTGGACTTTGGAGCAAAGGAAAAAGGTCATGAGACCTGATGAGTCCAGATTGAGCCTATTCCAAAATGATGTGGGTGTCAGGGTAAGAAATGGGAAGCGCATGAAGCGATGCACCCAACATGCAGTGTACAAGCCTCTGGAGACAGTGTTATGATCTGTGGTTGCTTCAGTTGAGTCAGCATTCAGAATGACCATGTTATCACATCTATGGAGTTTTTCTTCCCTGATGGCATGGCCATATTCCAGGACTCAGAGTGGTTCTGGGAACTTCACCCCATAAAACTGCGCTACCCGGACATGAGGTAGGATTTTTAATCACGCACTTCACCCCGTAAAACTGGGCTACCTGGACATGAGGCAGGATTAAAGTAAAATTATATGTACAACTAATTATTTTTTAATATCCTTTAAATATCCCTTATTTAAAAGAACCAGTGTTTGCACTGTTCGACAACTTACTCACATACTTTGGATGGAGACATACGTAGATATGTTTTTGTTTTTTCTTGAAATGTTCAGAGAATTATGGCCAGCTTGCTGCGGTTTACAATTTTAACACAAGCTTGACGTAAAAATCATGACTGTTTATTAGTCATTTAATACTAATACAAAGAACCTTAAGAGAAAAAAAAAAAAACCAAAAACTTTCATTTCAATGTAAATTTCTTTCTTAAAAAAAGTTCTCATTATTCAGGTAAAAATGAAAGACTGAACACGTGCGCACTGAGTTTTGCGTCAGAGAAACATAAAATGAAAGCATTTCCATGAACGCATGGGAACCAGTTTCTCCACTCCAACTTTCAATTGTCTTATTTGTATATCAATAGTTCCAATAATAGACAATCACACATTAAAAAGAAAGGGAAAAAAAACGGCTTGAGGCAACAAAGTGATTTTTCTTTGAACATAAGTGTAGTCAAATGCAGAAGTGAGATGTAGGCCAGAAACCACAAAAGAGCACTTGCACAGGTACTTTGCCACTTCCTGATTGCACAGCAGCTGTACATCAGTAGATTTGTTCTCTCTTTAGTTTTTATTTCCAGCCGTCAGTTATCATTTAATAAAATGTCTGCATCTTGTATAACCTGATCCTCAATGTAAAATCTATAATTTGTTGTTATGGCAACAGAAGCATTACACCTACCCCTACTAAATATATCAGAGCCACATCGTAAAATCTATAAGCCAAGTCAGAAATGGTTTCCTGTTTTCAAGTCAAATATATTTTACATCGATAACAATATTTTTAAATCTTTTTTGTTGTAATGATTGGCCATAATTGGCCGGTGTCACTGTGCCACACACTCATTAATTTAACTAAAACAAATTACACAGTTACATTATTCCATATTTATCAGTTCTTATAAGGCAAACAGTCAACGTCAAACAGACTTACAATTAAAATTTACAAGAATTTAAAGAACGGAGTAGTGCGTGAGTAAGTGAGAGACAGAGTGAATGAGGGAATTGGGTAGAGAGTGAAAGAGTAAGTGAGAGTGTGAGTGATTAAGGGAATGAGGTATTGAGTGAGTTAGGGAATGAGAGGAAGCAAGTGTGTGAGAAAGTGACTGAGGAAAGGAGGGAGTGAGCGAGTGGGTGGGTGTCTGAGATGATGTGATTTCAAGAGTGACTAAGGGGGATGAGGTAGTGGGTGTGTGTGTGAGAGAGTGACTGAAGGAATGAGGTAGTGACTGAGTGAGTGAGTAAGAGAGAGAGTGAACGAATGTTCACTCTGAGTAAGTGAGATTGTAAGTAAGATAGTGATTAAGGGAATGAGGTAGTTAGTGAGAGCGAGCGAGTGGAAGAGTGACTAAGGAGATGAGGTAGTGAGTGGGGGTGTGATCGAGGGAATGAGGTTGTAAGCGAGTGAGTCAGTGGCCAAGGGAACGAGGTAGTGAGCAAGTAAATGAGAGAATGATTAAAGGAATGAGGTGGTGAGTGTACGAGTGTGTGAGAGAGTGACCGAGGGAATGAGGTAGCGAGGAGGGAAATGTGAGGGTGTCTGAGGGAATGAGGTAGTGAGCGAGACTGATTTAGAGAATTAAGGAATAAGTTAATGAGGTAGTGAATGAGATCAGTGGGTGAGTGAATGATGAGGTAGTGAGGTAGTGAGCAAGTGAGAGAGAGAGAGAGAGAGACTCCTCACCCACGGGTGGGCCTGCCATAGGGGCTACAGGCTGAGGGGGCGGATACATTTGAGCATAAGGCTGTGTTGGATAAGGGGCTGGTGCCTTCTGGACCAGTGGAGGAGCCGCAGGGCCTTGTGGGTAAAGGCCTCCCGCGCCCATTGCTTCATCATAAGACGGCGGTGGAGCCGCAGCACCAACCGGGACAGAGAACTCCATCGGAGGGGCACTCGCCATCGGGGCAGTCTGCCAAACACACACACACACAGAATGAATGACATAATGTAATACATATGGACAGAAATAACTATTATAACTATAATTCCAGTATTTTGTTTTTATACTTCGCGCTACAACACGCCATTGTTTCTTTCACTAACACGAACAGTCAAAACGAAACTTAACCCAGTACCGATAATCATTTTAGAAACGACTAATGATGACATTCCTTAATTCCCCTTGTACTCACTTTGTTTTATGAACTCGCAGGACGGATTAGAGATGAGCACGAACAAAACAATAGGCTAATGTGGCATTATTTCCCGTGTCTTTTGCTGTTTACTGAACTTCCGCGTTTGGTCACGTGGTTTCCAGGAAAGCCCCCTCGGAAGCTCCTCCCACTAAACCCACCTCTAAGAGCCACACACCATGCCTCTGATTGTCTGTACTGTAACACAGTTATTATACTAAACCCCAGGGCTTTATTAAACCCACAAACTACTGTATGTTCATGAAACACTGTACGGAGGTGGACAATTGTAAAAGTGCAGTTTAATGATTTTTTATACATTCACAGCTTTTGTGGTGACCTCAGACACGTGAGAATTATGGGGATTATTTTTCATTATTAAATTGCAAAATACAACTGTACATGACATGTAATAAATATAATTCCTTCACTTTTAAAAAAGTATTAAGTTGTTATTTCATTTCATCCATCCATCTAGGAGCCTCTGTAGTCTAGGGACTGTGGAGGCCAATGGTGTCCCTTGTGTTTACTGTATTCCCATTTTTACGACCGTGGTAGGACCTCTGGGCCACATTTACCCATGCATTCACATACTATGGGCAATTTGTGAACGCCAATTGGCCTAATCTGCATGTCTTTGAACTCCGGTTGGGAGGAAACTGGAGCACCCGGAGAAAACCCACCAAGCACGGGAAGAACATGCAAACTCCATGCAATTGAACCCGGACGCTGGAAGTGCAAGGTGACAGTGCTAACCACTAAGCCACTGTGCCATCCCCAGTAATGATATCCCCTGCAAAAAAGATCCACCATAATGAACACGTAAGGATGTTCAGTGGGGTTGTGTTCAGTCAGGGCTCTGTGCAGGACACCTAACTTCTTCTTAGGCTGTTGAAAAAGAGCGATCTGAGTGAGAAGCTTCTGGCCAGATTTTACCACTCCACTACACAGTGAGAGCAGCACTGTGTATTGTGTGACTGTGTGGAACGCCGGATGCTCTGCAGCAGACAAAACGGCACACCAAAGAGTGGTAAACACAGCACAAAAAAGTCATCTGCTATTTTCTTCCCTCTCTGGAAGAGATTGCAAGCACCAGGCTTCTTTCTAGAGCCCTTAAAATCTCCACTGACTGCTCTCACCTGAACATTCACACTTTCAATTAATTCCACCCAGGAGGATGCTACAGGTGTTAAAAGACTGAAAAATAGCTTTTTTCCCAGAGCAGTAATGGTTTTAAATCAGTTGGCACACTTCATTTATTTAATTTATTTCCTTGATTTCATAGATCACTTTCATAAGTGCACAGCTTCATGCTATGTGTTTGATGTTTCTAATTGTGTAAATGTGTCGAATGTCTGCTGGGGTGTCAGGGGTAGCTCAGTGGTTAAGGCATTAGGCTACAGTCCCTGCGAAGGTCTCAGTTTTAAACCCCATGAGCACCAAGTTGTCGTTGTTGGGCCCTTGAGCAAGGCCCTTAACCCCAAATGCTCAGATGTATAATGTAAAACTTTAAAATGTAAGTCTCTCTGGATATGGGTGTCTGCCATATGCTGTAAATGGAACAAATTTCATTGTATTTGGCATCAATAAAGGCACTCTACTCTACTTTACTCTAATCTGGACACACCATGCGTTCATGGAGCTCAGTGTGTGCCCGGTTGGGACCCTTAATGGGAAGGTAGAGAATGGTTACTTTTTAGATATAGATGTGAAGTTCTGATGCAGTGTCATCATGAAATTTTCATACCAGCTCCATAAAAAACACAAGCGAACACGTGACCCCCAATCAGGTTCTCTCTCTCACTGACATATGCACCATTGTGCAGGACACACACATTGCACACATGCGATCACTTAAAAGGCGCACGCACGGATTTAATTGGCTCGGTGGAGCCGAGTTGCAGCTGTGATCTCATTTCCTCTGAAGTGACGCCTCATGCACGCGCTTCCTTTTCATCTTCGTGGGGAAATGTTTGTGTTCTTGACGCTGTCGGGTTTTTCAGCCATGCACTTCTCTGCACGGGAATAGCGCATCAGCTCATGGGATCATGTCCCCTCACGGCTTCCGGAGTCTTTATAACATGGTGAGTGTGTGATGTGATGTGATGCATGCATCGATTTAAAGGCTCGTCTATGCCCCAGTCGCAGGGGATAAAAATTTTATTTATTTATTTATTTATTCATTTATTTGTTGCACAAAATTATGGCTTTTTCGCGTGTGAACCGTTATGCTATCTCTATGCTGCATGTATATGTATATGCTCATACTGATTCCCTGCAGCGTAGCTTCCATAACGCCTACAGAGACAACCGCTGATGATGATGATGATGATGATATATTCTGTATTAGGGATTGCTTTTTAACTCTTTCATAACGATGCATGCACGATGTCATTAGACTAGAGGTCGTAAGTGTTATGTAACGTATGTCTTCTGATTAGGGGGGAAAAAAAAAGAAAAGAAATGAGAACGCCCCCTTAGAACGCCCCGCCCCATTCTGCTCGCTTTCACTTCCTCATTTGTTACGTCAAACCAATATGGCGGCTCATAGCATTAGCAGTCAAAAGTACACACTCCATCCATCCATCGATACAGGAGCCCCTTTAGTCCAACTAGGGACTGTGTATTGTATTTATTCCCATTTTTACGACCAGTCCAGTAAACATTCACACACACCTTCACACACTACAGGCCAATCAGTAGGGGTTGGAATCACCAGTCACCTCCGCCGATACGATATCATCACGATACCTCTGTGGCGATTCGATTAAAAGTCCTATTCAGATTTTATAAATATTATGATTCGATATTAAATTTCATTTTCACATGATTTTGTTACAGTTTTAATCTTGAATTGTTTAATGATTAATTAAATTATTTTTTTTACTTAATAACCAAGTGCAGCATTTAAACACTACAATCTAACTTCAAATTCAAGAGTTTAGCACATCTCTACAATTCACTTCTACCACACAGGATGAAAGTGTTTAAATAGTTTGCCTCTCACGCACTCATCTTCTATACCGCTTTATCCTGTATCCTCTATCCCAAGGGACTTAGGGCACGAGTCGGGGTACACCCTGGACAGGGTGGCAATCCATCGCAGGGCACACACACATACACTCACTACGGGCAATTTGGGAACGCCATTTAGCCTAATCTGCATGTCTTTGGACTGTGGGAGGAAACCGGGGTACCCGGAGGAAACCCACCAAGCAGGGGGAGAACATACAAACTCCATGCACACAGAGACGGGAATCGAGCCTGGCTGGGAATCGACAGTGCTAACCACAACACCACCATACCGCCTTAATAGTTTGCCTGTAGGATTATAAAGAAACGAGGATGTTTTACCTCCTCAGATGCCTCCAAAGTCTAAAAACTCAACCGTGACGTACTGTACGCAGGTCCTCTACTGACGCGATTTTTGACTTCATCTATGACTTCCTTTTGTTCATCGCTATCATAAAGGTAAAAAAAAAAAAAAATCAGTCAGTTTCCAAGTCTGTGGCGATTATGTGAATTGCAAAGAATTGCAATTCATAACTGGATAACATTTTTTTTCCCCTCCTTCTCTACCACTTAACCAAATCTGCATGGCTTTGTAGTTGTTGGAGGAAACAGGAGTACTGCTTGACTCTCAGAGAGAGAGTCTCTCAGGGATCTGTGCAGACATGCGTCTAGATTGTTTTCTGTTGTGGCTTCTAGGTGGTGAAATTAGAACTGAACTTCCGTACAGCAGGGTCACTTAACGATGACTAAAGACCTGATCTGTTTAGGAGATATTTGGGTTAAAAAAAAATCCTTTCCAACAGATGGTACTTGGTTAGTAACCTAGCAACCAGTGTAAGGATCTATCCAAAGTCAGTCTACAAAGCACTTGTGTAAATCGCTTTGGATAAGAGCGTCTGCCTAAATGTAACCACTACGCCACTGTGCCGCCCAAACAAAAGTACACTATGACCACAAGTTAGTGGACACCTTGTATCTGGTTCCTCACCAAGCTGTTTTCATAAATTGACAATCGCACAAGTGTATACAATGTTTTGAATGTGGTAGGATTAGTTTCTTTTCTCTGGAACTAACCTGTTCCGTTCACTTGGTAGGTTTGTGGCATGGTCAGAGTGGAAGAACTCGCATGTCCTGCATCCCAACCCAGATGAACACCAAGTGCACCCCAGATCTCCTCAGCGAACTTCAGTACCCGATTTCACTAATGCTCTCACAGTTTAATGAACACAAGCCAAGCTCCGAAATCTAGTGCCTTCAAAATTTGTTAAAGGTTTATATCAGCAAACAACACTGATCACCAACTACACCGATCAGCAATAACACCTTTCCTTCACAACCAGCATTAACCTTATGCTCAGTTTGATCGACACTAGCGCTTCTATTGGATCAGACCACCCAGGCCAGCCTTTACTCCCCATGTGCATCAGTGTGCCTTGGCCACCCATGCTCCTGTCTCAGTTACCAGTTTTCCTTCCTTGGATCACTTTTCGTATGTCCTGACCACTGCAGGCCAGGAACGTCCCACAAGAGCTGTAGTGTTGGAGTTGCTCCGACCCAGTCTTCTAGCTATTACTATTTGGCCCTTGTCAAATGAGATGTTGAAAATGTAGCTACTGTAAGGTCATTACTGTTTTTTTGTGGAAAAGAGAGGAGGACCTAGTCAATATTAGGTGGGTGGACATGATGTTATGGATGATCAGTATACATACCAGAAATCTGGTGACAGGATCATGAGCACCCATGGCTGTGGGGAATAATTCAATTCAGTTTTATTTGTATAATGATTTACCCCAACAAAAGCCAGCCCATCTGGTCTGATTTCACAGAGTAGCGGAAATTGCTGAAAAAGGGATACTTGCCATAAAAAGGTACCAGGACCCCCATTGCACCACAGCCTGCAGCGCATTGGGTCCAACAGCCCAGGGCTGACAATCTGGCCTGTGAACTGCCTATATACAGTATCAGTCCAGTCAAGCACACATGGGATGTGCCAGGCAATCAAGTATGGTCCACGGAGGCCAGATATTCTGCCACATATTGGTGCCAGGATGCCACAGAGCCAAAAGGGAGCCCAAAACCTAGGTGGTTTTAATGTTATGGCTGATCTTCCTACTGTTGTATTTGCTCTGCTGTATATTAGCTTGGTAAATCTTTAACAATAACTATACAGATTACAGTTTGAGAAGGAAAATATGCATCACTCACAAAACAAACATGGAAGCCATATTTTTTCCCCCGTGTTGTAGGTCAAAGTAAAAAATGGCGCTTTTCTGACTTCCTATAGCTGGGCCCAAAAACCTGGAATGAAATAAATGATCTGCCAACATGCTGTTTATCAGACAAAGATTTATAAATGTAAAAACTGACATGCTTATTGTACGTCTATGTATCTTACGCCTTTATCTGCGTCACTCTCTAACCATGTGTCATTTACTTTTCCTCTTTTCAAAACCAGATTCTTTAAGATCTGCAGCCCAGGAAAACCGCACTCCACCAGGAATCTTGAAGATTGGGAACGTCTGAATTCAGTACACAGAAAATGTCGATAATGGACCACAGCCCCACCACTGGCGTCGTGACGATCATAGTGACCCTGATCGCCATCGCCGCCCTGGGAGCGCTGATCTTCGGCTGCTGGTGCTACTTGCGCCTACAACGGTTCACTCAGTGTGAAGATGAGGAGAGCATCGTTGGCGAAGGTGAAACCAAAGAGCCTTTCCTCCTGGTGCAGTATTCTGCCCGTGTTCCTCGGGCAGACCTTAAAAGCAAACTCGCTCCTGTTGGCACCGAGAGCCACAGCTAATTAAATGTTCTCTTTGGATGGAACATATTCTGGGTCCATGGGGGAATCAGATTTCTTTTGATTTCTTTTATATATTACAAACATATAACCGAGAAATGGTTTCAGGTTAAATGCAGAAGAAACAAAGCTAACGCATGTATATGTCCAGCTGCTTTTAAAGTCGTCTTACCCGTAGGTTGAATGTTTTATGCACTTTATGGTTGTTCGTTGGAATCCTGTTATAATGTGAAACTGATACGTTTGTGTGTGTTTTTAACAACTAGCCGACATTTATTTATCTGCTTAATTATGTCCTTGGGTACAGATATCTTTCGTTGTGCTGTTGTAGAAGAACTCACCAGAGCTGGCTCTGGTTTAAAGAAAATGCGGGCACATGCTTGATGGAAAAAGATTGATCGACTGTGTACGGATTCAACAATCCATTTATAATGTCAATTAAATCTGTCGTTTGTGACTCGAGAGTCTTTGATTTCACACTCGGCCTGGCCATCAGAAAGCTTTGTGTGCAGATGAAACTTTTCATTCCTAGTTAATGAACTCTGCTGTCGACTTTTTTTTTAGCACAGAAATGAGATTTGTATTTAATTTCTAACTACATAAAAATTCGGCACAAGATGCACCTGTTGTCGTTCAGATCTGCTAAGAAGCCATCGTGGATGAAAGCCAGTGACTGGGTTCGAAGTGTGTGAAAGGTCCCAGAGGTGATCATTATGGTGGCGGAGCACATTTCTGTATTGAACTACAGTGGATAAGGGTGCTTGAAGGATATGTAAATTTTTTAATAGGTCTTGCAACTGTCATGCTGAAAATAATCAGTGTAAATTTGTGAGAAAAAATGATGTGAATTGTCTGATTTTCTTGTATGAAGGAATAAAGTGTGATTTTATTCTTAATCATGGGTTCATGATTCGTGAATATTTTCAGAGTAATGTTCATATTTCATGTGAAAGTTTAATAAAATCCTGATGTATACACAGAGGACACACTGTGTTTGGATGATGATCAAAGATAAGAGCACGTATATGGGGACGTTGCTTTTGTAACGTGTACACCACATGAGATAACACTGAAGGGCCTTCAGATAACCTGACCTTTTTCCATCGCTCTAAAATCCAATCTTTATGCTCCCTATTAAACTGAAGCCCCAATCCTGTAAGTTCTCATGTGAAAATGCTCTTACACTCTGATTTCTACTGCATTTATTCTAGTCATGGCCACAGTGGATACAGAGTTTTTATTTTTGGAGTAACACTGGATGGGAATATGCTCGGTAAGAGACCAATCCACTGTGGGGTACCATACACACACAATCACACCTAGCAGCAACTTAATACAGCCACTCCCCCGATGGAGGTGGGCAGGTATGTGGAGGAAACGGACAGGAAAAACATGGACAGTTCTGAAACCATCAGATCAAGATGGAGCTGGGATAAATCTGAGTGGCTCATATATATCTCACAGTTTTTATGTTCTTCTCAAAAGATGGTTCTGTGACTAGATTAAGGTGTGATGTTAGGAAAAAAGACAAAGAACAAAGTACAATTAAGAACATGGTCTGTTTTATTCACATACGAGTCTGGATCAGTCAATGGGGGGGGGGGGGTGGTGATATACAATTTTTTAAAAATATTAAACTCCAAATTGCTGTGGCTGACTGGATAAGGTTTTGATTTTCAAACACTGTGTTGTCTCTCTCATTAAGGACCTCAACTCAATATGCTAGACAGATGAAACTGTTAATATGATAAACATAGTATGGAAAAGTAAATTAAATTAAATGTTAAAGAATGACAGTCTTATCACAAGCAGTTGTCGTGTGTGAGGTGGGAAACCCGTAAAACGCAACCAAAGAAATGCTCAACAGGAGGCGCAAGGGAGTGACAATGCTTTAAAACTGGATTTAAGAATCTGAGATTCTGATACAGACTACAAGGCCCGAGTTCAATCCAGGACATTACTTGTAATTTCAAACATAACCACAAATAATATCTTATTATCAGACTGAAATCTGATCAAACCAGGAGAATGAGGTGCCTAGAATAATACACTGGCCCCTTTGGCAGGGCTAGGGGATTAGAGATCCTGGAATCTAACAGTAATACTTTCTTGCACATATGGGTATGGTTTATAATCGTCATACCTAATATAATAAGCTTAAAAATATCTTTTTTGTAGACTGTATCAAAACATGCTTTACGCATGCAAATAAGGACTACAATGTTTCTTTGCGGTTTGCAGAGTGAAACCTACACCGTCTGTATGATTTCATAGCAATAATAGACTTCAAAAAGGGGAAAACCTGGTGGGACCTTTTGGGGTTGGATCTTAATAAATTGTGCGTCTTTTACAGATTAGATCATCATCACTAGCAGCATTGGTGCTTGCACAAAGACTGTTGCTTGCGATTAATTCAGAACATAAAATATATATAGAATGGGAACGCAATAAAGCTAGAAAACGTTTACATTTTTTAAACGAGTCTGGAAAAGAGAAGAAAAAAAAGTGCAGAAAAGAAATAACTGAACTCCAGCTATTTAAAACTACATTCAAAACCATCTCGCTTAAATTACCGTCGTCCCTCATATACTGCTTAAGGTTGACTTCTCATGCTCATGTCACTCGACAGACGCATTACACACTTCCGGAAACAGCACATATTATCGTTACCAACAGGCTTATTTATGCTAACGCCAGGAAATTTAAATGATGGCGATGCCAGGAAGTAAAAGAAAGCTATATATGACAGAAAATGTATGTAAACATCAACGCAAAGTAAAATATGTAAGGAAAGCCGACCCAGCATTTTCACATAAGCCTGTTGTGATCATGTGACCGAATAGTATCACTATATCATTGATGGTGTATTTTTTTCTTCTTTGGTGTCTTTGGCTTGAATACAAGTCAAGGAGTCTGAACTGAGGCCCATAGTGAAACACTTACAAATCTGGAACACAGAATGTCATTATAATTAATAATTCTTCTCTCTTCTCTGCGAAGCCATAATTTAGCAGCTTCGTGTTTTCCATTAACACCACTCGGAGAGAGAAAGAGAGAGATAGAGAAAAGGAAGGGCCACAAGCTCTCTTGAACTTCAGGGAGCTTCACATGAGCTCACTTTAACACTGTATTCCCATCACATAATATTCAAACATGTCTGGCACATTTCTGGAATATTATAATTAAAAAAAAATTAATTAATGTCTTTAAGCAGAAAACTATATTTGCCAAAGTCGTTATCGTTTGGCGCTATCAAGTGATCGTTTCGGGCTTTGGTAAGTTTCATCAAAAGGAGTTCTCTGCGGTCCATCCACTCCTTCAGCTCCTCCTCGCCGTGGGCCATGGTACACTTCTCTCCATCGGGGCACGTGCCCTTGAGAAACCTGCAGCCAGGAAACATGCGTCCATTAAAACACGCAGATCAAGAAAAACAAAAAAACAAAAAACAAAACAGCAGCTGCACTTGGACGAGGGTGCTTGAAACTGAACTGACCGGTCACAGACTCTGAAAACTCCTGTAGGGAACCGATACTGCCAGCCGATCTGGTCGTCCTCGGAGTTAAACATGCGGTCCTTGTGCTTTTCCGAGCTGATGTGCTGCTGCCACTGTTTCTCACTGTTGCAGTTCTTCCCACACAGCCAACAATGGTTGCTAGCCTAGTGATGCAAAGACAGAAGACCAGAGCTCATCATGTTAACAAGCAATTTTACAAAGGGCCATTAAAAAAAAAAAAAAAAATCTCCTTCCATTTTTGTTCTGTGCTGGGAATTACATTTCCTTTCAATTCTGGTGGACCTTATTCAGTAATAATATAATAATAGAAAAAGAAATAAATCAGTCAGACAGTCTGGTTTGGAGTGGTGCGGTGGAGGGGAATGTTCCTTTACCACTTCCTCTGCATAGTCCGTGGGCATGTGAATCTGCTTTCCATTCTCCTTAGCAACACTGCTTGAGCTCTCGTCACTGCTGCTGAGCTTCTGAGACTGAAGCCAACTCTCATAAAGCTGTTCCATATCTGCAACTGCACACACACACACAAAATGATTTATACATAAATCATTCATTCAAGCAAGTTGGTTTTCATGGAACTCCTGTAAAGTCGTAAATATGACACATAAGATAACGTGATATAAAACCCACGCACTACTATTTTTTTATACCTGGATTATATGGTTGTGTTTAATATTGCTTATTTTGATTGAAAGCTCACATATTTGACTATTTCTCAACACAGGTCTCAGGGCTTGCCCAAAGCGTGTGGAGTCAATGCTCCAGCTGAAATACTCCTCAGACGATGCATTACCACAAACTTCCTGTTTTATTTCACTCCTCCCTTAAACATGTTGTCTCAGTGTCTTGTTTAAGCAAAATGGAAAAACATATTCTGCTTGTAGATGCAAAATGTTTTTTTTTGTTTTTTTTTGCGAGACCCACCGGAATACCTAAACATGACTAAAAAAGTGAATTTTGCATAATAGCTGCACTTAATGTTTGCAGAGTTTAGCAGATGCCCTTATTTAGAGCGAATTGTAGAAAAGCTTTGAAGTCTCGATCAAAAAACTATTTGAGAACATTTTATGAAATCTATTTTTTTTTTATCATCAATGCTTAAACAAACACAAATAAATTACACTAAAACTATTCAATTATGACTAAAGAACTAGTGGCCTATAAACGGAGGTCGGGTGGGGGGGTCTGTCTGCACAAAGAGATAAGCCGTAAACAACGCCTCAGCTGATGCAAGATTCAGTGTTTGCTTATTATCATCATTGTAACAGAAGGGACGTTCAAGTCAAAAACCAGGATTTCTGACTTTCCAGAATAACAGCACAAACTCCTTTTATTTCTCTATATAATCCCCTGTTACACTAATGCACTTATCCCAGTGTTTCACTAGTGCTTGGATACCATCAAAGTAAAAACTCCTTTAAATGGTCCAAACATGTGAAAATGGATCAGGACTGTGCGGGGGATGTGGCGAGAACTCGAATCCAGCGGATTTCATTTATTGTGCTAGTAGTGTTCGTGGAATGAGTGTGTGTACAGTTTCCACAAGTTGGTGATAAGTTATCTGTCAATTTTTAAGCATCAGTCGTTCCACTCGCTGAATGTTGACGGGAATGACTGCAGTGGGGTGCGGCTATTAATTAAAACATGATGTAACATTTGTGGACTTACTATTGTTATCTTTCATATACGTCCATAGCTCTTTCTCCTCCACGCTGTGAGCAAAAGTGCAGTTTCCGATATACTGACATTTCTTGCCTGCAGCAACATGCAAGCAAATCTGATGACGGAGGGGAAAAAAAAAAAAAAAAAACACCATAAAAATATTAGTATGATGAACAGAAACAAAACATGTTGTATTTTGCTTATGGCCATGACGAAGCTCACCTCAAACTGAGTAGGTGCGGGCTTTCTCGTAGGAAGAGGGCGAACTTCTGTCCACTTCTTCCGTTCAACTGAGCTAACCAGAACCACTCGTCTATCTTTGGACCAGCTGGAAATTATAAATGATGATAACTTTTCATCTTAATGAAAACTTTAACCGTTACATAAAGCTGACTGGTATTTAGTAAGGCATCATAATAAAGGAAAACCCTCACGGGTGTCTGGCTTTCGCGCTGCAGTACTTCTTGTTCTTGTCAGCCTCGTTGAGCTGCCCGTGCCTCCAGCACTGCCCACACACAAACTGCAATTTAAGATTAGGAGGCCCAAACTTCTTCAAGGCGGCCTGCAGATCCTAAGGAAACAAGATGGATAAAAATCCAATGTTGACTACAAAGTTTCGTTTGATACGTTAAATCAGCATGATAACGGTGTTAGGAGTAACTCTGGGCACCTGTTCTCGTGAGCTGTTCTCGATATTCCAAAACTTTTTTGTCTCTTGAACAATAGCTTCATGTGTAATACCTGAAAAGGAGTCAACATGAATGAGCTCGAAACACACCAGTCAGATCTCCTGATCTCTCCTATTGTTACAGTTAAAGCTGTGGGCCCAACCTTGCTCACGCTGCATTATCCAGACTTGGAGCTCGACGAAGCTGTGAGCAAAGAAGCAGGTATCCTCTCGCTGACACCCGTAGCGCACCGCATGCCTACACAGATCCAGCTGGCAGGGAGACTGGTACGGGCGGATTTTGGAGTACTTCAGTGTAGGGTTCTTTACCAAATGGACGAGGCACCTGATGGGGAAAGAGATGGTGTTCAGGGGAGGTTACAGCTTCCTTGCAATAAGTCATGACAGATTTCAATCACTTATCAAAACACAACATAACCATAAGAAGAGATGCTTACTTATACTGATCCAACCCATGCGGTTTCACTTGATGAGAGCAGATACCAGGTTTGCTGATTTTTCTGGGTTTGTGATCAAAGCACACCTACAAATCATGTCACACTTATTAGATGTCTTCATAAACTTTTTTTTTTCTTTCTGAGTTTTATTGGAACAGTTCTATCAGCAAGATTTAAACATTAGTTATATCAAACAAATGAATAAAGCCAAAACAGCTTAGTTACATAAGTGTAAAAAAAACTAAAACTGCTTTAAAATGCGCTTTAGTCCTCATTATAAGTCAAAACTGTTAAAAAAAAAATGACAGAAACTGAACAGCATAAGCTACAAGTGCGCCCTCTTGTGGCATACAAGTTAATAGATACATGAGCTACAAAAGAGAAACATTCTGCAAAACAAACATTTTTCAATTAATTTTTAAATCGGTTAAATTAACAAAACTGATTAATGCAACAGCTTTAAAAGGGTTAAAGGTGCACAAGGTTTCAAACAAGCTGATCCCTGTTTTAATACAACAATAATTCCAACGCTCAAATCAAACGTAGACTTGACAAAATGCACATGCTTTTATGTCTCAGATGGATCGAGACACAGTTAACAGCCAGGTGACTTGGTGAGAATACTAAGTAACACGCAAGGCAACCATTTTTCATTAATGAGGAGGGAAAAAAAAAATCAAATGATCATTTCCTTGGGACCCATGGTGCTATATCTTCACTAAATGCTTGTACAAAAAAAAAAAAAAAAAAGTGGCTTTGCACTGACGCAAACAAGTTTTGAACCGCTCCCGGACGAACGCGCAACTTAGCCGGACTCAGTTCGTATGCCGAGGTACGATTGTACATGTGTCCTGCTGCTTCCTGTGATTTACCGGTGACTTTTTTTAAGCTCAACATAACATTTGGGCATCACTGAGTACTGGAATAGAAATACAAATGCAGCACATGTTAACCATCTTGTGTATTTATAGGGTGGAAATAAATACATTAAAAAAAAAATAAGTGATCTTAATTGATCCTAAAAATGAAAGTTTAGTGCTATGCATCTCTCAGCAAATCAGAACATTAAATGAAACCTTGTGTGAATTATTTAGCTACTGATCTGACCTCACAAAAAGAACAAAGTAGAATTTTTTTATTGCTTCAGGCTGTGTCCACACAGTTTAAAATTAAAATGATTTGTTTTTGGCAAAGGATTGAGAATCATAAAACTGTGCCTGCCATTGGTATCGACTTCAAAATTCTACCAGGTCAAATCAATTATGTTGGTACCTTAAAGAGAAACCACATTTAATACAGGAGATCCTTAAAGAGTCCTTAATTGCACGTATGAAAGCCATTCTGGGTGCCAACAGCGCCACACGAATGATCTCACCTCACAAAGGAACAGAAATATGCCTTGGTGCTCCTGCAGGATTTTGGAAACGGTCAAATTAATCTTTCCTCGGCTCGCACTTGGATCGCACAGCATCTCTCTGGAGATGAAACCTTTGCGCTCCAGGGTCCAGACATCGATTTCTTCTTGGCAGTACGCGAACGTGCAGTGGCCAGGGTACTTACATTCTTCTCCATTAGAAACATCTTTAAATAATTAAGCAAAAAAAAACACACAAAACACCACATCAGTACTGCAGACGTAAAATGAGAACATGGAGGAATATAGAAAGTATTAAACAATATATACACACATTTATATTGTAAAAAGTATTCGCTTGTCTGCCTTCACATGCAAATGAACTTGAGTAACATTTTATTCCTATAGTATATTTTATTCAATATAGTATATTTATCCATCATCTTCAGCCAGATTACAAATTGGATTCTATTCACGCTATATGGTCAAAAGTATATGGACACCTGACCATTACAGCCATAAACCCATAGTTTATACTGGACTTTGGAAGCATACAACTGTATAGAATTTCCTTATAGCCACACTCCAAAGACTAGTGCGAAGCCTTCTCAAAAGATTGAAGCGTAGTATAACAGCAGATCTGGAATGGTATGTTCACCAAGGTCAGACGGCCACCGTCTTGGGCTCTTAAATTGAACACATCATGGGCCAACAGTATTAACCAACGATTAACCAGAATCAATCATTTTGATTGATCGTTCTTTGCTTGATGCAAGCCAATAATTTGACCCTATTGTAAAACGATTTCTTTTGGCCAGACAATGTAGTAATCAAAATGCGTAACTCACCTTTGCAAATATAATAAAGCCCCATGTACTGATTTTTGGTAGGCCTCGGCCGAATCAATTTCCATGTCTGATTCTCCGCATGTTTGATTCTTCCGATCAATAAGTCCTTTTTACATTTATGCTCCTCCGGATGATAGCTGAACTCGAGCACCCCAACTCCTGCACGTACGAAACCATCATTAGAGACGAAACCCACTACACAATAAAACAAGCATGCAGCTCTACTGTACTGTGGCTGTGTCTTACCGGTTTTCTCAAAGCAAACAGCACAGGCAAGTCTAAACTCATGGGTTTCAGCAAGCGGATTCTTGGAAAGGTCCACCTGCTGTGGCAGCTCCTGTGTATAACCACTGCTTTCTGGCATGCTGAACATTCTCATGGGTGGCAAAGTGGGTAAGGATCTTTCACTAGAGCCCATCTAAATGTAACAATGTTTAAAGTACATGCCAATGTCACTGAACAAACGATATGTTTAATTCCATGACACACACACACACACAAACTCACCATAAAAGAATGCTGGCCAAAGCCTGTTTCCAGAGGAAAAGTTTTTTCTGTTAAAAAATAAAATAATAAAAAAGAAGCCATTTAAGAATTTTACTAATACTATAATATTGTGTAGTTATCTTCCACAATCACAATTTCTCAATTGCAAAAGTCCCGAGCTACACCTTATTTGTTTTCCAAAAGTCAGGCCTCCTGGAGGACTTTTTTGTCTCTCATTTTTAGTCCAGTGCCCTAAGCAGTTTTAAAGAAAGGTTTTTTGTTTCACTGTAACCTATGAATTATTCAAGCACTAAAAAGCATCCAACTTGAGGCATGAACCAGTGACAAACAGGTGCAGATGACGGTGATTAGTATACTGCTGATGCTGAGTGGTTGGAACAGACAAGAGGAAAAATAAGGTCGCTGCTGCGGTTGTTACATAAACAACCAATTTTTACACTGTATCTTTAGGCACTGTTCCAGTACGGCATTTGTTTCTATTTCTTTCATTTAATCTAATCTGAAAAAAAAAAAATGAGGGGTGCCTCAAGACTTTCACACAGTACTGTAGACGGTGCACAAAAAAAAAAAAAAAAAAAAAAAAAAAAAAAAAAAAAGAAA
>JAOTRS010000029.1:11691026-11706704 GCA_028565755.1 Dinotopterus cunningtoni
TGTTTGTCTAAGGAGTAGATCATGAAATTAATTAATTAATCATTACATTGTATTTGTTTGATAAAATGCAAATGTGTATGCTTAACGATTAGAGAAAACTAATTTTGTGATAATTTGTGTGTTTAGCTTGTTTTGGAAAGATTGTTATAGTTAGATAATCATTAACATGACACAGAGAACTAGAACATTCCACTAAAGGTCAAAGTACCCATTTCTGTTTGTAAAAAAAACAAGGTATGCTGCAATTGTGAAATTCTGGGTTATTCTGATACCAATGTTTTTTTGTTTTTTTGTTTTGTGCCAGAGAAACATAAAACTATTCATTATAAATATAACTGTCTTTAACCCTTCATTATATGATCTTTAAATGGGCACAAATTCAATCATTTAAATTCACGAAACAGCCTTTAATATAAGCTTCTTTCATGGCAGACACTTGTGCAAAATAACTGTTTCAAAAGCTTTTTAGCCTCCTATACAGCCATCTACTGTACTCAAGAAGAATAATTCAGTACTTAACGTTCAGGACAACAAAAACCTTTGTGTGAAATATAAATTTAATTAAATCTAAAAGCTATTATTAAAAAAGTACATAATTTTTGATTGTTTAATCTTCTTGTAAAGTTGAAGTACGTCTATCTCTGAGCTCGCACCAAGACAGGGAAATTCTCCCGCTCAGCCAAATTTTTCCATCATGTGCACATGCCACTTATGTTATCATTGACATAACTTCACTTTCGAGTCAAGTCAAGTAGCCTTATATTGTGAAACATAAAAAGTAAAAAGCATGTGCAAATGAAAAAGCAAGAGCAACAGCCCAACACAATGCAATACTCTGTGTAATTATTTAATGATTATTGTGCAAAAAAGCAATTGCAGGTTTGTGTGTTTCCAGATCTTCTTCCAAAGGTTTGTGTACATAACCCTGATGAAAAGGTTTTAGCATCCATTGGATTTGCAACAAAGAAAGTTTCAGCTATAATTATGACCACACATACTACTATTTTATACCCAAATATTAGATAATAGGTTTATTAAATCATCACTTGTTATTACTGGTATTTATTTACTGGTACTCCTAAGATGGGCTAAAAAAATACATACCTGTTGAAAATCGAAAGGGGAGGCTCTGAGAATAAGATAATTAATGAGAGGCTACATGTACCATGCTTTAAAAAAGTGTTTAAATCAAATCCTAGTCAACAAAGTCCGCATGACTTTGGCCCAATGACCCCAGGACTACAATGGAACTTTTAAAAACAGAATTGTTTACCCTAAAAAGGAAAACACTTGTCAAGAGAAGAGGCTGAAGGTTCAACCTGACAATGAAACTCAGAAGACCATAGATGAGGTTCACTCGTGTCAGGCAAGACCATGAATTAGAGGATACACTGGGCACAGGATCATCCAAACTTGACTGCCAAACACAAGGTTTCTTTTTTCTTTCTTTTTTTCATAATCTTCAACTGTCCTGTCTTATTAAGCCTGTAGCCTCAGATTCCTGTTCTTGATAGAACAGGAACAAAACTAAAATGTGGCCTGCTGCTCTTGTAATCCAGCCACTTCAAGGTTTGATTTCTTGGGTGTTGATGACTTTTTGCTCACCACATTTCAAATCATGATTATTTAAGTTGCCATTTTCCTCCAACCTCTCCATTAAAATAGACACTTTCAATTTGGTCAATTGATGTTTTTTGGTGGTATTTTTAACAATATTCTAAGTAAACTTATAGTTTATAGTATATAGATCAATAATTTATTCAAATACCTAATTTATCAACCACATCACAGTCCACATCACCAAATTCATTTTTTACATTCTAAAGGTCTAATGGTTACCCTGTTCTAATGTTAGCCTAAGCTTCTATCTTCTAGCACTGATTTTATGCACTGTACTGATTTGACAACTGATTTGATAAACTGATTTGATCACTACCTGATTTGACAATCAAAGGGTAATCCCACCTGTTAAAGAGTGGGATATATAATAAGCAGCAAGTAAAAAGTCAGTTCAAAGTAAAATTAACAAGTCTTAGAATCTGAGTGGCTTTAACAAGGCCCAAACAGTGCTGGGTAGACAACTGGGGTGGACCATCTCCAAAATGGCATGTCTTGTCAAGGTGTTCCTGACTCACTGATATGAGGACTTTCATAGCACTAAATGCTGAAAAAACTTAAATGTTGGCTCTGATAGAAAGATGTCAGAAGTGCATCACAGCTTGCTGTGTATTGGGCTATGTAAGTACAGACTGGTCAGATAGCTCATGCTGACCCATTTCCACCACTGAAGCTCCTATAATGTGCATGTGAGCATCAGAGTTGGACCATTATTATACAGAAACAATAAAAGCTTAACCTCTTGAGACCACACTGTCTACATTTAAGGACAAAATATGTAAATTCTATTAAATCTTGTTTATATTTAATTACCTTATTCTATACATGTTATTTCAAAATCCACTCTTGTTGTACTTGTCCTTCTGAGTACTTTGTCCCACCTGCTTTTTTAGCAGGAAAACACAAGAAGAAGCAGATTTCTTTTTTTTTTTCTAACATAATATTGTGCTTTCTTTTCTTACATACAGATATTTACCCGTCAGATACTGTGGATCTCTTATTAGGCGTGGCTAGTGTGGCACTCTGATAGAGATTGTCCAATAAAAATGCATCTTCTGTTTCCCAGTGTAGATTACTGGAAGCAGGGATGCCTAGCAGATAAATACCTGTGTTTGTGCTCTGGTTCCTTCACTTGTTGAAGTGCAGTATATGGGCTTCAGTTGCACTGCTGAAATTCAGTTCAGTTCCCACAATGACTGTGCTGTATTGGACATTCCTGCTACTCTCAGGTCAGTCTGACATTCTCTCATACTAGTAGTTGTCTTTGTCCTGGTTCATAATGTCACATTCATAAATAAATGCACTGTACTTTATTTGGTGACTAAATTAATTCAATGAAGGGAACTTGTTTTGTATCTGTAGCATCTATCTTTCACCTGGAATGGTGGATGTGGTGTAGCATTTAGAATGAGTTTAGAATAAAAGTGTCATTCTGCACATTTTATACTTTAAAATGTAGTTTATAAAGTGTAGAGTTAACCACATTGTCTGTTGTTGGTCATCAGTTACTGAACAGTGTCATTCATTGACACCTAATAATCTTTATTGCTTATTGTTTCCTTTTTAGTCAGTACTTAAATATACTGGCAGAAGAGAGGTCTGTGAGAAGTAAGAGAAATGTATTAGACCTTGGTGGCATCATCAAATGCACCACAGGCAGGGCGGCCTCATCCTATATAGGTTATGGATGCCATTGTGGGCTCGGAGGTAAAGGCTGGCCTAAAGACAGAACAGACTGGTAAGTCAAAATATTATAAAATACAAATATCCGTATTGAACTGATGTTATAATGGCATGAGTGTTTTTAAAAACTTTTATAAATGCGTGCAGATAGCCTTAAACCTGCTTTGTTTGATGAGACTGTCACAGTTGAGGAAACTACCATCCTTGGTTGTGTTCCGAGTGTATAAAAATAGGTCCACAGAGCATGCAAAACCTACCTAAACCTAAACATCCTATTTTAGTCTTTTTTTTTTTTTCAGGCAACACAGATTCATTTTATTCCTAATTATAGAAATATAGGATTTCTGTATCAAAGTTAAATTATAATAAGCTACATGATTAGCATGTCATAATTCATGTAGGAAATAGTATAATACAAGTAGGTAGTATAATACAAAGTCTAAATATAGTTTAAACCACATGTTTAAGTCAAGAAATCTTTTGGAGATGTGGGAAAGGTTGGCACAATTGGCTCTTGGCTAGCTAAATAGTCAAACAAACCTCCTAAAATAACAAATATTTTACATCCATTAGTGCAGTGTATTTACTGTAGTGCTGCTGTTTGTACAGCACGAGTTTAGCTTTGTGTTTTTCCTGCAACTTTCATGTACTTCTTTATAATATATATATTTTTGGAAACTTGTTTTTAAATGTTTTATAAATTCACCCTCAGGTGTTGCCGCAAGCATGACTGCTGCTACGATAATGTGAAAGCTGCAGGCTGCAGGACTCTGACTAACAAATATCGTTGGACTTGTGAAAACGGCCAGGTTAACTGTGGTATGTTTTGCAGTAGATAAAGGCATGTTAAACAGCTTTATTAAAGAGCTAAATTATTAAAGAGCTTTATAACCGGTGAAATCAAAGAAAACCTGCAGACGGAAATGCATTAGGGAAGTAAAAAATGTGTACTCTCCTTCTGAATAATTCTTAACAGTGGATTCATTATAAAAGTAGGGTGGGAAAAGTACAGTGCTGTGCAAAAGTATTGATAAGATAACATTTTATAAGTAACTGACATGTATTAGTTTGCAAAGGGTTACTAAGTCATTTCTACATCTTCGGGACTCCAGTAAACCACAGTGAGAGCTATTATTTACAAATAGAGAAAACTTGGAATAGGGGGTTAATCTTTACAGGAGTAGCCGGCCTACCAAAATTACTCCAAGAGCACAATAACGACTCATCCAACTTATAAACTACTTATAAAATATATGATTAAACTAAATAAACCCAGAACAATGTCTGAAGAACTGCAGGCTCCACTTGCCCTAGTTAAGATCACTGTTTATGATTCAACAATAAGAAAGAGACTGGACAAAAATGCCACCCATGGGAGAGACTCAGGGCGAATGCCACTACTGACCAAAAGGCATGTCTCACATTTGCTAAAAAACAACTTAAAATTTTGGGCAAATATTCTGTGAACTGATGAGACAAGTTTTTGTAACCTTTTTGGAAGGCGTATGTCCTGTTACATCAGGCGTAAAACATGAGTCAAGAGTCAAACATGGTTGTGGTAGTGTTATATATTAAGGTTTTGGAGTGGCCTAGTCAAAGCTCCGACTTAAATTCTATTGAGATGCCGTAACATGACCTTAAACAGGTTAAACCATTTAATGTGAATTAAAACAATTCTTAAAAGGAGAGTGTACCAAAATTCTTCACCAGTAAACACAAACTTTGATTACAGTTGTTGTCGCCAAGGGTGGCACAGCCAGTTATTATGTTTAGGCATTTACTTTTTCACATAGGGTCAGACAGGCTTGGACAGCTTTTTTGTCTTAATAATTATTTAAATGTGACAAATATGCAAATAATAATAATAATAATAATAATAATAATAAAAGAAAATAAATTCTAAATGTAGTAAAGTTGGTTTATAGTTGAATCCTTAGAAAGAAATGCTTATCATGTTTTGTCAAACTCGCACTTCTATAGATTTCATTATGTTCATAAGAGTACAGATTTTAAAGAAACATTTGCTAATTTGATTTATTGTGGCTTCTCCTCAGGTTACATCACAGACAGGTGTGAGAAAATCCTCTGCCAGTGTGACAAAGAATTTGGCCAGTGTATTAAATATGCCCCTTACAACAACGAATATGCTGGGTGGTCGAATAGTCGATGTGGCTCTAACAAGCCTAGCTGCTAAGCTATCTGTTGGCTCTATGTTTGATTGATTTTTATTGAGTTATGATTATTTTCAGTCATTAACATAGTTGTCTATTACTTTTAAGACAATTGTCATTATTATACAAATAAGTGACAAATCAAAGAATAAATGTTATGTTATTGTAAATGTTATTACTGTTTGTCATATATGTTCCTGGTATATTTCACGGTAACTTGTTTACATCAGTATAAAATTCTATCTGACCCGGTGTCTTTTTTTTGTTTCCTTTTTTTTATGTCCTGATGTTTTGCTCTGGGCTGACAATTATGTCTATCCCATTTATTCTTTACAATGATTATCCTGTGTAGGCTTGTGGGGACCTGGGGACCATTCTAGACCATAAGGCACAAGGAGGAGGTCATCCAACACACTAATTTTCATAATGTCACTCTTAAATAAAAAGTTTGCAGCCCTGAACATCAGAACAGAAGACATAGCAGTAAATATACAAAAAAGAAAACCATGCTGAGGGTCTGCATAGCTTACCACAGAAAGAGATCTGTCTTTATTACAAAAGACCTTCAGGTGTGTGTGTGTGTGTGCGTGTGCGTGTGAGAGAGAGAGAGAGAGAGAGAGAGATGATCGTCTCTCTGATCGACATGAGAGGGTAATGACAATCGGTATTTGTTAGGGAAAAAAGGGGGGGGGATAATTCAAGATCAGCTAAATCTGCTAAAATTTTTCAAAATGTTTTTTTCAAAATGTTAACTTCTCACATTCACTAGAATAGGTGGTGTTTTAAATTGTACTGTAGTCAGACACTAGAGGTCCTCAGAGACATTTTGACTTTGCTTTTGAATCAATGATGCAGTATGAGGTCCACCAATATGTATTAAATATTGCCATTGGTCTACTGATTGGAGTGACGTTAATTTCATGAGTTATAGAAAGACAGGCAGATAGATAGCAGATATATACAGGGTGGGTGAAAAGGAACTAGGCATTAAAATTGGTTTTAAAAAAAAAAGTCCATATTTATATAAAAAAATGAATTTAAACAAATTGCACATGTACTTTATTACTTAGGAAAATAAACGCAAATCATTACATTTAATTGTAGGCAATGGTTGCGTCAATCAGTTTCCTTAAACGACTGGGAATAGAGCCTTTGATGAAGAAATAACATCTCTATTTTAATATTATTCTTATTCTTACATTCATTCGTTAATCCCACATTTATCATTTAATCCTTCAGCAAGTGTGAACAATATTTAAATGTTTTAATAAATTGTTAAAAATACATTTTGCTTCCCAATATGTTAGAAATTGAAAGTGCAGTCCATGATTTTTGTCCCCTAAGCCAACACAAGGCTTAAAACCACAGGCAAGGAGCACTGCAACTGTATTCACTAAACAACTGATTGTGCTACATATATTTTTATTATGGGATGCATTTTTGGCAGGGCTTAATAAGAGCATTTACTATACCGAATCATCATTCTCAGTCTGTGAGTAATGTCTAACTTAGCAAAATAATAAAACAAATAAATGAACGCTTTTGGATGATGACTGTGACCATAGTTGGAGTGGTGTGCAGCACATGCTAAACATAATCCACGCGTTAACATCCGGGGAATGCTGGGAATGTTTACTCTTGCGGCGCCACGTGCCGTGGAAGAAAACAAAGGAAGTTTGGCTCCCTCTAGTGTCCAAAACAAAGTTCTACACATTACGCTAAAATGACGTACCATTATTATATTATTTCATAAAATGATTATTTTATCCCATCACTCGACAAGGCATTCTTTTCATTTCCTGGATAGATAAATTATACAATTATTAATCTTTGAAACAGTTTTTATCCCCATATTTATTCCACAGAAACACAATGCTACCAGTAGGTGGCGTGTAATACCCACTTTTCTGTCAGACAAACTAGATTAGACCAGAAATATCACGTTAATATCACATTAAGAAGAGCTTTACCAGTACTAACCAGTGTAAACAAGTTTGGAATTTAAGCTGTTTTGCAAAAAGCTACCAGTGAATACAGACATAAGGCTATGGTGTGTGTGTGTGTGTGTGTGTGTGTGTGTGTGTGTGTTTGACATGACTTTGAAACATATTACCTCAGAAATTATATATTGCCAATGTATTTGTAAATAGACTACTTGTACTGAGATATCATGCTGTATTCATGTAGAAAAGTGATACAACTTTTTAGGAGTAAAGTTTTATATAATAGAAATGTCAGAACAGTTTATTGAGTATAAGACTTATTATTACCATTTCAATAGGCTACCAGTGCTCTGAGCCCATCATTACTATCTATCTATCTATCTATCTATCTATCTATCTATCTAATGCTATTATTATGCTCATCATCATCTTCCGCTATTTATATTCATTTTAGATTTATTTTTATGTAATTTGTACACTTTACATACATGATATACACACTTTTCTTATGTGTGCTATTTAGTTTGTCTATTTATCTCAGTATACAGGGCCTAGTGTGAACTTTTTGTTTCGTAGGACTAATGTGTTTTTCTGGTACCGCAGCTCAAGGCTTAGCCTGAGCTCGTCCTATCTTATGACAAACCCACAAATCCCCCTTCATACAGTGGATGAGTGTGTATCCCTCCTTACCGTGCCCTCAGACGGACCTCATTCGACTTGGCCTTTCGCACCGTACTACCAGGAATAGCCTAGCAACATTTGTCTTCTTATTACGCTGCCAAGCCTAGAGGATTTAATTTAATTATTGTGTGGTTAATGTTGCTGACCAACTGATTTGTAAAAGTGATACTTGCTAAGAAAAGCTAGATTCATGTATAGAATCAGCTTTTGTATTCCAGTTTCTCTCTTCCTTGCATAAGACTATCATGTGAAGTGCCTTACAGTATGTTTCCAGGCAGGATGAAGACGAGAGTCTTCTCAAGCGGAGGCACGGACATGCCAAGCTGCGACAACACTGACTCAATTATGCACCACCATCAGCAGATAATGAGCAGGGAAAGTTATGGAAGTCATATGCCTCCGAGGTCACATGGCAGCAGGACAGAAGAGGCTCTTAATTTTTACGGCTGCATGTTTGCTTGTTTACTTGCCTTGAGAGCATGTGGAAATTGCACAGTGGCATTTCTTATTGGACTTAAGTTAACTCCTTGTGTAAGATATTACCTGACTTAGTCTCTAGCATGTATACGCGTGTAGATGAACTTTGGAATGAAACTGAAATAATGATAATTATAAAATAAATACTGCATGATCCTGAAAAATGAAATGATGAAAATGAAAGGCCAGGGAATTAAAAAAAATCATTCTATGTGTTATACAATTAGAACATTTTTACTAATTGTTTAAGAAATGAGGAATAAAAATTTATAAGAACATATACAGAGGCTTCATAGGCATAAAAAAAACTGGGCAATGTCTTGTACATTAAGAACATACGTTAACACACCTTCACAAGATTGCTTACTTTTATTTGTAATTTAAAACAATATTAATACAAAATTAGTAATTCATGTTAATTCACACTTTATTTGATCATGAAGCAGTAGGCTGGATGAAGAACATGTAGGCTGGGTGTCTTAGCATACATGACACATTAGCGACAAATACCCACTAACCAAAAAAAAGAACAGCAATCACAGCTTATAAAGGATACAGTATGGAGTATTTTCCTAAATACGAAGGGCATTCAAGTCAAACTGGTACTTTTGATTGTGCAGAATATCAGAACACAGTTCAAATCACCATTCGAATGTTTTACTTGAAGTCTTCCTTAAATGTCAATTGATTTTATGCCTTTATTTGTTAAAAGGTTGATCACAAGTCCCGATTTGACTTGAACACCCCTCATCCATATATCCAACACACTGACCCTACTTTACTCTAGCCTCAACCCCAATTTGTTCATATCCTCTTCAATTTAACATTTTACAGTGTTGGCCAAAGGTATTAAGTCAACAGATACCATGTATTACAGGTCCCCCTGTAATACATGGTATATGTTGGTGATTTTACTAATTAGTTTGAGCCTATCTGGCTGAAGAGTTGTGGTAATTACTTAAATGAAAAACTGGATATGTGACAATAATACTCAGCTTCTGGAGCCATTGCCTGGATCATCTCCAAACCTGAACTCAATAGAAAACTTTTGGACTATGGTGAAGGCAGTAGCAGTCAAGAAACCGTCTTTTGTACATGAAGCAATCAAGCAGACATGGATTGAACAAGTGACCCGAGAAAACTGCAGGTGTCTTTTTGACTCTTTGACCAGTCCAGGTCCAGCAGGTTTTGAAAAATATAGGACTTCATATAAAATATTAATTGGTGTATAACTATTTAATTGCTTAAAATAACAATTTTATTATCCCAATTGTCATTAGTTAAAAATGTCATTAAAAAAAACATTGAAATTTACTTTTGTCTCAACACTTTTGCCCATGGCTGTGCGTGATTTGAGTTTAGGTCGCTATTCTACGACACTCACCTTCCATTCTTAACATTTCATCATGTTTATGTTTACCATTAAAACAGAACAAAATGCTGCTTAATATAGCACCAGTAAATTGAGGGGTGGGGTATAATTGCTGTGCAAGTAGGCAGTTAGTAGCCAACTGTGTAATTTCGAACCCGTGTGTAAACCCTGCTAAGCATTTCGCTTCGCAAAAGCAGAACACATCATCTGAACAATCACTCCCACAGTTTATTCTTTAGCATGTAAAAGCCTGAGGATTTGGGATAGTGAGCTATATTGTGGATAAATACCAAATATCATAATGGGTATTTAATGGGCTTTGAAAAAAGATATTTGCTAGAGTAAGAAAACAATAAAAAAAAAAAGTTATTTGCTTTGAGGTTTTTGGTACCCAAATCGGTCTTAATCCTAGCACTCCCAGCATAATAGAATTATAACCACACAACTAAGCTAGTCATGGCTTAATTGGTGTAATCTGATATTGGTTTGCTGTGGCTCTTGCATCTTTAAAAGAACTATCTCATGGTCACGTCTAGGCCATCTCTCAGTGCCCCATGGAGCAGAGCATTTTCCGGTGCTATGTCACCCCACCTGTGGACTCATGACTGACATTAAGATATTCTAAGAACAGACCTTCCATTCTGTGCATCTTAAACACTCATTATGATCTCCCATTTCACACTTCCATGCCTTCCGTCATTACTAATGTTGCAGCATGTAGACTGATTACAGTTATGTGTTATGTGTGTGGATTTTTTTTTTTTTTTTGGAGCATGTACATTTAGTGTAAATTTAAACAAACTTTTATCAGGATTGTGCTCAACAAGCTCATGACCATAGACCTGAAGATGGATAAGAAAAAATTTAATTTTTACTGATGTGGACAAAGTCTTAACTTGTTAAAGGCTGGCAATAATGTCAGAATAGTTTCTTGCTGTTCTATGACTCATGTCTTAACCTGTCTCACCTGTTTCCTTTGAACCAAAGGAGAAAAAAACAATCATTTTTACAGAATCAAGAGATGAAAAATATGAAATACATATTTGAAAGATGAAAACGCTTCAATTGTTGGACATAAACTTCTTTAAATTTCTTTGCTGTAATAAAACTCTTCTGTTTGACACAAAAGCCGCATTTACCTTGCGTTCCTTACCAGTTTCTGTTTGACATCGGAAACACTAATGACCGCAAAGCTTTTTTTTGAGGCTACAAATGGGAGCTAGTCACACTGCGATTCCATTACAACCTGCACAGGTCTTATGTGAAAAAAAAAATGGCGATATTTGCTAGTGAATATCAGCTTGCTGTTAGACATCTTGGTTTTGTTCAGAACAAACGTTCATTCATTTGGTTTGGCCTTGGTAGCGCTTGCATGTGGTTCTGGTTAAAAGCCGAGCTGTGTTGGTTTTCACAGTACAGGCGTGCTTCAGCTCGGGTTTTACCCACCCACCCCCTCTCTCTCTATGTTTCTCCTCCTTGACCCCATGAGTGTTGAAAGCGTTGCAATTCTTCTACCACTTATAATGACAACGAATGCAGACTTACAGCTTGCTTTGGGATGATCCCATCACAGGAAAAGGACGCATGGACCATAAAACACAAGTTTTGTGCAACATTCTTGGTTACTAATGCCAGTAAGCATTTTAAAGAATTTCCCAACTCCTTTGATCTTGAACCCTATTAGAGAGAGCAAGGAAAATGTGCACTAGACAAGATGGAAGATGTTTATGATTAAATTCGTGGTATGACTGGTGCTCTTTGCTATGCTTCATCTTTCTATCACTAATGCATTTACTTTAGTTTTTTATGAATTCAAACAAACACCTAAAGCAATGCATGTTCTGTCTCTAACTTAATAAGGCATCCCTGGTTTTACGAACTGGTGAAGAGGCTGTGGGAAAAAAAAGTGTTGAATCATGGCTGATCAACTCCAAGTCTGTCAATAATGAATGCACTTGGCATATCGCACGGAGGTATTGCATTTGAATTGTCCATGCAAAGACACCATGTAAACAATTTGAGCATTTCTCTGATTTGTCTTTTGTATGCACTAATTTGGAATTTATTACTTTTTTTCTCTATCACATCAGGAAGATGTATAACTTGCAAGTAGCAAAACCATCTGCTCATACAGTTTAATTACATCCACCTGGCTTAATGCTAGTGTCTTCTCAAAATCATTTGTATGCTCAAAGCCTGTCCGGAATATACCTTCTAACTTTCCCAGTGGCCATGTTGTGCAACAAAGAGTTGAAACAGGTGACTCCTATTGAGGCACAGTAGCTGGTGGAAGTTAAAAGAAGTTACATAAGCATGTTCCTATATGCTTTTGAGAGAAAAAAAAAAAAACTTAAAAGATAAAATTTATTATACGAAACCCAAACCAGGACTCATGATAAAATTTCTCATGAATGAAAGTGTAATCCCGATTTACATTTACAGAGACTTCAAGCACAGTATGATGTTGGTGATGAGACTCTTAGCCACAGTAAGACATTTAAATGATGCAAACATCTTATAGAAGACCGTATGTCTGTGAATGACAATCCAAGCTGAGGTGGCTCAAAGCTCACTCAAGTCGTTCCCATGAATGGTTGAGTAGGATGCTCTCAGGGAAAAATGTCTGGTTTGATCACCGAAGTTGTACATTTTTGCTGGATAATGCACTACCTCACTTGCACCACTTGCACATTACAAAAAATCAGTTGGGAATTATTACCACATACAGTCATGTGTAAATGTTAGTATCCCCTCCTTTAATTCTATGTGTTTTTGTGTAAAATATATCTGATTGTATAAGGCCTTAGTACTAGGCAAATATTTTTTTTCACTGTCTTTTTTTTTTTTTTTTTTAAATAAAACAAAACAAAAAAAAGCATGTCCAATACTAAATATCCCTCATGATTCGGCAGCTTGTAGATCCACCATTAGCAGCAATAACTTGAAGTAATCATTTCCTGTATGACTTTATCTCATATCGTTCTAGCCAATTCTTTACAACATTGCTTCGTTTATTGTGGTTTTTGAGAATTTGCTTATGCAAAGCTCTCTTAAGGTACCACAGCATTTCAGTGGGGTTTAGGTCTGGACTTTAACTAAGCCATTCCAAAAACTTGTTTTTCTTCTTGTCCTGTTGCATGACCCAATTTTGACCAAGCTATAGCTTTCATCACATTTGCCTCTAAAATACTCTAGTATTTGGTTTGTTCCGATGCAGTTTGATAAACCTCAGTCGTGCTTCCCTGTTCTTTATGTATACAAAAGGCTTTCTCCTGGCAACCTTTCCAAACAAAATGTAGTTGTTCAGTCTTCTTCTAATTGTGCTATAATGGACTTAACGATTAAAATGATCAGTGAGCCCTGCAGGATTTAAGATGTAACTCTTCGTTTTTTGTTTATTTCTCTGACCATTGCATGGTCTGAACTAACATACACTCCTGGGAAGATTGAAGTCTTAAGTGCTTTCCGCACTTTTTCTTTTTTTTTTTTTTTTGGCTTTGTTTTTGTTAAATAAATGGCACCTTAAAAAAAATAATATGGAGTTGTTCCTCTGAGGTTGCATTTGCCTAATACTAGACCCGCTACGATCAAATAATATTTTTTTTTTTTTTTTACAGAGAAACACATCGAATCGAAAGAGGGGGTATTAAATTTTCTGGCTACACTCTATGCCATTTTCACATGTTTGGGTCATTAAAGTTGTGCCTGGATAGTCAACGTTTTGGACGAGAAGCATGCAGCCCGACCATGAGAAAACTGTCTACCTTGATGGTAGCCAAGCATTAGTGAAATGCTGGAATAAGTGCATTAGTGAAGCAGTGGGGATTACATAGACAAATGAAGCTAGTTTTTACTTTAATAACTGTTCTGTTATCCTGCACAATCCACAGCCCCGGTTTGACTCGAACACCCCTCATATTTTCCTCTTATGATTTTTTTATATTTAGTTGCGATATTTCATCCTCCACAGGATACAAACCTCTTATTTATTATATTTACATGTTAATGTTTCACACTTTCACAGAATATATTAGTTACTTTTAGTCAGATGCTTGACATCGTGACGTTTCATATAACTGAAAGTCAAAATAATAAAAAAAAATAAATAAAATGGTAGAATGTAGACAGATTGCTATGCACTGAGGTTTGCGATTAGTGGCAAGTCTATTATTGCCAGATCGGCAGTATGTCGCTTAATTGTGCTCTTACTCACAGGCCTGCGTGCGCGAGCAGGCCGAAAAGCACCCCGTGGCTTAGTGCTGAATCATCAGGTGGATTGACTCCAGGATTTGGCAATCACAAGAAAGACTGCTATCCTTCAGGCTACAATCAAATATGGCAGCCACACCACATGTGACTTAATGACAAATAGTCGTAAAGAAAACAGCTCCCTTATGATAATAGTTGAAAACTCGTTCTATTATTTGGAAGAATTACTTTCCAGAGAATGAAAATGTAATAGAGACCTTGTCACTAGAGCGGAGTATACTGTATATCAAACTCAGAGTCTTGCTTCCAGGCTAATAAACTTTCTAGTCATAAAGCTACTTTCTCTAACACTGTAGTTGCTCAGAAACTAAGACTGCTAAAAAGAAAAAATTTTTAAGTATTTAATAGTCTTCGCTCTCAGAGCATGCTTTGGAGTCTGCACAGGATTGGTGACAGAAGTGTGTATCCACCTGTGACTTGTGTCAGATAGCTGTGGAAGTAGGTTTACACTTTCCCTCATGTTGAACTCTAAATATAACCATAGAGGCAGGGGTAAAGGGTAAACATATCCCTCTTGAGTTGCACGAGGGCAACTTGTCAGGCAAGGTTTTTCAGCATGCTCTGGCTTTCATACCGAGTCTCTTGCAACATCACAATGTAATAGAACCATAAAGCAGAGAGACAAAGAAGCGGGTTTCTGGATATGACTGAATATTCATCTTTTTTTTTTTTTTTATACGAGTCACAAATTCTTACTACACCACTGAAAGAATGCTCTTTTACACATTTAACAAAAAGATTTATTCTACATTTAGTCCAGATTTCAGCACAAATGATCCAAAATACCCCATAAGTTTCTACCCCCAATCATATCTGATTTCTCTGATCTTAAAGATAATAATGATAAACCAAAATGTCATAGCCTATTCTTTGATTCCCTGCTTCAGTTACACTTTGGTCGTCCTGTACGCAATTTTTTTTTCCATTCTTGTTTTTATATATACCATTCTGGAATGTTTAGCACCAAACACTGAGGTTTTTTTTCCCATCTTTTCATGCTTTCTTTGTTACTTTGAGCTTGTTGGATCTGGTTCTGTGTCAGTACCTTGAGATTGCCCTGCTCATCTTATTAAACAGTGAAATGGCACTCTCGAGGGCCAGGGTGTAAAAGCTCTCCTTGCCTTAGCAAGTCCATCACTCTGGAGTGTCACATGATGTTTGTAACAGTAAAGAAGCTCTTATGTTGTGTATGTATAAGCCAAATTCTTATAAATATCTCTCCATCATAGGTGGTAGTAACTCCACTCTATTGCTTGATGTGGTATTGCTGTCGTGTTACGGCAAATCTCCTTTTGTATCTGTGACGTTTTTATTTAAGTTTTAACAAGCGATCCAATTATTCCAGTCAGGACATGAAGTATATAGTGAGATCTATTTAAGTCAGTTTAAAGCCCAATCCCAATTCTACCCCTTACCCCTACACTTAGCCCTACCCCTCCGTTTGGCGCGTTCACGTGAAGGGGTA
>JAOTRS010000029.1:11730026-11745102 GCA_028565755.1 Dinotopterus cunningtoni
ATCTTGAATATATACTGGACATATATACATAATTGTTTCTGATCATAAGCATACGTAGTGGCCTGGTTCTAAGAAGAAGTGTCTGTGAGTTAAACCCACTGTTTTTGACATTTTATTGGGAATTTATCCAGAGGTTGAGCCATACAAGATCATTTATAAATAAAGGGACACAGACTAACTATTCTGTTTCTGGAAATAACAAAATGACCAAACATTAAAACTGTATAATTCACCAAAAAAAAAAAAAAAAAAAAAAAATACAAACACATTTTGTTTTTCATTTGAGAAAAATATTTTGGTTTTAATTTTACATTTTGAATCTGTTTTTCTCAGAGTTGTTACTTTTTTTTAAATACAATAGAGAACGCCTTGTTCTTCCACTTTATCCAGGCATCATGGGGGATGGACTAGATGCAAAGCTGCTCCATTTGTAATTTTATGCAAAATTGATTTGTAGAACTGAGCATCCTTGTCCTTCCTTGATTTCAAATCAATGATGCACCATAACCTCAGATCTATTCCCCAGCTCTAGATATATCTCATAATGAGCCGGTTTTATTCACATGGTGCTCTGCTCAGCTTTCTGCTCTTCCTGTCTGCTCTGAGTGAAAATATTAAAGGATGTGAAAAGCAGAAAACACACTAACTTGTGAACAATGTGTATGTTACAGCGACCCACACAAATGGATTAATTATTAGATCTTTGAGGTGAAATAAGATCAAAATTAGATTTTTTTTTTTTTGAGAAATAACACTGTTTGTTACAGGCTGTGATATGACGTGTCATTGATATTATCTGAGAAATGAATGCTATCTCTGGCACACTCACGTTCCCTCGGCATGAGTCAAGCTTTTTCCACCCATTTTTAAACAACTTTTGATGTCACATCACATTACAGTCCATAAGTTTGATCTTAAGTTATCTTATCCTCCATCAGATTTGGAATCTTTCATCAAACCTTTTTATTTCAGGTTTATCATTTGTCTTTGCAAGGATAGGTGAGAGACGTACGCACATATCAGAGATTTAATCATTCCGATTTGGCATCTTTGTGAAAATGAAAGGAGGATCATTTACATAAACGCATATTGTCTTGGTTTGCTGCTCTCAACATGATTTCTGAAAGAAAAAAAACATCTAGCATTTAAGTCATCAATGTTGAATCACTTGTGCCTAGAAGTAAAATAAAAAAATCAATTATCAAATTGAGTCTTGCCTCAGACACTGCTTAACATGAAAAAAAGATCAAAATTTACATGAATTTTATGAATTTACATGAAATTGTTTTTTTGTTTTTGTTTTTAAGAAAAAAAGAGTTGCTTGCTTGCATATTTGTGGCTTGCATTTGCATTTAACTGCTGAATAATTAACTAAATTGAGAATCACATTCTCTTGGCTTTTTAACACGAAAAACAAATGATTCATAGTGTATGAATTTTAGAGCTTGTAGATTAAGAGTATTATTTACAATTGGATATCATATAATAAATAATATAAGTATGTCCTGTAAGAAATTATACCCTAATATAAATAAGTAAGTAAGTAAGGGAGTAAGTTGCGGTTCAAATGTATGTTAAATTTAGCTGGATGTTTCTAATTTCGAAGCATTCCTTAAATATTTAATCGAAATGAGCTGTCGTACTTCAACATGTACGTTTTCGCTCTCCCCTAGTACAGAATGACCCCACCAGCCCCCCAAACCCCAGGATCCTAACAGATGAGCCCTCAACTCCAGTGTGTGTGGTATGGAGCCACTGAGCCTAGCTGAGGCCAGCTGCTATATTATCCAATGATTTTCTTTCTTTCTTTCTTTTTCTTTCTTTTCTTTTCTTTTTTTTTTCTTCTTCGGTAGTCACTGTTCTGTTTTTGTACATGCAGCGTGCGGGATCCTAACCGTCTATTTGGTAGCCCTCCACCGCCAGCCAATGCGATCCTGAAAGCAGCGGGACGAGTGGTCCGGCGAACAACACAAAGTGTGTATAGCGAATTTGCTTAAAGTGCGGTGGCGTCTACGCAAATGCGAGTGGCAGGCAACACCAAGGATGTTTTGAATGGAAAATCGGGCATTGTGGGAAGAGTTTGCTGCCTCTGACCCTGGCTGCTACCAGACAAGCAAGTGTGAAATCTGTATGAAAGGTAAGCAGCTGATAACATTACCCAACAAAGGCAATATCATCTTCTCCCCCCTCCACATTTTTCTTTCCACCATTCTCATCTGTCTCCGCCGATATTTTGTCCCCTTCTGTATTCGCTCTTCGGTTTAGCTTTGCCTTTCTTAGCTGTTTCCTTTTTAATTGAACTCTACCAACAAATAAATGTAAATTGCTGTTGTGTTAACAGTGTCGTACGAAGGACTGGTGTACTATTGGCGGTGTGCTTCTGTGTTTTTTTTTTTGTGTGTGTGTTATCCCGCTCAGGATGGACCGCACTGGCATCGCACAGCTGTCCTTTCATTTTCAAAGCTTGTTTGATTTTTCTAACCGTCCCCCCTCCACCCCACCCACCCCCGAGTCTCATCTCATACTGTGATCACATCCCGCTCCACGTTCTAATGTTTACTGTGCAATTAGGAGCGGAAAAAAAAACACTTGTGCCTGTGGGGTCTGTTGCCATAGTTACAGTAGGGTTTTCAAGGTCTATCATCTGGTCCTCAGCGTCCACCAATCAGCTGCAAGCGCCGAAGCTTCAACATAAAGTAAAGATGCACATCTTTTACCAACACCGTAGTAAGGACCTGAAACAGATCCATGAGATCCATTACAAAGTACTCTGGGGTGGCAAGTAAGCGACCGCGTCCGGTCATGGCGGATCTTGGAAATCACGGCAGGGGAGACACCCAGCAGGAGAGGCAGGTGAGAGCATCGTCCATTTTGAGACTTAGCTATAACTACTCCATGAAATAAGACTGAGAGTGAGCTAATAAGATTAGCATTAAGCGCCAAACAATGCAAAACGGGCAAGGGATGATAAATTCGGTTATTGTCGCACGGATGGTGGCCATGCAACAAAAAAAAAAACGGACGCAAAAACAAAATGAAGATTGGCCGTACTTCAAAAAATTAGGGTCGAAGGCTTCTTAGATCAATTGGCTCTCTGGGAACCGCGATCAAAGAGCTCCAGCCGGGCTCTTGTTCAGTTCGGATACATTTTTTTTCCTTCTGCAATTTGCGAAAATGAGGACGCGTTGAGAAAACTTCATTTGATCAGTCAGAGTCCATCTACGTCTTCGTCTTTTGTGTGCAGCGCTCCTTGTGTGTATAAAATTGGCCTAGATTAATCATTGCACTCTAAATCTCATTATATGGAACATCTGAGAAAATGGCATCTTCAAACACGTCTTGGGATGGAAAGAGTGGGGGGGGGGCTTTAAATTCAGGCCTTCATCAGATCAAAGGCCTCATATCAGGGATGAATTTTTGTTTTTCGCCGGATACGTTTGGAATCGAGCATGCTCAGAAAATGAGCGCCGTGGTGAGGCGTAAGCAGCCAGAACTCCATATTCACGCCGCCCTCCTATCGAGCGGCCCAGGAGCCTGTCAATACGGTGATATGATTTTAGTAAGAAAAGAGGACCTCCCTTCAATAACAGTCTTAAAAGGGGGCTAGAGTTGAAAGCAGACGAAAGAAAGGGACGATGGAGGGAAGAGGCGGATCGCCAGCTGAATCCAGCCAATATTAAAGATGGCGGCTGGGCATGCCGCAGACTGCGTAGCACTGGACCCAATCTGTGGAAAGACAATTGGAATAGTCTTCGCTTCAGTATAGGTACCACATACAGTCCTGACCCCACGTGAACATGGTAGGTGCATCGTTTGTGTAATATTTCACCACCACGTGTGATAGCTGCTGTTACTTCTCGCTCCTGCTCTCTTTTCTTTTCCTATTTTCTCACCTTTATCTTTTATTTATGGCTTACAATTTTTGTACCTATGATTCTGTTATGACCCTCTTTCTTCTTCTTCTTCTTCTTCTTTTTTTTTTTCAACACTAGCACATGAATAGTTTTGACTGCTTTAACCAGGCTACGATCTAAAACTGGAAATAACGACAATCTTTTGTGTATTTTTCCTCTCTGTGCTCTCTGCGCTCTCCACGCAAAGTCTACACGATGTCAATCGTTCGTCTGTTTCGTTTATCTCTTGCTAGATACACCTTTGTGGTTTAAGCGCAACCTCTAAACTAGCAAAATGGAGCGAAAATGCATTTTTTTATGCTTTTTTTTTTATGCATATGGTAACATTAATGACCGGTTTGGTATTAAGTAAACTTCAGGCGGCAAATCATTTAATCCTCTGTGCCTAATCCACTTGGTGGATTGTTAGCCACGATATATTCAGCGATGACAAAAGATACCAGCAGGACTCCGAAATACACTTTGACAGGCTTTCGGGTTCCTCTTCTCCCAAGACTCTCAAATACTTAAAAGAGCAGCTTATCAATACACCAAAGACGCCCTCTCTTTATGATGTCCCAATCACTGAAAATAGCTCAAGTATTATTCAACAGATCGGGCTTCTCTCTCGGCTTCAAAGAGCGTATCCATAAATATCATCTTTATTTGTCTCTCTTCCTGTCTGTCTTGTCTGGTTCTGTCTCAAAAATTTATATTTCCTTTATTGTTAGGATTTATTATAACATTTCATCACAATGTTCTGTTAATGGGACAATTAATTGACTTGGACTTGTTTTGCAGGAATATAATAAATTTTTTTGTATGTATTAAAAGAACGCAGAGTTTTAACATCTAAATGGGCTTTTGTCCACTGATCATGCCCCTCAAAAGATAAGCCCGTTTTAAGCAAAGCCTACAAGGAGGCCTAAATCTGGACTGGCAGCTGTAACAAAAACCAACAGAGAAGGATTCTGAGGGAAGAGAATGCGTTTTCCTGTCAAGGGGACTTTTATCATGACATCAGAATGAATTCTTTAGTGGTTTTGAGATCGGCAATATAAATAATTTATAATTTAAAAAAAGGAGGTAAAAGATAAAAAAGGTATCACGTCTATATTAATGTATAATGCATTGTGTTGTGAATGTGTTGCAAAAGTATAAGAAAAGATATAAAAAAGAAAAGAACACTAACTGACTGGCTATACAAATCTAAAACCATTTTTTGTTGCCGTTGTTCTTATTATGACAGCAACTTGTTGCTCTAAAATAAAAGCATGTCAAGTTTTCCGGACCCAATCACCCCGACAAACAGCATGCTGTCTCTCAGCCACCGTGATTAAAGGCCAAAGGAACACCTGCAGAGCCCAGTGCTTTTCTTTAGCGTTTCATTCAACCAACATGGCTGTCATCACCTTTTTATTGAACACGTGAGACGCATATTAGTCTGTCACAGCTCCTGAAATGCTTTAAACCGACTGAGCGCCCACCAAATTCAGTGACATGCTGCTGAGAGACTGAAATGTGCTTTGTCTCATTTCTTTTCTCTTTACAGTTGACATTCCTTTGTGCAACATTGTCTAGTCTCATGCCGTCAGTGTGGCGGTGACGTGGTTGTAGGGCATATTCAGTTGCAGTAACTAATTAAATGAATTGCAGCAAATGGAAATTAGTTAGTAAATTAAATGAAAATAATGAAATGCATTATCAGAGGATGCAAAGCTGAAAAAAGGTTTAAAGGGATGTGATCACCATTAATAAAAAAAAAAATGGGGTGAGGGGGGGCAGTGATAGTGGCTCAGTGTGTTAAGGCTCTGAGTTACTGATCAGAAGCTCGGCGGTTCGAACTCCAGCTCCAACAGGTTGCTGTTGTTGGGTTTGTTAACGCCGTCTGCTTCAGGGGCGCCGTATAATGGCTGACCCTGGGCTCTAACCCCAGCCTACTAACCAACTGAGATACGCAAAGAATAAAGAATTTCGCTCTGCAATAATGTACGTGTGACGAATAAAGGCTTAACTTCGATTAACTTTGATTTTTTTTTCACCAAACACACAAAGCATCTTCATCATTTTGACTTGACATCACAAGTGGCATGAAGTTATGTTAGGTCATGTGACTTATAATTTACCATTCAACCAGAAGGAATTCCCATTCATAGCAGTCTCTTCCACCCTGAGTTCAGAAAGTTGTGTCAAATCAACATGGTTGCTCCCGGCATTAACTGCATGTAACTGTATTGTGTGTTTACAATATAGCCCGTATTTGCTTGAACAGACTTGTTAAGTCTATAACTCTCTAGGACTCTCACCATACAATATATACCACTGTTCTAAAGAGGAAAATAAACCTCACTCATTACGGTTAGATGGATAGCTTGCTGCTAAGAAAGAGAAAAACGTGGAAGTGTCCATGTTTTCAATCTGACTTCGTACAGAAATGATTGTTCTGGATTCTTACACATTCAACAGGTAAGTTGAATCTTATCCGGTTCTTTTCTTCTTTTACATTTACAGCATTTATAGAAGACCTAGCATTTACATTTACTGTATACTTACATTTATGGTATTTAGCAGACACTCATATCCAGAGCAATTTACATTTTATCTTCTTATACATCTGAGCAGTTGAGGATTAAGGGCTTTCTTCAAGGGTCCAACTGTGTAACTTGGTGGTGCTGGGGTTTAAACCTGGGACTTTGTGATCAGTAGTCCTTACAGAGACTGAATAGTTAAAGAAATAAAAATACAAACAAAGATACATAAACGCCTTTAATGACATCGCTTACATTCAGTATTTCGGTATAACTATTATACGATTATATAAATATGGGCTATAGATTTTTTTATATTCATTTTATACTTTTGCATATTTTTTATATTCTGGCTTAATTCTATGTTGATATATATCCTTTTTATTACTTATTCTTTTTATACCCATATACATATATTTACTATTCTTATTCTATTTTTATGCTTATTTTCTACTTTTGTAGCGGTATTCATTAGGGGGACAGATTTTCATTGTACAGGGGGGAACATGTTTCTTTACTGTGCACATGACCATAAAACTTAAAACTTGAATAACTATTATACACTGTCTGGTCAAAAAAAAAGTCACACACTTTTGATTACAGCGCACAATGTGGAGGCGAATTCATGTATGAAAATGATTCCTCATGCTTCCAAATCCCTCTTTCAACTATTCGAGTCCTGAAATATGTCCATGCCATCAACAAAGAAAAACTCAATAGATGTGATAAACTGGTCATTCAGTACATTTAAGTCGTCAGATGACTTTTGACATTTTATTGCCACATAACGTTGCTAAGTCTAGACCTGAGCAACTGAAGCAACCCCAGATCATAACACGGTCTCCAGAGGCTTGTACAGTGGACACTATACAGTACATGATTGGTGCATTGCTTCCCTTTGATTCCCGATGCACTCATGACTCTGCAATAGGGTCAATCTGGTCTCATCAGACCACATGACCTATTTTCATTGCTCCAAAGTCCAGTCTTTATGCTCGCTAGCAAACTGAAACCTTTTTTTTCTGAGGAGTTTCACTACCAAGTGGTTTTCTTATGGCCATACAGCTGTTAAGTCCCAATCCTGTCAAATCTCATATCACCGTGTGTGCGTGGAAATGCTTTTACTGTCACTATTAATCATAGCTTGGTTTCTACTGTCCATTTTTTTCCTTACAATGCAACTTCACCAAGTATTTAAGTATTTTCTGACCATTATTCCTTTCTTCAATAAGGCTAAGAGTTCATCAGTATAATCCAAGCTTTTAAAAACTCGTTGGATAATTCTTAACCCAGGTCTAGTAATTTAAAATCTTCTTCTTAGTTGTTTTCTTTGCCTCATGCAAACCAATAATTTGACTCTTCTGACTTTTTTTAGGCCAGACAGGGTACTTTTTACACTCAGACATGTTTGAGCTCTGTGAAATCCTGATCATTTTGGTATAGCAGAACCTTTCTGAGTCTAAGAAAAAACAATTTTATGTTCACAGCAGTGGTTAATGTGTATCCCTTAAAAGTGGATCATTTTATTTCCCTTCCTTTAAATCACTTGATTGCAATCAAAACCTGAAATTACTTATGTACATTTTGTCCAAAGTCCAGTACAAACTCAGTTTCTAATTTACCAGAAAATCTTTTTTTTTAATTTTCAGTTTGGATTCCTGCTTGTGCAAGCATAATACATCACAGAATAATGTAATAAAGAGTATCGTAATGTGCTTAATCACTCTGTAATCGAGCAGATGACATCATAAGCGACTGCATTTATTGGCCTGCTGTCATGCTCTGGGTCACGTACCAGAGCGTTCCTGTTTTATGGAGCAGCCTGTCTTTGTAACAGTAATTCGCTCCTGCTGATAAAGACGTACTGAAAAAAAAAATAAATGTACTGAAGTGCTACAGCTGTCTCATCAGGCAAAACCTTTGGAATTATGTGTAGGGAATGACATGTGTGGAGGGTTTATTGTTAACTGTATAAGTATAAACCCTTATACATGATGAAGTCAATGAGAGTAAAGCTAAATACCCTTAACTGTGTATTTATTCATTACTACATGGACTGCTGTGGCCAACAGTTGACACAACAAATGACACAAATATTAATTTTCACAATGTCTGCTGCTTCAGTGTTTTTAGATCTTTTTGTCATATTACTCTGGTATACTGAAGTATAATTACAAGCATTTCATAAGTGCCAAAGGCTTTTATTGAAAATTATATTACGTTTAGGCAAAGAGTCAATATTTGCAGTGTTGATCGTCTTTTTCAAGACCTCCACAATTCACCCTTGCATGCTGTCAATCAACTTCTGAACCACATTCATTGAACCACATCCATAAGCCCATTCTTACATCATCAGTGCTTGGAGTTTGTCAGAATTTGTTGTTTTTTTGTTTATCCACCCGCCTCTTGAGGATTGTTCACAAGTTCTCAATGGAATTAAGATCTGGGGAGTTTCCTGGATATGGACCCAAAATTTCTGTGTTTCTCTCGGAGGATGTTTTTGTCCCATTCTTTTCACATGGTTGTGTTCTTAGGTAAAATTGTGAGTGAGCCCACTCCCTTGGCTGAAAAAAGCAAACACCTAAGGGCGGTACTTGTAACATATTTGGAACATATTTGTTTTTCAAAATCCCACAGATTCCTGAGTTTTAGGAACAATCCTTTAGTCATCAGTATTAACCTTTATTTAAACTTAAATAACAAGACCCCCAGCCGCCAAACAAACTTCACCCCAGAATATTCTACCATTTGGGCAACTATTATGTGTTCTATCAGCTTCTTTTAAAAACATAGGCCTAATTATTCATATTTGTATTTTTTGATGCTGGTGTTTTTTACACACACACACACATACACACACACATAAACAGTATATAAACAGTATGCAGTAAAATTTGAATTTGAATATTTAAGATAATAATATTTAAGAATAATTAAGAATCATTTTTATATAATTTTTATATGCCATTTAAAAAGCCCGCGATCTGACTTTGGATAAGCGATTGAAGATGAATGGATGGATGGATGGATTTGAAAAGCTTTTCCAAAATATTGGTTGACATTCACAATATTTTTAAAGCTTTAAAAGAATTATTTTTATTTTTTTGTGCATGCTTTACTTAATTGTTTGTTTAATTTTATTTCATTCCATCATTTCTGCTCATTTATTTTATTCTTTTGATTTTATATGCATGTAGATTTTTGTATTTTTATACAGGTTTAAGGATTTATAGTAGTATTTCAGTTGGTGCTCATAACCTTTATATCACTTAACATGTGAGATATACTGTATTGTATTATTACTATTAACTGAGTTGTTGAAATGAGAGAACCAGAATAAATATTGTATTCCGGGCATTTTACTTGATATTCCTTTTTACTGTTCTTTTATCCACAATGTTTTACGCATTTGACATTTCTTTATAAAGAAGAAATAAAATATCGAAAATAGAACATGGGAAAAAATGTAATGTGCTTACAAAACCTGCATATGGTGTAAAAGCTGAAGATAAGATACAACATAAGGATAAAGTATAAATCACTACTTTCTGCGGTTCCTCTCAAGATTATTAGTTGCTTTATAAAGGTACAGGTACTGAACACAGAGATTGCACCTGTCACATCATTTGTCTAGATGTTGCAAGGCCACTCAACAGGTAGGTGATTGACAGCTACAGCTGCCAGTCATGAACCATGACAAACCTGCTGATAAATAGTTTCTTCTGAGACTGCGGATCGGAAGAACAAAGCAAGAGCACTGTTAAATGCAACCATGTGGTCATCCTTGGGATATTGTTAAGCCAAATGACTTTCAAAGGACATAATTCTTGCTGCGCGCCTGCCCAAAAACTGTGCTTTGTAACAGCTCCAGTGTTAAAGATTAATTTGGGTTTTGAACAATTACCAAATACTTCTCCAATCTGTGTGATCTTGCCAAACCACTGACTTTGTTCCAAATGCCTCTATTTTCTCTTTTTCCTCTTGATTGTTTCCAAGTGGCTGGTCAGAGTCCTTGCCCTGAGTTAGTATGCACCCGTGGCCATGTGTTGGCTCGCAGTGGGGGGCCCAGTGATCAAAGCCAGGCCTCAGGAAGGGCAAGGATAGGGTTGAGTTTGCAGCTGCTGATGCCATCTGATTTGAATGCTGGCCGAGTGTACCTTATGCTATTCACTGGGCCAAATATGGAAAGCCTGTTACTCTGTGCGAGGTTTGCAAACCTGTCACAATCACCAGTCCTGTGGTCGCGGAGTCCTGTGCTTTGTCTTGTACATGTTACATACTATACATATTATACGTCTTAACACATGTGGTAACACAGTGATGACATAAAGCAATACCAAGTCGAATCACCTGTAATGGACTTTGTCCAGAAACTCCACGTTCCTAAGATTTTTTGAGACTCTTAGGTATATAAAAAAATGTGCAGTCAATTTTTTTTTCCTCTGATGTTTTTAAATGCTTTGGATTTGTGAACTCTGTGGGGTCTTTGAATGAGAAGACTATAGATTATTACACTTGAGTGTTTGATGAAACTCACTGGTCCTGCACATGCTGAACACTTTTGTGAAACGTCTGATCAATCAGAAGGAGTGCAATATTCTTATGTAACAGCGTTCTCTAACAAGAACTGTTTGTATTAATGCGTTTGTTCTGTTCATCGTGTTACTGTTTCTATAGTAACAGCTCATACACAGGATTTATAAAAGTGCAATTGTTCAAAAAAAAAAAAAGAGAAAAATATACAGAATTCTTGTTTTTTGTTGCGAGACATTTATTTAATGTTTGTTAAAGGAGACTCAGGTGACAGGGCTTTACAACAATCACAGTGCTTTTTAAAGTTTCCATTACAGGAAAGTCTTTAGGAGAGAGGAGATTGTGATGTCTGGGTCCTCAAAAAAAAAAAAAAAAAGACCAGCTGCATACTTTGAGAGAGAGAGAGAGAGAGAGAGAACATATATGAGCATAAATGAGAACAACAACAAACTTGTCTCGCAAAAACACTAAATCTAAACTATAAATCATTACAATTTAAAATTTTTCATTAATAAATGAATCATTATAATCATTTGCAAATGGCTGTGGAATTAGTGAACTACATGTAAGTAACACAATCCAGACCAGTGCCGGGCAATTAATCAAAAATTTATTAAAACCAACAGAGCCTCTAACTGATGTAATCTTGCTCATGTAAATTATTATTATTATTATTATTTTAATTCTGTTATTTATTTTATTAAATTTTATTATTTTTAAAAAGTTAATACTTTCCCCACTGTGTGTTCATGTACTGCCCCTCTAAAAACATACTGCCGTGTCGCATGTAGTCACATGACCCCGCCATGGTCATTCTGCGTCATACAACCAACATGGAGGAGAACTGTTTCATTAGAAAAAATGTCCCAGCTTTAGTTACCTTGTCAGTAAACTATGACAGCAAAAAAAATAATATTCACTTGGTAATCATATTAGAGGTACAATTCGATTAATCATTATATTGATGAGATGTCAAACCACCCTGCCCTACCCCAGACTGTACACTTCTGCAATGTGGCATGAAATTAAAAAGTGCATTATTTTTATAAAAAATAACATGATCATAAAATGCTCAGGTTCACTGCATTCAGGTTCACTGACTTCCTGGATACAAACTTATATATAAATTATACCGAATTCTTCCAGGAAGTTAGCTGACATTAAAGTGACCCTTATTCTTAACCGTTAGTGATTTCACACTACACCCTTACAAACTTACCTAAAGAGAACCCAGTTTTGCCTTTGCACTAACATGAAGCCTTTATTGCCATGTTGTATAGAGACACTTTAATTGACGCCTTTATTGCTTCATGTTGTATAGAGACGCTTTAATTGACACCTTTATTGCTTCATGTTGTATAGAGACGCTTTAATGGTTTAAACATCAGGACAGACTCAATAACACATAAGGGTGCTAGATGGAACCTGTTTTCCAAAGATTATTTACCACAATATTACCAAAACCCAAATGCATAATTACTGTAAGCCTGTAAAAATCCCCATGAGTGCATTTGATATTATAATCCTAGAGCTTGCAATTTGCACTTTATGTTGGTATTATAATATGGTAATATATGTTTAAAAGCATAACCTTGATAGTTTTACAGTGCAGGTACAGTCATAATAACTATTCTTTATATATTTCACATGACGCTACATTCCAGACATCAAAGCATCTTCATATCTCTGTTTCAGATACGAATGGATGCAATAAACAACCAGGAATGGCACAATTCTCTGTGGATCATCAACTCGCTAACTGGGAGAAAGCAGAAGATGATGTCTTTACTGGCACTTGATCTCATTATTGGACTAGAGATGGTCTCTTTTGCCAGCGAATGGAGATTCGGGGGAAGCCTGCCAATGCAAGACAGAAGCATCACCTTCCCCCAGGTGAGGTGTTTTTTTGAATAACGCACGATGACGTGAATGATGATGTCTGGTCAGCGATAACTCATTTCTATAATTCATATCATTGTAAAAGTAGCATCTCACTTTCTGGAGCGTTTATTCATCATTTCTCAGTGTGATCGGCAGTGCTTTGTATGGCAGATTGTTTGGAGCTTTTTGGTCTGTTTGTGTTTTGTTGTTGGTGATGGAATGACTGTTTAAAGCTGCTCTAGCAAAAGTGATAACAGGAACTAATTGATCTCACTAACATTTCACTAACTTTACCATAAATATAAGCATTTACTTAGCAAACAATGCCTCCCATTCAGGAGTTGGCGAAAGATTGTGGATTATAAGCTCTTTTTTTTAGTATTTTGGTCCGTCCGCGTGCCATCCTGCACATCGGGTGACGATTACTCCCCACCCTGGAGATACGTATATCCGGCACTTCTGTGGCAGTTAACTAGGGGGTCGAGTTGCCAGTCCGTTACACATTCACACACCTGCATGTCTTTGGACTGTGGGAGGAAACTTAAATACCCGGAGGAAACCCATCAAGCACAGGGAGAACATGCAAACTCCATGCACCCAGACCTGAGAAAGGGAATCGAACTCCAACGCTGGAGGTGCAAGGTGACAGTGATAAACACTAAGCTACCATGCCGCCCTTATAAGCTCTTTTTATAGAAAACCTATGGATTAATACTCTTGACGTTTCGATGAAACTGTTCACTGGTCCTAGATTCGCTGAACACATTTGTGAAACTGAAGAGGAAGGAAAACCCAACGGGGCATGCTGTTATAGGAAAATAATCCTTTTTGGTGTGATAACAGTAAGTGGTTTTGTGTTAGGCCTCATCACACCAACCAGTAGTAGATTTTATTCCTAATACAGCATGCCCTGTTGTGAGGTCATCTTTCGACATGTTTATGTTCACGTTGCCAAACAAAATGGAATTTTGGACCGCTCCAGGTGTTGTTAGCTTGACATTTATATTAAAGATAAAATAAGACAAAGTGGATAGAACTGTGTTTAAAAGGTCTCAGATAACTGTGATGACACCAGAGACATAATAGTAACAGTTATTTATCAGTTATACAGAATCATAAATTAATAAATAATAGCCTTTAAATGCCTTGACGGATCGTTCTAAATATTTGATATTTTAAAATGTCCTGTAACAGATGTTTATATTTACTAAGTAAGATTCACAAAATTTGCAATGGTAGAGTAGTTTAATACAACTCTGAAGTAGTTAGCACTGTCGCCCCTTCCACCTCTGCGGTCCAGGTTCGATTCCCGCCTTGCGGTCTGTGTGCGTGGAGTTTGCATGTTCTCCCTGTGCTAGGTGGGTTTCCTCCGGGTACTCCGGTTTCCTCCCACAGTCCAAAGACATGCAGATTAGGCTAACTGGCAATCTTAAATTGCCTGTAGCATGTGAATGAGTGTGTGCCCTGCGATGGATTGGCACTCTGTCCAGGGTGTACCCCGCCCCGTGCCCTAAGTCTCCTTGGATAGGCTCCAGGCCCACCATGACCCTGAATATAGATGATGAGTGAGAGTAAGTGAGAGTAGTTTATGGCTTGGTTTCCCAACTTGCAGTGTGTGTACCCTGGAGGTTTGCGGTAGTATTACAGGAAGTTTTGATGACTGATTAAAAAAATAAGATATTTCCCAAACTGAATAGTAACATGCTTTAACTGTCATGTTTTTTGCCATTTATTACAAATATTTCACTTAGCCTCCATAAAGTCTGAACCATTAGTGAAGGCAAATAATTCGGGTTAAAGCAGTTCATCTGACAACTAATATTTGGGAAACTTTGGCATAATTTTTACCTTAGGGTAAGTGTGTGCAGAGTTTGCATGTCTGGCTCCTCCGGTTTCCTCTCACAGTACAAAGATATGCAGATAAGAGGAGTTTAGGAAATTGCCTGTAATGTCTGAGCGGGTGTGTGAGTTTGTGTGTGCATGTGCCCTGAGATGCGTTGGCACCTGATCCAGGGTGTACGCCAGCTAGTGCCCCAAGTCCCCTGGGATAGGCTGTAAGTCTCGCTTGAGCATGTACAGGATAAGGGGTATAAAGAATGAGATGAATGAACCATTCATGTTTATCCACGTTTAACATTTAAACTCTAGACTCAATAAATAAATAAAATAAATTAATAAATAAATAATTATTTTTGTCCTGCAGACATTTTGTGCATGGTTAGAGTATTGCTGTATTTTCAT
>JAOTRS010000029.1:11745202-11761194 GCA_028565755.1 Dinotopterus cunningtoni
TTCATTACAAATAATATTCTGTTCAGGAACTTTAATTGTTCACAATTTTGAAATTCTCAGTTTTATATTCAATTCTTCACTTATTCACACTTAAATAATATTAAATTAGCATTTTTTGCTCATGGCATTTCGATAATTGGACAATTCTTTATTTTTTAGTATAAGTTATTTTATTTTTACACTTTATATGCCATGCAATTTCAAGTTAAATCAGTTTCTAAAGTTATAATATAAGGTTTCTTGCCTGCCATGCGGAAGGCCCGGGTTCAATTCCCACCCAATGCACAAACCCCTGCCCTGGGATGCAGTGCCAGTCCCAAGCAAGGGTAAAATGGGAGGGTTGCGTCAGGAAGGGCATCCAGCAGAAAAACCTATGCCAAGTTGTATGCGGATCGGACAGTCCGCTGTGGTGATCATATACAGAGTCAGCCAAAAAAAATTCAGACACACTTCAGGAAAAAAAAAACTTGTATAAATATTTTACTACAAAATTTATTGCTATACGTTATATATTGATAGGCATGAGAATATTATGAGAATATTATTAATATGATTTTAATATAATATACATCATACTATTTTTCTTTTCCTGAAGTGTGTATACGTTTTGTTTTTTTTGGCTGACTCTGTATATACGTATATCCGCTACAGCGGACCATGTATGTGTGTACGTGTGTGTATAAAAGAGTGATGTCATGTCAAAATGTCTATGTTAAGGGTTATGATTTGCACCAAGAAAACTTTTAGCAAACAACTCTGTGGTTAATAAATTTGCAACTTTATATGATATGTTTATAAATTGACTAGAAAATGTCTACAATTTAATTTGAAGTAGTCGACGTGGGTGATATCTAATGCCAGGGGAGACTGAGCAACTATTAGTTGAGAAATGCTCCACAACTCTCCAGAAATAATCTGCAACAGACTCCAATTTTCAGATGAGCTAATCTGTTAAAGTCATAAAGTAAAAGAATGACATTCTGCATTCCATATGTCTTTGATCTTTTTCACTATAAGGGCACGAGATTACTTGCTTGATTATATCCAGGTGTTGAGTAATAACTTATGCAGGGTCGGATCACACAGAGAAGCCCTCATTCCTAAAGACCACTAAAAGTTTCAAAGTACCTGAAATACTTGTAGGCTCACAATGAACTTTGAAATACATTGCTTATGTTGCCTTAAACTGCTAACTTGCAGATATGTACAGAATTAAATTCAAGCTTAAGGTTTAAGGCTTTGTTTGTATGAGAGTAATTCGGGTGAAGTACTTTCTTTCCATTTGTGTGCAGAAGTATCATGTGTGTTATTGTTTAGCGACAGGTTTTAAGGTCCAAAACGAGGAAAACCAGTTGAAGACCATACAGAATACATAGATACACCGTGTAAACTAAAGTATACAGGTCTACTTCGGTACCTGGTACATATCCAACAGTTGGTATTAAACTGTGCACATGACCAACTGATTAAAAAACACACAAAAGATCAATTTAATGGCTATCTGGTTTGATCCTAAGCTCAGGGGCACAGAGTTTTATACCTGGGTTCTCCTACGTGCACCCCAGTTTCCTCCCATTAACATTGTTATGCTAAATTTTCCCTAGGTGCAAATGACCATGTGCGTATAGTACACAGTGACAAACTGGCATCCAATTAAGGAGTTGGTTCCCATTTTCTGTTATTTATATTTAAAGCATTTGATAGACTTATTTAGTCATAAATGTATCTCATTAATCATCACAAAGCATTTGAGCGTTTGGGGCCTTGCTAAAGGGCCCAATAGTAGTGAAGCTGGGATTTGAACTAGATTTTGAAACATGGCTTTGGGATTTGTCTTTATTTATCTGCAAGAGCATTAATAAGGTCAAGGCATGGGTGTTGGGTGAGGATGCCTGAGGTTGAATCGGTGTTACAGTTCATCCCAAAATGTGTGGAGTTGAGGTCTGGGAAGGACACTCCAACCATTTTAAGCCATGTTTTCATGGTGTTCCCTTAGTGCACAAGAGCAGTCATGCTGGACCAGGTTGGGACCGCTTGGCTCCACTGAAGGGAAATTGTAATGCTACAGCATTCTAGACAGTGCATCCAACTTTGTTGAAATTGCTTAGGGAAGGACACAAACTTTTGCCCATATAGAATATAGTTACTCTTACCTCACCTACAGTATCACAGCCGTTCAAGGGGTGTACCTTCAATAGAAAAGGTGAATATCTCATTCACAGACATGTGAAAAGTGAAGCGACACATAGCTATAGTTTTATGACAAAATGTCCACACCAAAATTGGTTGCAGTTATCATGATTATTATTTGTTTCTTTTATTTGTTTTAATTGAAATATACCCATCTGTAAGCATGCCTAGGAATGTAAAATATCTGATTTTCAAAAAGGCCTGGCTGATGGTCAGTCTGAGAATGGATTATCCCAGAGTCAATGGCTAGGAATCCTAAAATAGCCCTTTCCACCGTTAATAGAATTTAATTTAGTTCAATTTAAAGAAAAGGCTAAAACATCAATGCTTGACCTGGGCCTTAAAAAAGACATCTTTGTGCTGCTTGAAGGTTCAATTCAATTTGGTTTTAATTTTGGTTTTCGTCCCCGCGACCCTGAATACAGGATAAAGCAGTATAGAAGATGAGTGAGTGGATAGTAGAAGGTGTGGTGTTATTATTGAAGCTGGAAAAGGAAAGTACCAACAAACTAATAAATTAGTTGCAAGCAATGATGTGCGGGTCCAAGCACCTGAAGCCATCGCCTCCCGTGTACACCACTGTTCCATCATGACGGCTCTGACTGCTCAAACCTTCACACACTATACAGGGCAGCTTGGGACCTAAATTTTTGTTGAGTGCGTTAGTGTGTGTGTATGGGTGTATGTGTGTACATGTTTCATGTATGTGTATGTTTGTGCATGCATGTGTGAGAAAGAAAGACAGATGTGAGTGTGAGTGTTAACATTTCTGATGTGTATAGAATAGGGCGAATTTTATGTTAAGACACCCAAAAAGCCGCAGATGCTGGGAAAAAAAGCATCACATTATAATGTTACTTAAAGTGATGTCATTTAATGTGATGTCACGCAATATAATGCCACACAGAAAGTTTTTAACCACTTTTCAGCATAGGTTTAAGGCATCGTCAAGGCTGACCCATTTGAGATATCAAAAATCCCTCTACAATTTTGCTCGATTTATTAAGATCACATGGGCTCGGTTTGGTGGCAATCACATAAATTCCCTAGGTAGCGTGTATCAAAATCTTTTAGGTGAGTTTTGCAAACGACCCAAAATAACTGACTTTGCTGAGTAGAGCCCAAGACATGCAATAAAAAAGTTGTTAAGCTCAATAAGCTTTAAATATCTTCCGGGTTTTGTGTGCATATGTGCAAGTGTGTATGAGCTATGCAGCAAAATCTTGTGTGAGGGCCCTGTGCCACCCCGGGGCCCAGACTCTCAGGCACCCTAATGGCAGCAGATTCCAACCTATCTGCCAATTTTCATGAGTTTTTGAGCATGGTAAGACCCCCAAAAGCCCTGGATGCTGGAAAAAAAAATCCTTAGAAGAACAAGAGAGCCCTCACACAATATGACATAATAGGGCTGATGTCATAGTGCTTGGGCCCTAATAATGTATTCAGATATAAAGCTTACTTTGAAAGCAATCTGGTAAAAAAAATTAGTCTTTTACCTCTTGCATGTCTGTATGGATTTATTTTTTTTATTTTTAAGTGCTCTATACACTATAAACATGTCCAGGTGAAACGTCACCCTATGGACAAATCTGCAATGACATTATCTCCAAATACATATACTTCAATATGGCATCGGTCCCCATATTGCAGTTATAACAGCTTCCACACTTTTTGGAAGGCTGTCCCCAAGATTGTGGAGTGTTTCTGTGATAATTCATGCCCATTCATTCTGTAGAGGATTTGTGGGGTCAGGCACTGATTTTGGACGAGAAGGCATGGCTTGCAATTTCATCTCCAGTTCATCCTAAAGGTGCTCGATGGGGTTGAGGTCAGGGTGCTGTGTGCGGGCCAGTCAAGTTCTTCCACACCGAACTTATCAAACCATGTCTTTATAGTCCTGGCTTTGTGCACTGGGGCAAAGTCATGTTGGAATAGAAAAGGGCCTTCCCTAAACTTTTACCACAAAGCTAGTAAAAAGTTTAGCATTGTCCAAGATGTCTTGGTATGCTGAAGCATTAAGATTGCCCTTCACTGGGGATAAAGGGCATAATTAAAATTCAATCATTAACAGGTTTGGCAGGGTTGGTTAGTGGTTAGCACTGTCACTTTGCACCTCCAGGTTCTGGGTTCGATTCCTGCCTTAGGGTCTGTGTGCATGGAGTTGCATCTCCCTGTGCTTAGTGGGATTCCTCCCACAGTCCAAAGAAATGCACCCACTCTCTTACTCATCGATGTACTGTATATACTGCTTTATCCTGTATACAGGGTTGCGGGGACCTGGATTCTACCCTAAGGTGACTTAGGGCACGAGGCGGGGTACAATCTATCACAGGGCACACACACATAAACACATAGATGCTCATTCACACACTACGGGCAATTTGGGAACACCAGTTAGACTAATCTGCATGTCTTTGGCCTGTGGGAGGAAACTGGAGTACCAGAAGGAAAACCACCAAGAACATGCACACAAACCAGAGGCAGGCATCGAACCCGGACCCTGGAGGTGCACGGCTACAGTGCTAACCACTAATCCACCATGCCGTCCAAAGCTAATTGGCATTCCCAAATTGCCCGTAAGTGTGTGTATGTGTGTGCCAATCCCGCCTTGTGCCCTAAGCCTTCTGTACACAGGACAGTGAGTGAGTGTATATACTAAAGGCACAAAATGTGCATGTTTGAGGATTTTTTTTTTCCTAGAAAGAGTGTAAGTGTGATGCGAGCTCATGGATCAGATTTTTTAAAATTAGAATTAAAATTTAGGAAAATGTATGAATATTTAAGTGTGTTAAAAGGAAGGATTAAACGGGCGCGCGCACACACACACGTTTTCCTCCGTATTCCTTTTTTCTTTTTTTTTCTCCAGGCGGCAGTGTGATTTGTGAACGCGCGCGGCGCTACACATCACTCGCTCTTACACACACACACACACGGATTGAGGCACAGGGCTCAGAGAGAGAGAGCCTGCTATGGAAAGGTGGAGAACGCACTGTTTCCTTTGTTATTTTTAAAGTCCGAGGCTCGCACCTTATGACCCGCTTCCCATGTAGCCGCACGCCGCGTCTCCGCGCTGTTCCCCGATGCGCTCCGAAACGCAAACTGGCTTCGCACAGGTATAGTTTACAGAGCACTTTTTTATTCTCTTCTTCTTCCTCCTCCTTCTTCTCCTGATCTGATCTCTCCTCTCTCCCTGGCTGCCTTCAGGAGCTCGTTTTTATTTTTTTTGCGCTAGCGATTCAGAGAGAGCGAGAGATGAAATGAAGTGTTTGAATTTGAGAATCGACGCGCACCTTTTCTGCGGTCGACGCGTTACGGAACGCGAACGCACACGCACGAACGCGTACGCCTAATTGGTTGGGCTTTTTTTTTTTTTTTTTTTAAGATTGTGCTCGGATTAAGTGTTGAAATCCCTGTGTGTTTTAAAGTTACACAGACTGCGGAAGAAGGGCCTGGCTTACTGTGTGTGTGTGTGTGTGTGTGGAGTTTGTTTCTCCTTTTCCCCTCCCCCATCAATTACTGTGTGTGTGTGTGTATGTGTGTGTAGAGAGACTCCGAGGCCAAAGACATGAATGCAGTGAATGTGGGGCTCACTTCAAAGCGCTGGGAGCTGGGAGGGGAGCGCGGGGAGTGCTGTAATGTCGTCGGGGAAAAGAGCAACAAAGTCTCGGGAGTCTTTTAAGGAAAGAAATAATAATAATAATAAAACACCTGTAATCGCTGTCCTATCTTATCTTATCCTATCACATCCTGTTTTATCCGTTTCTCTCTCTCTCTCTCTCTCTCTCTCTCTCTCTCACACACACACACACACACACACACACACACACACGTTTGTACACCCGGATCTGCTTTACATTTCGTCCGCGTTCAAGACTTCTCAAAAAAAGAACCGTATCAAGTTAACGAGCCTTGCTCGTTCGCTTGCTAGCTAGCAAGCAAACCGTGTTAGCAACTTAGCCGCATTAGCAACCTCACCTCGGCTAATTCTTGTCCAACTACTACTTTAGCACAAACACATAGCTCATTATTTTTCATTTAAATGATACATACTTGTTTATTCGTGTTATTTAACTTGTAAAAATGCTAAAATGTTTATTGAATATACAGTTGAGAAGATGAAATGGAGCTAGCTTGTTGTGCTAGCTTGTCGCTAACTTAGCTAGCATAGTTTAGCACTTGAATCTGCAATTTTTATTGTTTTACCCACTTATAAATTTACTTTAAGGAATAATAAACGGTGTCCTGGGTAATCATGTTGAATTTATATATTGGTTTAAATCTGTATAAGAAAAGAAATGCGGGAATTTAAAAAGCTTTTCATTTTAAACCAATGCTAGTTCATTTAAAATTTAAGCTTATTGTTTTATTTTCTAGTCTCAAAGTTTTAATCTCTGACCTCATATGTTGACACTGAAATTAATTAAATTGAATCAATCAGGTTTATAAGTCAGGTTAGTTGTGTTATAAGCTTTCATTTTAATTTTAAGCTTATTGTTTTTATTTTAATTGTTTTTTTTATTTATTTTCTAGTCTCAACGTTTTGTTCTTCGACAGGATATGATGACCTTGAATTTTATTTCAATTAAGACAAATCAATCAGGTTTATGAGCAGGTCCGGCCTGGTCTGGTTACTGGTTTTAATATGTAATGGTGCAGTAGGTTGAAAGTTTATAGAAGTAATGCTTGAACATAAGATCGTATCAGTTCTTTGAATTCGTCCGATCTTTAGAGATCAGATAGATATCGAGCCATCATGAGGTGACGGTTTAAATCTTTTGAAACAGTTTATGGCCGAGAGAGAGAGAGAGAGCGAGAGAGATGTGTACGGGTTTCTCTGTATCTAATCTTCCTTAAGTGTAAGTACACCACAACTTATTATTAAGACTACCTTTATATATACAGTTACATTCGTAAACACAATCTAGCCCGCACATTTTTCTATTCTGTTCAAACTGAATGTTGCACAGACTACACACACACACCAAGAACTGTATCGAGGCTGCTGGAGACAAGAAACAGGACTCAAGGTGAATACGTCCAGATAAGAAGCGATGTTTGATCTTGCACGCAATTGTTAGAAAGTCTTGTGTGTTTCAGTATGACTGGCTTTTGTTGAAACGTTTGGCTAAATATAGAGTAGGTTTTCTGATAATTGTCTTCGCTCCGTGGTGCGCTCTTATCTCTTGTCGTCCATTCGAACCTTTATTGTGCACAGCTTGTTGAATGCTTGATTGAGATACCACGTTGCACGCGTTAAACAGTACCATTCAAAATAAAAAAGTACATTATGTCGATTCTCAAGTCCACGAAAACAATTTATTATTTTTTTTGCTCATGCTGAGATTTTATCTTAACGTCAGTTTTCTTCTTTCCAGGAGGAATTATTTCACGGTGGCATTAGAGGAAATCTGGATTTGATTGTTCCCGTGCGTGGGCTGAGCTGGGAACGGGTGCATGGAAGTAGTAAGGATGAGTATAAAGGAGAAGCCTTACCTGGCGGACCTTGGGGGCAGCTTCACTGAGGATGCGCCCCGTCCCCCGGTGCCGGGTGAGGAGGGTGAGCTGGTGTCTGGTGATGTACGCTCGTATAGCTTGGGCTTCTACTCCCTCAAGAGCGAGAGCCTTAGATGCGAGGCCTCCATAGCCACGCCGAGACGGCCCGACCTGGACCTGGGCTACGAACCCGAGGGCAGCGCCTCACCCACGCCACCCTATCTGAAATGGGCAGAGTCGCTGCATTCGCTGCTGGATGACCAGGATGGAATCCACTTGTTTCGCACCTTCCTCAAGCAAGAGGACTGCGCCGACGTGCTGGATTTCTGGTTTGCCTGCAGCGGCTTCCGTAAGCAGGACACCGGTGAGGGGAACGAGGAGAAGAAGCTAAAGCTGGCGAAGGCTATATACAAAAAGTACATCCTGGACAGCAACGGCATTGTGTCACGCCAGATCAAGCCGGCCACCAAGAGCTTCATTAAGGACTGTGTGATGAAGCTGCACATAGATCCGGCCATGTTCGATCAGGCCCAGACAGAGATCCAGGCCGTGATGGAGGAGAACACGTACCCTTTGTTCCTCAAATCGGACATTTACTTGGAATACACCAGGACAGGCGGCGAAAGCCCTAAGCTGTACAGCGATCAGAGCTCCGGGTCAGGGAATGGCAAGGTGCTGCCTGGTTACTTGCCGACGCTGAACGAGGACGAAGAGTGGCGGTGCGAGCAAGAGACTGAGGAGCACAGCGAGAGCGACCCGACTCCTACCAACCGCCTCACCCAGAAGCTGCTCTTGGAGACGGCGCCGCAACGGGCAGCTAACAGCAAGAGATACCAGGACGGTCGTGAGTACAGGTAAGCGCCCTTATTTCTTCAAGTCCATGTTTTTTTTACATTTTTTTTTTAATGACTTATTTATCTACAGTGAGTCATGCTGAGTTTACTGCAGTGCAGAGCAGTTCACAAGAGTCAAGGGCACTGGCTTTGTGTAATCTTAAAAGACTTGCTGCTTTAGGAGCTTTATCAGTTATTTGATATGCGCTGGAACCAGCGGCGAGAGTTCCTACAGTTCTTCGGGTGAGTGGCAAAGAGTCATAAGAAATTATCCTGCCTTGATTTAATGCGACTAGACACAGGTAAGCGCTGCTTTGAGACTCTCTTCCTCGTCTTTCTCCCTTTCTGCCTTATCCCCAGCGAAAACACTGCCTGAGGAGGCACATGAAACGAGAGGTGGAGTTTAGTACAGCCCTCCTGGGGAGATGTGAGGAATTCAGCATGGGTAAAAAGAAAACCAAAGCCTAAAAAAAATCTACTGTAACAGCAAGTGGATAACGCAGCCGGATTGCAGGGTAGTGATCTGATGTGGAAGGTGTATTATTTAGGATAAGGGAAAAGAAAAAGCACTGGCAGGATATAGACGGGTCAGCACAGGCGTCTGATGTTCAGGAGTCGTAGTCACGTTTTATATTATATATGTATGTTTAATTGGCAGCGTTTTGATGCACAGTAATAAAAGATGGCGTATTAGTTGTCGCAAAAGTCGAACCATTAAAACCTCATCCACGATTTAAAGCTTCTGCTGTGTTGATCTGCGCAGGTTAAGGAACGCGTTCTTGGCCGTTTCTAAGCGTTCCGTGTCAACTCGTCGAAAACGAATTAACACCGGGGTCATCCCTCTTCAATCTCAGAACTAATAACGGATACTAATGCCGATACCTGCGAGTGAGGGCATCCGTGCAGTCATGGTGTTGCATTGATTGCGCCGCTGCCTGCTGTGAGCGGATGCAGATGGGGCGCTCTTTGTCTTCTCTCTGCCCAGGTGTCTTATGAATGGCAGGCTGTTATTCCAGAATAAAGGTTTCCTGTAGAATAGCTTGACGTGTATTCCCTTTTGGCAGCGCGAGCCGGGTTTAATGCTGGAGGAGAAAAGAAAAATGTGTCAAGGAGTAAAGTTAAGGCATGTTAAAGCACTGAGCCTCATGTCTGGATCTCCTTCCCAGCACACTTCAATAGGCTTTTGTAAAAGGAGAAAAAAATATATATATGCATATTTTCCGAAGTACGTCCAGGTCTCTTTGGGGGTTTACTTGTTCCGTATTTTATATCTGGAAAAATGACCGCAAAACAGTCTGCTCGTCTTGTAATACATCTAAGAGAATTTGTTGTTGTTTGCGATGTAGTAAATATCCAGATATCCTATGATTTAATCTAAGATGCAAAATTTGCCCCAAGTTGTTTGAATTATCATATACACATCTGTCCATGTGAACTACAAACCCGTTTCTATTCATCACCTACAAAACCGCTAGAGAGACCCAGTCTTGGGTTAAAAAACTAGCCTAATCTTATCTTAATTTACTTTTTGAAAAGTAAATGTGCCCCCCCCCCTTTCAACTTGTTCCACGATCATAAAAAAAAGTCTGTTATGTTAAAAAAAAGTTATGTTTTAATAACTTGCTTACTTGGAAGTAAGTAACTTTCAAGAGAAAGAAAGAAAAAACATACGAACAAACGGTTAATCGTATAGATATATGGACAGTACAGCCGTACTATTTTACTGTGAAGTCTGATGGCGGTAAAGTTTATTTAAAAATTTAAAAGTTTATCAACCTGTATGTATTTTCCTAAGCCAAACTGAGTTTTCTGACTTCCTGTCTGAGAGAGATAAACGCCCTTACAGATTGCTGCTCCAGACCATTTGACTTGACGTTTTTTTTTTTTTTTTTTTTAAAGCAAGGAAAATCACCCGAGTGTCAGTGAAAACAAAAAACAGACGAACCCAAGTTACAAAATGTGTAACACTAGATATAGATTGTTTTGTGTGAAGGTTTTGGTGTTACTGCTGTTTTGTACGAAGGCATTTTCAGAAGTAAAAAAAATTACAATATTTTGAGAATAAAGTCATAAGATGAGTTATTAAAAGTCATAATTGGCCATGCCGCTTTGAGGGCTGGATTTCTGGATTGAGTTACAGCTGTTGCGCTGCAGATGAAACCTTCGATAATGTTAAAAGCAACCGTTCAACCATTAACTTTACCTTCATCTGAATGTTCTTTCTTAATAAACACATTTTCACATTTTCAAAGTTCGTACAGTGATTATTTATCTGGTGTGGATTTATTACTTAAAAAAAATAAAAAATTAATCCCGTTTCTGTGCTATGCGTTGTTATGTCTAGAGACGTGCCGAATGCAATTTTCTTGGCTGATTGTAATTTCCTGATTCGGAGAACGAAGGCTATCATGCGCTTCCTTTGAGACACGAGTGTTCTCATGATACCAAAAGTTTTTTGATACTGATACCGTCATGCATTCTGTTACTTTTTCGATACCCTCACTCTGAGCCAGATGCACGAGACTCCTGTAAATAGATTATAGAGGCCTAATCAGTTTGTGAGATGCTGTCCCTAAAAAATATTTCCATCAGACTGATTAGATGTATCGTAATCTAGGACTTGATTAAGTCGAATTGTCAGATTATTTGTAAACGTAAATCCTGTGTTTCTGATGCTGCTAATCTTTGTAGAATCGGACACAGTGTTCCAGGTCGTTTTTTTTTCTTAAACTCCCTTAGATTACTATAAAGCACCTGGTTTTAGAAGGTTTGAATGAGAAAAAGGCATAAATATATATTCATCTGTATTATTTGTTCCCACTACAGAGTAAGATGATGTATTTGTATGCGTCTATTTCTTATGATCTTTTTCCGTACGCCCCCCACAACCCAGACGCTGCGTGCGGTTCCGTCCCAAGCCCTGTTAGAAAATAGAGGGTTAGGACAGGAAGGGCGTCCGGGCGTAAAAAGGATTAAAAAGGCCAAGGAGTTTTTTTTTTTTTTTTAATTCAGCATTTTGTTATTTATTTATTTATTTTTGGTACAATTGACAAATGTTACGACTCTTTATATATTATTTTCCCCCCTCAAATCATAGATTATGACTCGAAATTCTATATTTGTGGCAGTGAAATCTAGCGTCTAGCGTTGTTTGGTTAATCCACAGGACAATCAAAGAAGTCTCGTCATTGCAGAGCACCTCGGTCATGAGGTCACAGACTCAACCTCAAACAGTGGGAAGGATAGAACTTTTTTTTTTTTCTTCTTAGGAGTAGAAGGATGTTTGGAGGACACGGTTGTTCCTTATATCTACACCGTCTACCTCTGTAGCAGATGAGTCAGGTAAAAATTTGCTCCTTGTCATGACCTAAGGGGTCACATCCAACACATTTTTTAAAAAAAATTTCCCCCTCCCTGTAATTTCGTATAAACTAGCACAGTATGACCCTTTCTCCGTCTCGTCCATTCAGTTCATGCCCTCCGTCTGAGTTTTTTTTTTTTTCTGAGTCACATGATGGCGAACATGCAAACGGCAGCATAAGGAAGACATTGTTTTTGCTGTTGATTCTTTTGAAAGCTTGAGGCATGCCGTGTCTGAAGGTTGACCCAATTTTTCTCTCAGATGTCTGAGAGTGCTGCTTGACATGAATAGAGAGGATGTGGTCACCTTGTTGTGTCCTAAAGCTCTCGGGGTTGTAGAGCTTTAACACTGAGAGGAGAATGTCATGAAAAGCTTCAAAGCCAAAAACAAGGGCAAGAAAAGTTTCTCTCTATGTTTAATCAGTTTAATCAATATTTTGTTGGTTGATTCAGTTAATTGACTTGATGGGTCAGTTTTCCATTCAGGACAGATTCAAAGCTTACAAATGTTTAATGTTCGAATGACGAAATCCTTAAAAATATCCTGCAGGAACTAGAATCTTCTTGCACCTTCCAGAAATACTCGTGTTTTGTGAGGATATCGCATCTTCTTCCTTTTGAGTTTAGTGATACCGAAGGAAAAACAAAAATGCACTTTGAATTTAAACGTGACATTTAAATTATCAACAACAAAAAATTCAAATATAGCTGCTTGAAAAAAATCGGACTTTTAGCCTTTGAATCGCGTGAAATCGAATTGACCGTCTGTCTCCGATTCACAGCTCCGACTCCTAAACAACAGAGACCACACATTGAGGACGTCTTGTCTTCTGGCCTCTGGACATCATGTGTTTTTAATCAGCCAGTAATGTATGTGTGTTTGAGGTGGTTTCACATGATTATTTCATTTCGCTCACGTGTTCGGTTCGAGTCACAAAAAGACGCCGTGTTCATTTTTAAACAGCGCTTTAGGCCTCGCCCATCGGCGGGCTTTCTTATAGAGCCGCATGCTGCAGGATTTATGCGCCTCACACTTGCCACACTTGACAAGAAGCTGCACAGAGACACTGAATAAATGAATAAACGAGCCTAAAGAAACTAAAGATGCACTGGTGTAGCGTTTCCCAAGTGTGTGGGGCGCTCTAGATTTAAGAATGGGATCGTGAGATCGTGAAATCCGGTGTATCCTGTTTTGTTTCATGAACTTATTTTAATATTTAATATGAAGATCTCCAAGGTGGATGTTGTGTTTTGAAATAGAGTGCTTTACTGCGAGCCATGTTTAAATTAAGAGTCCATGCTGGTTTTTAATCCTTTCGCTAACGCGAGTTTGTTGATCTGCGTTGGTGTGGCAGCGGCTCTAAAAACTGGGCGAGCTGACGTGCATTCAGTTATGAATCGCGATTCTTTTGTGTTGAGATTCACGTATTGACACACTAATTCCAAAATCGATTATTATTATTATTTTAAGCCTATTGTGTTTTATAGTAGAGATGAACCGGTTGATCAGCCAGTGACCAGAATCAGCTGGTTGTTGGTTTGATTTGCCGGAAGCTTCCGAGTGGTGGAACAGAAACGCATTTTTAAACACTAGTTAGTCGAAGATCGCGTGCGTTAGAACCATCACGTTCCCACGTGAGAGGACGCTCACATCTGCGAGCTCGCAGCTACTTAACTTTTGTGACTGTTTTGTGACTTTTGTGACTATGGAGGCCTTTTAAGGAGTTAAAACATCACAGTTTCTTTGTAATCCGACAAGTAAACTGTTTAAAGTTTTCATCCCGTGTGTTAGGAGTGAATCATTTGTTTAGTAATAATCACGGTGGAGGACAAAGATACGCGCTGCTCAGTCAAATGTTAAACTCTAAATGGTATTTGAAGTTTGTTTGTATTGTTTAAATATAAAAATAACACGCTCCATGATCTTGTCCTTGTGCCGCTGGTTAAATGATTGATGTTAAAAGAGTAAGAGCACAATAAAATTCGAAAAGTTGCACCGGTTGTTCTTTGATAAATCTGAAAAACTAGCGCGGTCGAGTCGAGGCTCAGTGTCGCAAGAAAATTCACTCGCCAAAATCTATTCTCCATTACAGATCAGAGCTAGAAGCGCAAAACAAAGTGTCTCACAGCGGACTTGACTTGCCGCGCACGTAGCATCCATTGTGCTGTCAAATCCTGCAACCCTTGAGGTTCTCGATGTTCATTATAGTTTAATGAACATCATTGCTCTGCCGATCTCCGCATCGCGATGCATCACGACACGGCTCTTCTTCTTCTTCCGTGTTATATCTCAGCCAGAAGGAAAATTCTTAGATGGATAGCGATTTTTAAGATTTCATTATTTAAATGCTAGCAGCTCAGATGCTTGTGCATCACGGATAGCTTTTGATCATTGTGACTCAATTATGGTTGTCGTTCACTGCGATGAAGGATAAAGCCTTTCTAAGGGTGCTTTTACACCTGTTTATCTGGAGTCTGAATCAGAGAAAAAAAAAAAACATTGGCTGAGGAGTGTGTCGGGCTGGGAAAAAAATTCCTTTAATCATTTGGTTGGATTTTATTTATACGGGGGGAAAAAACCCCAAAATAAACAAAAGCTCTGATTAGTAACCTTGGAACGTCTTGTAACATTGTGTACTGTTGAAAACGTATAACCGTCGATGCTTAGAAACGTTTTTATTTGCTGTCAACTGTAGTTCTAAGGGAAAAAAAAGAGAGAATCTAAAGTGTCTGCAGGTAAGACTGGCATCATCAGTAGGTCTTGGCAATGAAAATTGCAATTTGTGTCTCTATTAGAAAATATTAGAAGTAAAAGTAACTTAGTTGTGTTGTTTATCGTTTAAATATTATGTCTGGTGCAAGGCAGTAATCTTTTTTTCCCTTCAGTAATTTGTTGGACCCTCCAGTCCAGTAGGTGGTGGTATTGTGACAACCGTACACTAACTCCAAAAGAAAAAAGAACAAGCTCTAATTTCACACAATGTTAACGTCCGTGTTTTCTGCAAAAGCTTGGAAGTATTTTCAAAGATTTTTTCAGTTTTAGATCGAAAATTAACCTAAATAGTTTTAAAGTGCGAATCCGTACAGGATCGGGAATAGACTGATCGATTTGTCTGTAAAACGCCAACAAGATTTGTAGATGGTAAGAAAAAGCTGATCATTACAGTATACAGACATTTCCTCTGCTTCTCCTAACATTTTCCTGGAGATGCGTTTGTTAATTTCAAGGGTTCATTCCCTGATATTAAAGGGCGCAAAATTCAATTTAGTCATTTCCAGGCATGCCGACAGGTCGTGACCACGTATGAAGAAAGCAGTATCTTTCGAGAGAGTTTGAAGTATCACAGTTCCTTATCTGAGGGTTATTTCAGCCGGAGCATTAACACACACACACACACTTTGATGGCGCTCTGATATCCGTGTTAACTTGTTGAAGAAATACGAGACCTTAAAGGATCTGAAGGCGAATTTTTTCTCTTGTGCGTTTCTGCGTCCGCGTTGCGCCCGTGCATCGAAGCGTTACAGCTGCACACCTGTTTGGCGATCAGGAAGCTAATTGCACAATTCCAGCTAATTGTGCTCACTCGATCTGTAGCATGACTCGATTCATCTTGATTATATTTGCTGGAATATTCAGTGATCGTGAAATCGTAGTTTGAGATAACGTAATGAGTAACCTGAGGTCGAAGGAAACGTCATGACCGAGAGAGACTTTCGTTCTCTCACGCACTTCACACGACGTCTCGTCGTGACTGGTCACACTTTAAGGATTTTTCAGAGAGCTGCCTCTCATAATTGCAAAAACAGAACGGAATTGGAGCAACGATACGAGGAACGAACTCGCGTACGCAGATTTGATGGTGAAGAAGCGAACACTTGGAGTGTGGAGCGGTTTGATGTTTGCTGAAGGCAGGGGAGCATCTCTCCACAGGCTCTGTGAATATTGACACGCCTGCTGCTCAAATCATTACAAGCCTGAGAGCTGGGACTAATCACTGGAGGCTGCAGTAAACTCGGCTCTGCTGCCCCTTCCCTGCCCTTTTTTTTTTAAATTTTTTCCTCCCCGCCCCCACGGGTCCCCTGTTCTCCTCCCCCCCACTGCGCAGGGACACCCGC
>JAOTRS010000029.1:11796423-11809970 GCA_028565755.1 Dinotopterus cunningtoni
CATTAGTCTCTGCGTGACCCCTTTAACATGGGAATCAGAATATATTAAAAGATCATTTAAACTATGCAAAATACCAGGCAGGTCTACTTCATTATGCTTCCACACTCTTAAGTGTACTTGTGGCCACATTAATTAATACACTCAAAAGGCGAGGAAAAAGAGCAACCATTTGTACACTTAACATATTTCAATTGTGCAGAAAGAAAATTAAAGCTTTACTCATTGTGTATTTAGCTGTCCTAAATGCATTCGTTGTAATTTTATGTAAACTATAGTTACACACACATGGCGGACCCTGCTTAAGGAGAGAGTGTGTTTTTTTTATTAGTCTTAGAGTTTAAGGTTTAAACTGAGGTCAAGCACACATCTTAAAAAAATAACCTAGACTGTCACATGATCATTGTCGGATTTTGCTCTAGCATCTGCGATTTTTTTTTTTTTTTTACATCTTTTGATCATTGCACATTTCATCCTTTTGATCTGACCTCTGCTCAGTTTATAGATTTTTCCCTGTCTAGGTGATGTCTGTTTGCTGAACGCCTTTACCTCTTGGGTGCTTATGGTTTTGGCTATTGCTTAACACGTTTGAATTGTTTTCTCTGCTTGCCTTTTATTAAATCTCAAATCATCAATACAATGAACTATGGAACATCAGGCCAATGTAGTGAAACTGCAAACCTATAATAAATATTTGGAACCATGAGGTGATAATAGTTTGTATGTCACATTGAATTTCTGTCTTCTGTATATTTAGGTAACTTGTTAAGCATTATGTGTAGTACTCTGACTCAGGAGAAGCTGATAGTTATTCTTGTGTTGAATTAAGATGAAAAAAAAAACACACTCACTCACTTACTCACTCACTTACTCATTCACTCACTCACTCACTCACTTACCCACTCACTCACTCACTCACTTATTTATTCATATTCACTTTCTCATTCACTCACTTATTCATACACAGTCACTCATTTACTGACAAACACTATCTCACAGTCTTATTCACTCAGTCAGTCAGTCACTCACTTCAGGCACTCACTTACCTCTCTACCTACTAATATAGTTACTTACTATTATTACTTACTTACTTGCTTGCTCATTCACTCACTTACTCACTCACTCATTTATTTATTCTCATTCACATACTCACTCACTCACTCACCCATTTAATCAGTCTCTCACTTAACTGACTTAATCACTCACTCACTTACTCACCTATTTATTCCTTTCACTCACTCACTCACTCACTTTCTCACTCACTCACTTATTTATTCTTGTTTATTCTCTCTCTTATTCACTCACTCACTCACTCACTCACTCACTCACATGCCCATTCACTTACTTACTTACTTACTTATTCATTCTTATTCATTCTCTCTCTCTCTCTCACTCTCTCTCTCTCTCTCTCTCACTTAGTCACTCACTCACTCGCTCACTCACTTACACACTCATTTATTCTTATTCATTCTCTCTCACTCACTCAGTCACTCACTCACTCACTCTTTCACTCACTCGCTCACTCACTTACTCACTCACTTACTGTATGTATTATTATTCATTCTCTCTCTCTTACTCACTCATTCACTCACTCACTCATTCACGAGCCCATTCACTTACTTACTCACTTACTCACTTAAGGACAATCACTCACTCTAACGTCTTTTTTACTCAGTCACTCAGTCACTCACTAACTCACTCACTCAATCACCTACCTATATACTTATTTAGTTACTTACTGGCTCACTCACTCACTCACTCACTTACTCACTTATTCTCATTCACTCACTCACTTATCTATTAACTCACTTACTTATTTACTCATTTGTTTACTTATTTACTGCATTTACTTAACATGTGTCCATGTAATGTTTTCTGACTCTGGATTAGGGGAATTCCAGTCCTTTTGATGTGCTGTTGTAGATATGGCCATGACACATATGAATTAAAAACCAAGAGCGTATTCAGAAGCAGGGAGCCAGCAGCTGCAACTCTTCTCTGGATCAAGATAAAGTGAGTGGCGATTCTCTGTTAGAATAGCAAAAACATGTTGTGGGCAAGAATCGGAGAAGTGCTTATTTAAATGTGGGGTTCCGTAGGTTCTGTAGAGTCTCTTCATAGACATGATATGTAAGAAGATTCATGACTCTAATCCACTGAGCCATAAAAAATGTACACATTTAACCAGCTAATTTTGAAGAGTCCACTAAATAACACCCTCTTCTCCATTTTAACATCTGATTACATTCCGAGAGCACAAGCCAGGCAGTGTTTTTGCCAAATGTTACAATTTTAAAATTATATGGTGCTCTAATGACAAAAATAAATAGGAACAACAAAACAGTGCCTTCTGAATAACAGAAAATGACAGCAGATGTTTAATTATTCACAATTTTTTACCCATCCATTAAAGCTGAAAATTAGTCAGCAGCTCTAAATTACCCTAACGCCCCAGCCCCCTTCCTCAAAACGGAATAACTGCTTGTTTTACATATAATAATGGATCCACTTTTACCTGAAGATGTAAGTGGAACCTTTTGAATTTGTCGTGGTAGTTTAGCTGTTGAGAGCATGTTACTACAGTAATATAATACACATTGACTTCTGACTGATAACGCATTGTATAACCATACACTCAGTAGTGGAGGATTTGGCCAATGTCGTGGTCCTGCTTTTTTGGTGCTTCTGACTTGTGTATATTAATGATATTTCCTACGTATCCTTACAATACACAACAAATTACCTCTGTGTCCAGGTTTCACAATAAAGTTACAAAATAAATTTTACTAGCGCTGAATTTTGCTTCAAATCCAGTATGTGTGAAATCACAAATAGACCTACAGACAATCGGACAATAACTGGCAATTCAGACATTAACTGTTCACCTCGCAACTGTATTACACAAAGGAAATACAGTGCTGTGAAATGTATTTGCCCCTGATTTTTTCTTTTTTTCATATTTGCTATACACCTAAATGATTTAAATCATCAAATACATGTTTATATTACACAATGCAAATTTTTTATATTACATTACATTTTTTATATTGCACTCAGGGCCTGGAGCCAATCCCAGGAGGCATAGGGCATGAGGCAGGGTACACCCTGGACGAGGTTTTTTATATTACATTAAAATATATATATTTTTTACATTAATAAGTAAATCCAAAATGTAGTTTTTGAACGATGATTTAAACAGGAGGGGGGGGGGGATATCTAATTGTATCTAATTTCATGGATTAAGATAGAATATGGTTAAAACTGAGTTGGCTGTACAAATATGCTTACTTACCCACGCCCTACCTAAACACAGTATGATATGCAGTGAAATGCTTATACGACTGCCCGTGATCTAAAAAACAGGAATGGAAATACGGTATGCCCCAAAATACAGTACAGTACTGAAACTCGCGTTTGGGTTTGTCAATGGGGCACAGCTCCACACACACATGTTCCCAGTAGTGGAAAGGAAGTTAAAAGTAAAAAGTAGGAAAAATCGTTTATAATTGAATTTTATTTCTACCCATATGGAAGCAGTTGTGAATGCGGGCCGAGTTTAAAAATTGTGACAGAACAATTCCTTCCCGTACCCGTCCCATCCTCCGGATCCTGCATCACCTGATGCCTACTTGTGGGGAATGTTAAAAGAGGGTGTGTTTAACTGTGAATATCTGCCAAGAACTGTGCCTGCATTATGCCAGCAAATCGTCTACTTTTGCAGGAGACTGTAGCAACCTTGGTTCTGGATTACTGTATGTTTGAGAATCTGCATGAATGATATGAGCAGTGTCTACAGCGAGGTGGTAACCACTAACATTACACACACCATGGGAAATCAACATGGTAATAGTGCTCATGTTAGTTTCTTTCAGGAGAAATAAACTCACAGATGACAAGACAGTAAAATTGCTCTTCTTTTCATTTCAGTACTGTGTATTTTATCAATCCCTGTTATCCCTTTTTATCAATTCCTGTGATCCGTTATCACCCAAATGTTATCACATTCACATTTCATACAAACTTCAATAATTCTTGTGATTGTGTAAAGCTGCTTTGTGGCAATGTCAATTGTTAAAAGTGCTATACAAATAAAATTGAATTGAATTGAATTATTTGCACTAGAGTACAAATAAGTACAAAAAAATAGAATAAAAGCGTACTGTATTACAGATTGCTGATAAGAGAGGATGACGGTGATGTACTGCTTTTAAAGATGATAAACACTTATCAACATGTTGTGAAAAGAATCCGTCTCAAAGAGACCCTCGAGAAGGTCTTGTGTATTTGTGTTAGGTTCTGTTGATGCAAATCTTTAGAGTCTCTTCGTGAATTCAATACATTCTTTAAATTTTAAATGAAATATTCTTGGGTTAAAATATGAATAAACATTAATTAAAATATCTTGAATGTAAGCAAATTCAATGAATATTTTTCTAGATTTATTAGATTAGCAATGCCATTTACTGTACATCAGGTTTTTACAGCAGGTTCGCTATTCCTACAGTACTGGCCTCCACATTCACATTTTTATGATACGTAATAGGGATGTTTGGGAAAACTATGTGCAAAATTAAAGACAAAAACAAACAAGAAATATTGTAGTATCCTAGACACCTTTCATTAGTGCTGTTTTGTCTCATAATAGTCAAATCAGTGCTGTGCTGTGGAAGAGGTGTGTGTGTTGGTGAGGGTGTGGGCATAAGATCATAGTTTGGTTTGTGGATGAAGGATTGAGTCAGAGCTTTGAATAGTAGAAATGATAGACACTTGTGTAGGATTTACTTACATGTACTTTGTCTTTCAGGGAGAGGCACCAAGGAGATAAGAGTATGTGTGGCTGAGTGACATGAGAGCCAAACCTGTGTTCTGTAAAAATAGAAGTACTCATTGAAGTTACAATAAAACACTGGAAAACATGGAAAGAAAAAAGACAGCAAAAAAAAGTGTGCCTCCCTGAAATGGGAGTAAGGCACATATACCATTACGTAGAAGCACTGATGTCTTGTGGACATCAACAACACCTACGTCAGCAATGCGTCATCAGGCTCTTGAGGTCAGTGTGGAATAGCAATGCTGCTTTAAGGCCCACCTCTGTGCCATCACGAAGGATTGACAGGTGTTTTGAAACTTGGTGTATCCATGGCATCAAAAAAGTGATGGACCTTATGTTACCAGAGCAGTTCATAAGCAAACTGCTGGAGGGGAGGATAAAAAAAGGGCCCAACCACTCTACTCAAACATTGCTTAAGGAGGAGGCCACTTGCAAGTACAATCAACACCATTACTTTTCCACCCAAAACCAATCCTGGTTTCTGCTGTGCTCAATGGTCTATCCAAACATTGCACTCTTTTATCCATCACTTTCTATTAGTATGAATAGATTATATCAATGTGATATAGGACAAAGGAAAAAATTACCCAGTTGTTGGTTTCAAGGAGCCACAGGGAATTCCCATGGCATGGTATTTAGATCTGCATTACACTGAGTTGATCCATTTATATTGCTCGTTCATTGGTGTGCAGAATGCTACTTACAGTATGTCAACTGGTGTATCTTCCAGTCATCCCATTAGTACTATAATCTTTTAAAATGTTTTTCCCTGTGGCTGGCATACATTTCAGTCAATCTTGGTCCCTTGTAGAGGCCATCCATCTTGTGTATCTCATATGACACCATATTGAGGTGCCCCAGAGGTGGAAGGAACTTACAGCCATGGGAATAATCAAGGAGTCACACAGCCCTGCTCCAACACTATGGTTTTGGTTCCCAAGGTTAACGTGTTAAAACGATTATGTGTGGACTTCAGAAAAGTCATTGCGGTTTCGGAATATGATAAATATTTAATGACATGCATTAACGAACTGCTCGACTGGCTAGACTTGGCTGGCTTTTATTTGACACAAGAATTGACTACAGGATATTAGTAATAAAGCAAAAAATAAAGAAAGCACTGTTGCAAGCCGGCCTCAATTTCCGCATTCAATTTTAAACCCTAAGAGTGTAGCCAAGTCAAATTGGAGAAGAGACACAGGGAAGTGCCTTTTGGTGTGTGGTTTGGTTTCTGAACAGAAATGCTAAAAGAATGTCCCCCATAAATTTGAATGTCATGATGGAAATATAATAAGAACAGAAAGGCTATTTAGGAACACTCTTCTAAAAATAATGCAGTGAGTATCTTGGGAAGACATTTTAGAGAAATATTTTTTTTCTCTGGCCTTTGCACCATTTTATTTAGATTTTTGGACAGACAGTAAAATAAAATTATAGAACTTGATGGGAAATTAATGCTATTTATAATATTTAAAGACTGTTTCTCATTTATCTGCATAATAAGTACCCTGTTACCTTTACGGGAAAAATATATTAATGCAATCTATTAAATAATACATTCCCATATATAGGAAACCTTTCATCATATATATAACCTTTCATCAGTGAGTCATGTAGTTAAACTCATGAAGGAACTGTCTATCCACTGATTATTTGTAGGGTGCTCGAGGTCTATTCAAGCACAAAAACACACAAAGTTGTAGCTTGACAATATGGACAATTTGGAAACACCACAACAAATATCTTTGAACTTTATGGGGAAAGTTGAGCACCTGAAGGAAAGTCACCAAGTGCAAACACCGTGCTTACAGATCAGTGGTGAGATTTGAACCTCCAACCCTGGAGATGTGAGCCAACAATGCTAATCACAAAGTCACAACACCCTAAAGTCACAGAAGGACCTTTCTGTTAATATAATAATCCTTTTATTGAAATCAACCAACATTAATATGTATATCTCAACTCTGTACATATTACTGATTAATACTAAAGAAAAACAAAAAACAGAGGTAAGGCAATCATAACCATAACCTCAAAAGGTTGTAAACAACCGGTATAAAAGTGCAAAATGGGGTGAGCCCATTTGTTTAAGCCTATATAGTAATGTAAATTGGATGTAAATTGCACTTGCTAATTATTAATAAAGTCTCTGTAAGAAGATTACAGGCAAGCAGAGATAAGTCAGGAAATCACAAGTGCCCAAAACGCAGTAAACTAGAAAAAAAATTAACATTAAACAAACACTGACTTCTTAGAACATTAGAGCGCATTACATAATAACCATCTGCAGTTATATCACAGAATTGTTTAATCGTTACAGAAGCATTATGCAGTGCAACACGTCCAAACCGCCATTAAAATAGATATTTGCAGTTTTAAAATTGCACATTTAGAACACATTTTATACTTACCAGCCGCCCCCCCCCCCTCCAAAAAAAATCGTCAAAATAATTTCTTTCTTTTTTTATTGAAAAATATATAGTCTGTTTATGTGTGTTTTTAAATAATTAACACTGCATTTTTAGGTAAACATTGTTTATAGTAGTCAACTTTCAAGCACATGGGTTGTGTTCAGTGCCAGTTGTACAGTAGTTACATTAATTTTATGATTCAGTAAGGCTTGTATAGCACCAGCACTTAGTGCTGTTTTTATGGTAGCTTATTTTAGATTAATTTGGCAATTAAAAATAGCTCACGATGAATTCAAACCCAAAATCAATAAGTTGATTAACTGGATGTTTTTCTATTATGCTTTATGTGTATCTCTTTTTTGTTTGTTTTAAATCACTGAATGCTTTACTGTGTTACTTGCTGCATTGCATCTGTTCCAAACTCTTTAGAAAAGTGAAAGAAAAAAAATACCACAGTATGTACCATGAAAATTGTTGTGTCGTTAAATTTGTGCCCTTTGACAATTGGTGCCACCCAGTGTTGACCGTTGCTCATGACTGCTTCTGGCTAGGGAGTGCTATATTCATAGTGGCATCCTGTGACTCTGTAAGGGGGCGGTCAGTCATCTCACGCTCGTTCTGTCTACCGTTTTCTTCGTTCATGTGCGATACCTCCGTGGAGGCAGCTTCGAAACCAGGCACGGTGTTAGCCAGTTGCACCACGTGCACCTTATTGCGACCCTTTTTGCTGAGAATGCAGCTGAACACCTTCTTAAAGCCCTTGCGGAAGTGCTTGGACACCAGCGCATAGACAATGGGATTAAGGCAGGAGTTGGCGTAGGCCATGCAGTGTGAGAGCAGCCTGAAGGCGTAAGTGGTCTGGTTGAATGGGAAATCTCCGTACAAGTAGCACAGGATGACTACGTGGTAGGGCAGCCAGCAGATGCAAAAGAGCACCGTGACGATTATGATCATCTTGGTGACCTTGCGCTTGGCTCGCTTAGACTCGGACATGCCATCCAGTGGGTCAACGGCTGTCCAGAGATACTTGATGGTGCGTGTGTAAGACAGGCTGACGATGAGCACAGGGATGACATAGCCAAACACAAAGGTGCACGTATCCAGCACTTTGCGGTTGTGTTCCTCCCAACCAGGAACACACACGTTGCTATTTTCGAAATCAATCAGGTCATAATAGCTCAAGTAAGGGCCGGCGAATACAAGAGACAGACCCCAAATGATCACCATGGCAACAACCGCATTACAGGGCGTTCGTAATTCTCTTGAGCGCAGTGGGTAACGAATGGCCAAATATCTGCAAAATAAGACGCAGACAACATCATTTCAGTAATTAGTCTACTTTCATTTCCTTGACCTGGTTTAAAACTCATTTCAAGTCTTCTGTGGCACAAAAAAAATGCATGCTTTTCATTTCTTCCTTTTCAATCTCAATTCTACTAAACTTACAGTTTAACCATATGGGATTAAAGTGGCAACAGGCTGTGATGATATGCAGCGTAATCTTTTTTTTTTTTTTTTACTGAGGAAATAATTGCCTTTGGGGATTCTCAGCCTCTACTGACTAGCATTGTTTTCTCCACTAAATAGAGAACTGTCAAAATAATTGTCCTCCCACCAAAGGCAAATGCTTAGAGCAGAGAGATGGCTGAGCGAACATACAGACCTGTCCACAGAGACAGCAGCGAGGGTGAAGCTGCTAGCGTACATGGTGAGGTTGATAAAGAAGTGCACCACTTTGCACATGAAGGAGCCAAATACCCAGCCCTCCAGCGAGTAGATGGTAGCCTGGAAAGGCACACAGAATATGATGAAGAAGAAATCGGCCACGCTGAGGTTGAGGATGAACAGGTTGGTGGTGTTGTAGCTGAGCTGACCGCTGCGCAGGAGCACAGCAAGCACCAGGCTGTTGCCAACAGTGCCCAGCAAAAAGATGAGTGAGAACACTACGGACACAATGACGCTAGCCGCATTCAGCTGGTAGCTGTCCGAGGCGTTCCAGTGGCCCATGGCTTTACTCAGATCCTCATGGTCAGACATTGTGTTCCTTAGATATGAAGAAGTATAATTTGTTATTAGGAGATAAGTAGACTGCGTTCCTAGATGCATAAAGCCACATGGCAGTCTACTGCCATTATTCAACACATGACTACTCAACACACATTATTTAACACAGTCGCTTCTACACTTAAACACATGGAAAATGTATTAAATATGAGACTAAAAACAAGCTAGTTGTTTATTTCATATTTGAATATGAAAAGTAAGGAGATACTTAATGTAGGACGGGCGTTCAAGTCAAACCAGGACTTGGGATGAAATTTCGCGTAAAGACTTCAAGCAGAGTACGGTATTGACACTCCCTACTGCAGTAAAATATTTGAACTGTGCAAACATTCTATGTTGGTGAATGATGAACCTGGCTGAGGTTGTTTAGAGCCCACTCCAGTCGTTCCTGTGAACATTCAGTAAGTAGAACACCTGACAATTGAAAATCAATGGATCTGTCTGTGGGGACTGTGCAGACAATCATTCACCCACACCACTTGCACGTTACAGGAACATCTCCCATAAAGTCCTGAATGCTTGGGCCATTAATGGAGTTCCTGGGAGGCCAGCTTTTCAGACGTGAAGCAGGCAGTCCGATCATGACACCGGTGTACTGATGGCTCACTTTCTACCTTGATGGCATCCAAGCACTAGTGAAATGCTGGGATATGTGCATTAGTGTAGCAGGGGATTTTATATATAGAGAAATAAAAATAATTTTTACTCTTAAATTTATGTTCTGTTATTCTGCACAATCTAAAGTCCTGGTTTGACTCGAACACTCTTGGTAATATTTTACAGAGTTGGATTATATTCGTAAAAATAAAAATGCACTGCGAAGGTCCAGATTTTTTTACATTTATTTATGTATTTTTCAGTTACAGGTGTACACGTACAGTACATGGTGGCAGAAATTTCGAGAGCCCTTGATCTGGAGAGATGATGAGGAGACAGACAAAAGGAAGTAGGAATGGAATGAGACATGGCACGTTGTATCAATATCAGTCTCTATACATGAGCAGTTAGGAATAAGATCTAACATATGCAGATGAGATATGGTGTGTTCTGATTAAAGCAAAACTGCTGTATGATTTGACACGTTTGATTGTTTCGAGATTACTGAAGACACAGATTATAATTAGATTAGATTAAATTAGATTAGATTAGATTTAGGCTTTGATACACACAAATAGACACGTGATAATAAAAACTCTATTAAAATATGGAGAATCTAAGAAAGGTAGTTGCGTGAGTCATAAATGTGCAAAGTTCAACAAGAAGAATGAGCTGAAAGAAAAGGCAATCATACCAGCGAGTGCTGTTCAACTGTTGAACATTTTCTTCACCCTCGGAAATTGATCAAGCTGTGAAAAAAGACAAGTCCTTTATCTTGTATCTGCTGGAAGCAATTACTGGTCATGGGTTAAGAAGAATACTTTTCCATATTCCTGGGTAATTTCTCAGCTATACGTGGCATCATGTTACAACAGAACTTCAAAAGCATAAATTAATAAATTCTTTATAGGTGACGAGGAGTGGTAGTGCTGCAGCTTAGTGCTGAAAAGAGGCTTAAAGCACAAACAAAGATGAGAATTGTTTCAAAACCTTGGAGAATTTTAATTGAACAAATGAGGTTAATAAAAAAAGGAAATTGTACTTCCACGCGCACCACATAAGGAAGCGTAAAGAGCCACGTCAGTGTTAACAGGTTACAGTGATCAAAACAATATCGTTAACAGAAGTCACCACATTTATATTGTATTTATTAGAAGCACTAAGTAACACGATGCCAAACCTGATGTATATGCCATGCTCGCTCCGTAATTTATGACGCTTTCTTCTTCAGTGTCTGCATATTAATGTGCATGGATGCTGGTGCAGTTCTAAAGATAGTGGATAAACAAAGCAACAATGTACTGTTGTACTGCTTATATGTTTTAGCAATATTTTACTCTATTTGCAAAAATCTATTGTTTTGAAGGAAGTGAAATGATTTGCTCATGAGGCAAGAAAATGAAAGTCAGTCGTGAATGTCAAGTCAGAGCATGTGAATGCAACTGCTGAGAAATCTGTGGATTTGACGAAAGGGATTAGATATGGGGGAAGGGTGGGTGGCAAAGGCAGAAGAGGGGGAAATGGGTAAAAGCAAAGCAAAAAAGACAGGAGGCGGTAATTGAGAAGCAGCAAGTGAAAAAGGTACAAAAAACAACCCTGTCCTTTAGAGCAAAGAGAGCTGCTGTGTATTTTGCGTTCAACAAGGCAACAGTCATCCGTATTCCCGCCTACACAAACCTCCTGAACCGTAGTCATAGCTATACATGTACAGGAACTAAATTGAATATAAATATGTAAAACAAGATGTCAGGCTCAGATGAGCGCTGACTTAATTCCACTACAGTGGCGGACACGGATTATATCGTTCCATTAGTTTTTAACCATCTGCCGAGAGATTAAGTTCTTTGACAGCTTTTATGAAGGTCCCTCTTGATGAAGGGATAAAGGTCCCTCTTGAGACAACAATAATCCAGAAAGTCAATGTGGTATTTGACTTTTCTCACCACTTTCCCCATCTCTGTCTCTGGTCACGTCTGTTTAAACACTCAAAGCTGCTCCAGCACTTGTGACATCAAGTTAACACATACGGCAAGTATTGAAATTCTTCCTCACAACTGAGTACAACGTGATTCGATTTCTCTTAGGGAAGGTTGGAAAACTGATCCTGCTATTAAAACGGCAAAACGGATGAATTTACAACATAAAAAAAATATTCTAAGAAAAAAAAATAGTTTTGCTCAGTGTTCTGGACTAAAGCAAATGAGTAGCAATGCAAAAAACAGAATCCTGCATCTAAGCTTTAAATATAATCCAACACTATATACACTACAATAGAAATTTGATGCAGGCATGATATGTGATGAATAATACACATTTCCACCCAGCATTAATACAGAAAAATATCGAGTAAATTTCTTCCAGGACTCTTTACTTACTCGGATGATAAAGGATGCACCATAACTAATTATTCATTGTTGAAGTTCGTTGTCACATCCATATCCTCCATCTGATATTCCACTTATACAACGCTGAAATTTCAGATTTTTCTTAAAACTTAAACAGCATCTCTTTGGCTCCTGATTACTATTCTGGCTCTGTGTGTTATTCTCTCCATCTCTGCCTCGCACTGTGTCTTGCTCTCTCTCCCTCTCCTGCCTCCATATAGAAGCTCCTCCTCCACATTCTGTTCAGCGTTCCCACATCACTGCAGAAGGAAGGCAGTAACCGAACAGAAAGAAGGTGCAGTGCTTCCACCCACCCACTCATGAGAGAGAGAGACAGAGAGAGAGAGAGAGAAGAGTAAATGACAGAAAATTTTTAAATAACTCCTAAACAATATTGTTTCTACCAAACCTCAGGACTTGTCTCCATTTGTCAAACCCATCATAATCCTAAATCTTCCATTATTTAAAGTGCTGCCTATAGGATGTTTGAATCTGTTGTGGCACCTGCAAATACGGCCATTATTTCATTAAAGGTCAGGACCAGCTGTGATGTTGTGTTAGCTGCTTTGTCAATTAGTGTGTATCTTTTATTCTGTGTCTGACTCTGAAATGAATACTGCATGGATTTACATGCACTGCTTCACCGAGCTCTACTTTTATTATGGTCACTGGTGTTTCTAGCGTAGGCACTGACCTCGACTTGGTACACCCGCTGTTACAACTATTCTTTTATCAGCTTCAATGCTCATGAATGCGTAAGATTGACAGTCTAATGTTCTGTTGCCGTATGCAATCTCGTCTGAATTGTCCACTACGTTGCATGGTTTCATTGCATCTCACAGTTTAATTCATTCCAGTCCGCTCTAGGAAAAGTGCTCTCGCTGTCCCACTCTGATGGGCTGGGCAGCTGAGGTGTGTGTTTTATTTTGTTTAGATCATTTTCTCACTTCAACAATGCAGCAAAGTGCTCTCCTGTATGCAGAGTCATGGGGAGCAGGGTACACACTGGACACAGTGCCAATCTACTTCAGGGCATACGCATCCCACTTCATTTTCATGCCGCAAAATCCAGAGCCCTATATGTGTTTATTAAAAGAACAGCAAACAAAAATGCTCAGCTAAAATGCTCTGAGTTTTAAGAGCTGCTCTGCAAAAAGTCACTGTTTGACCTGAACGCCCCTCATATTTTATATACTCAGCAAAAAAAGAAACGTCCTCTGACTTTCAACTGTTTTTACTTTCAGTAAACTTAATGTGTAAATA
>JAOTRS010000029.1:11810070-11820553 GCA_028565755.1 Dinotopterus cunningtoni
AACAATGGTCATTGTTGCAAAGCAGCTTTACAGAAACAAAAAAAAAAAAAATTGGGGAAATGAGTATGAAATTTGTGAGAAACTATGTATGAATCAGAATGATTGATGGTGGCAAGAAAAAAAAAACTCCAAAATGGTAATTGGAAGGAACCTTGAGAGGAACCAGACTGAACAGAGAACTCATCCTCATTTGGGGGATGTGATATAACCTTTGGTGAAATTAGTTGTTTTAGCGAACAAGAATCATGATATTACACGGTTTGTCCAAGTGAACTCATCAAGCCAAGCTGTATTTCAACAATAGACAAGTCTGTCTTAAATCACCACTGAGGTGCATTAGAAGTACATTACAACATGTATTTGTCATTAGACATCTTCCTTCTCTGCACACAGAATCTGATTACAGTGCAAGTAACCGGGGCCGAATTCCACAAGCCTCAATCTGTGTAAAAGTGCGTTCCAAAGTCCATATGAAAGTCAAACTGAAGCTTCTGCAGTTTCACCAAGATAAAGTGATATAGTATCTTTTAAAAGGTATGTTGATTGTTACCATTATTGATGATAATTTTCATATTAGAAGTCCGTATTTGAGAATAGTACAGTATTTTTAGATTATTTATGACAAACCTTGGGAAACTTGAAATGTCCAGCAACATGCCTTGTAATAAAAACAGGAATTAGAACTCAGCAGGCAAGAAATGTTTAAAATAATTTATTTTCAGAAACATCTACATGGAATATTGAGTATATAAAATATGTACATAAAGCTCTGTCTGAAAAATAATTGAGTTGGCAGACCCAGAGGTGTTGTACTGGGTTGAAGAGTAGTCCATTCAGATCACTGGTATACTTCTGTGTGTGTGTGTGTGTGTGTGTGTGTGTTTAAAATGAGGCAGATTACATTGGGTCAGCATGATCTGAATTTAAGAAAGACGGCAGTTGGACTGCTTGGAATCCCTCCCCTGTTGGTTATGAAAATAAAAATCAAATTAGTTATTCAAGGTTCATTAGGTCATCTATATCAAAACTTTTAAAGTAGTTTTTTTGTTTGTTTTAAATTGATGTCTACACAAAAGCATCAAACTAGATTCAGTTCAAATAATACACGTATTGTACTTATTGCTAATATACAAGACCCAACATGCTGCAATCCGTGAGCCCAGTTCATCATGCACCCAGTATACAGTATAAGACAAGGCCATGTACCTAATTGAGGTCCTGTTAGCATAGCATGCTATTGACTGCTAAGGGTTCTTGATACCTGTTGTCTCTGCTGCTGTCGTTGGTACTCTTCCTCACTAGCAGCGAGGGCCTGAGCCAGGGCCAGATCCTCCTGCTCCTGAGGACTGATCACACAAACACACACACAATCATTCTTAATAACAGGTCAATCCTCACACAAGACATTGAAAGAGTACGGTGTATCAGCTCAGCTACCTGAGAGGAGACTGCGTGTGTTGGGCCGTTTCAGTCAGCGACATCTCTAATGCACGCTGGAGAGCCTGATCTTCTGTCTACATCGCAGAAAAGACAAATGCGCTTCATTATTTATGTCCATTCCCAATTCGCTGGCATTTCAGAAGTGGTGGACATTAAATATTTAACGTCAGAATGAATGAATATCCCTACCAGCCCGGCCTGATAGGATGCTGATGAAGGTATTACATTCTGCGCTGCAGGGGAAACCGCAGAAGGAGCTGAAGTCCGTTGTGCACTGAGGAGGGAACGCTATTATTCAAACTAAAGGCACGTACAACAATCAAATAAAGTTTAACAAGCTATTCCATCAATATGTCGGACAAATCCCACAATTATTCGCAAATTTTTACCTCACCTGCTATTCCGAGCACGACCCGTTCGGGTCGCTCCAGCCGAGCTTCCTGTAACGGATGAGCCTGTGGCATTACTGCCGGAAGCACCCTGAGCTCTCATTAAAGCCGCATGTCTGTAAGTAAATAAAATGGATGAACGGTAGGATGGAGTCACAATACAGCCAAAGCTATGGAGACACATGACATCACACACATATACAGGGTGGGCGAAAATGAACTCGGCGATATTTAGTGAGAATAGAACTTGTAGTATCACTTGTGTCATGAAGAAAACAGACGATAGTAAATAGGATTTAATATTTCCTGCGTCGATAAAACAGGCATCGGGCGCGAGAGGCAGCCCCTGCGACGTAAACAAAGATGGCCGACCACTTGACAGTTCAGGATCAAGCTAAGATCGCAGCAGGTGATGAAGTGTGGAATTCCAGTGTTCTTGTGCAGAGATGGTGGCGTACAGCGAAAGGGAGGAATAAAACACTACATCCGGAGACGATAAAAAAAAAAAAACTGGCACGCCAAGCTAATGAACGATGCAAGAAGAAGTGGGCGGTGCCAGCGTTATACATTAAAGATTTGCATTCATTTTTCTATGTAATATTTTTTTATATAAATTTGTATTAGAAATATGGACTTTATTACCAATTTTTGATGCCTAGCTACTTTTCACCCACCCTGTATGTTTCTTCTGAAGTGTTGGCACGAACATGGAAGCAATAAAATTCTTCAGAACGTCTCAGCATTGCAATTTCACTTCCAGAGATTAATGAGGCCCAAAGCCTTACAAAGCACAAAGCGAGCTCCATGAACACATGGCTTGCCAAGAAGAACTAAAATGTCCTGCATGAAGCCCTGATCTCAACCCCATACCTGGAATCAGTAACGCTCTAATGCTCTTGTGGCCAAATCAAACAACATTTACGAAAGGAAAGTAAAACAAACCTCTAATAACACTTATAGTTTTGGGAAAAGATGCCTAACAAGAACGTATGGGTGCGATGGTCACAAACTACACCTCTGGCTATATAGCGTATATCGGTTAATAAAACAGAAGTTGGGCCAGGCCCTGAGGGATAAACAGCATCACTCAACATGTCCTTGAATTCAAGATGATGCTCACCCTGATTTGGAGACTGGCTGTCCAGCAGTCTTACATTCATGATCCACTGGATGTCTGTGCTTAAGACAGTAGTTCAAGTGGCATTGGTCACATGTTACACGAATCATCTCCTTCTGCTTGCAGCCTCCTTTCGAGCACTTATTTGTAAAAATCTTGAAATCCAAAACAAGAAATAAAAGTCCAGTTAGCAGTTTGGGTCTGGGATGTGAGCATGTACTTTAAGTTTAAAATGTTAATACCTTTCTTTTCCTTTGAGCAGGATCTGACTTGCAGTCACGGTCTATGTGCTCTCCAACTTTAATGTCTGGGATTTCCCCTCTTTTAATGGGAATGGGGGTGTTGCACAACGGACACACTGGAACCTGGACATCCTGAGTAAGGAAACAAAAGAAACTTCACATCAAATTGCTAGACTGTTCACAGTGCCAAAACTAACACTAACTGGTAGTTAGCAACTATTAGAGAGAGACCCAAGACCTTTTTTTTTTTTACCTCCGTTGTATAGTTTTATTATTATTACTATTATTTTTCACATTTTATTATTATTATTATTTTTTTTTACTTTTCTCTTTCTTATTTACTTTCCTTCTTCCTAAGAAAAAAACAATATATTAGGGACATATCTATTTTATTCAATTTTTTTTGGTTACAAATTTAAAAACCATCAGCCATTACCTTTTTATATGATGAAGAACACTTGTGACTTGCATATGTTATGTGATCTTTACAGAAAATCTCTTCGCAGGCGTCACATTTCATCGGCAGGAAATCTGTAAAATGAAAGTAAATAATGCTTTTTTTTTTTACGCATCAGCAGCAAGTAAAAGGTTTTTTTTATCACATATTTAATTTATTTTCAATAATCTAGTAGAGAAAAAGAGTACAAATGTCCACTGAAAAGCTCTTACTCACCCAGGCGCTTGCAGGTTTTCTCTGAACAGTGTTTTCCCAGGTCTGGAAACTCCATGGCACTGTGGTGCAATGGATCCGCTTTCCTGCTGTATTTACAAAAATAAACTCATTTCAAATCTAGGGTGTACAGCAGGCACTTATCAACAGGCTAGTAACTGGAAAATGAAATGAAAAGCAGAAGAAAGTTCATAAACTGGCTACTGTTGTTGTTTAATATACCTCCAGTCTATATATCCACTTCTTTTAAATATAAACAAAAATAGATAGAAAGAAAAGGATGCAAAAAGTGAATTACTTCTTTAACTGTAGGAGTGCGTGAAGCTGTTATCGCCAGCAACAGATTTGTGACAAAGTACTAGTGATGGCGTCAATCTTTTTTCACCCCATATAAAATTTTTTATAATAATGAAAACACTTTTTGGCTAATATTACCAGAAGCCTGCTCGACACACGTCACTCTGACGTTAACAGCATCTTCTGTTTGCAAAAACAGAACCCAAGTGTGAACCTAGAGATAGTAACCTAGCGATTACATAGACAAAGACACCAGTGTTGCATAGTATACTGGCACAAAAAAGAAAAAAAAAGTTTTGAAATAACTGTTGCTTTTACTATGCACGTAAATATGTAATCTGGCTCATAGGGATCTGTATCTTTAAGCACAGCACTGACACTGTGTGTGCGCGAGTAGCAGGAAAAAAAAAAAAAAAAGAAACTGACAGATTGGCTGCATTAAGCGTGTCCTGAGCAACAGTAGATAGAGAGGAGGACTTTTCGTTTCATTCAGAGACTAGACTTGAAGGGACAGCCGCAATAATGAGGCAAGAAAAAGAGAAATATGGAGATATTTCGGTTATAAGGTGGGCGAAAAAATAAAAAATAAAAAAATCACAGCTGTGCACACACTTTATGTGAGGTGAAGCTGGTTTTATATAGGGCGATTCACTGCATATTTTCCGAAATTATATCTTCTTTTTCTTGAAAAATAAACACACAAAAGGACAAAATGTCTATTTTTATGGTCTGGAGTAAACAGAGAACCAATTAGAACTAAATATATTTTTATATTTTGTCCCTTTAAAACCCACTAAATCTCTCAAACACTCATCACCACCACTTTATACTTATGTAGGTAGTATAAATATACAGGACCATGTCCGTAAGTCGGATTTGTTCTTAAGTCTGACAAAGTGAGTTTTATCCACCTTTGACACAAAAATACAATATAAAGAATACCTATCCACTTGACTAAAACCGTAATTTCGAAAATGAATCTCACATGTCAAATGTAACAGTGTTGTCTCTGCGCCTTTAAATCACTAGGGGAATCCGGGCGCCATTTAGTTTCTGTGCTGTTTTCCACTGTATTGGACTGTGAACTCTGTTATGTTGAGGATTTTCCGAAATTAGGATTATTCACCATCAGGACAGCTTTACAGGAAAAACATTTCCTATCATCATGCTTTCGGACTGATTCAGCAAAACCGGTGATGCCGACTCATTTCCCCCATACCCCCACACATACAGACACACACACACAATATACCAGACTTTAGGCATTTTACACATTCACACACACGGAAAATATTGCATATAATCGTAAATATTGGAATCTGATGCACTGCAGTGTCTATTTTTTGCACAATATACGTGAGCTACTTCCGAGATTTTTCTGCATCTACGAATGTTCGTAGAACCGCCGTCCGTTCGTATCTGTGGAAAGTCGGAACTCGAATGTTCGTATGTTGGGGACTACCTGCATAGTATTACCTAGACTGCCTACATTTTTTTTTAGTTTTTATAAAAAGCTCTATAACTTTTGCATTTCTCAACCGATTTTAATTAGTTGTTTTCTAAGGATTTATGATCTAACCGTAGAACAAAAAAGTTTTATCTTTAGTTACTTAAAATTTCTATAGTTTGGCTATAATCCTTGCTAGAAGCTTAGAAGAGAACTGAATTGAATATCTGTGAAAGTTTCTACAAAGCTTAAAAACGTTTTAAGTGCACTCGAACTACATTCTGATCTTGCTTTCCTGGGAAGGTCTTCATGAGAAAAAGTTTCATCATGGCGTTTGATAGGTTTTGTAGACGTACTTGTAAATACTGTTCTTGCAGGAACTGTTCGACCTCTGTGTCCAGACTTTTGCCTGGTACTGTGCTTCAACATCAAACATCTCTGTTATGATATTCCCAGCATGTGAGAACCTCCTCTGAGGACCAGGTGAGAACCTCCTCTGAGGACACCAACTCAGAATTTCAGGACTTCAGAGATGCTGATGTTTACAACCAGACAACAGACTTGGAGAAATACACAGAATCAATGACTGGTTGAATCAGCATGTGTACAGTCGATAGGAGTTCCTTTAAGACCATCATCTCACATGCACTCTAGAAACCGTGGATGACTTCTGAAGTGCGAGTGCTACTGAAAACCTCACGACAAAGCCTTTAGATCTGATGACAAGGAAGCTTCGGGCTATCAGAGAGCCAATTACAAACTATATGTACAAATCCACGAGTTATTCCTAAACACAAAGGACATGCTGCCACTAGGCCTTCACGACTCTTGCCAAAAAAGTGAATCATGATTTTTCTCCATGGGAATTGAGATCACAATTCTCTCTCTCTCTCTTTTTTTTTTCTTCCTTCAACCAAAAACATTAATCGCACTCCAGTGCAAGCCTGTATTGCCTACACAGGACCTTTAGCTCCCTTGTATAAAAAAAGTAAATGTAGAAGCCTTACAGTAAATAAAAGTCAATGAAGAAGCCTTACAGTAAATAAATTGTAAGGCATAAATAAAATGTTAATAAAAATAAATAACCATGTGCTTTTTGGTAACTCAGCCAACTACAGTACTGCATCATCACGTGCATAAGCTTATGTTATTATTTCTTTATTTATCAGCATAAGGTAAATGTCATGGAGTTTGTTTGCTAGTTTGTAATTAAACACATAATTAAAATTTAGTTGTATGAGGTTTTAACTGTTTAGTTTAGAATTGAGAAAAATAACATATGAGGTGACATACAGCGTATCAAAAGGAGCCAATCAGAAACTGTTTCTCAGAAATGTTAGTTACACTAAGGGTTTTCGGCACAAAAATAAAGGCATACTGCTCCAACTCCACAAAAGTAAACAGAAGTAGACAGAAGTTGCACTGAATTCATTCACTAATCTCTGTCCTGATTGTTACCCCTTGGAAAGCTGCTGGTCCTGACACCATACCTGTCCGGGCCCTCAGTGCTGATCTCCCTGAGTCAAGATGTTGTCCCTGTGTGCTTCAAGATGATCATCATCCCCGTGCCTGAATGACCATCTGCCTACTCACGCACATCATTGTGAATCCCACACCACAAGACCTTACACCCTTTCCAGTAACCTTACCATCCTACCCACTGCTACCATCCACGTTTGAAAAGGAGAATTATGTAAGGATGCTGTTCATACACTTTTACAGTTCAGCATCATCACATTCATCCCACAGCAACTGACTCCTAGAAACGGCAAGTCTGCCAGGTATGACCTGCTGACCATCAGGGTCAGCAACACGACCTCCAGCACCATCACACTAAACACAGGCACTCCTCAGGGCTGTGTGCTCGGTCCACTGCTGTCTACCCTGACGGATCATGACTGTTCATGGTTGTTTATAACAATATCTCTCCAGAAGCAATGATGAGTCAGAGTAAAGGGAGGAGGTGAACCAGCTCAAAGAATGATGCACAGACAACAATGTATCTCCTAATGCTAACACTAGAAAAGTGATGACCGTTGATTGCAAGAGAAGTGAAACTCACCACTGCAAATCAAGGGAATGGGAACACTACCGTATAGTGTAAGTGCAACATCAGAGAAGCTGAGGCTCATCCAGTGTTTTCCACACAGTATACTCAGATGGGCTATCCAATGATATAGATGGCCGCCCAAGAATATTTGCCCATGCTTTTAAAAAAAGTACTCTCCAGTACCTGTTTGTTCTGCTACTGCGAGATCGGTGTACTGAGAGGCAGTAAATGCCACAGATGCCAGGTGCTGAAAAGAATTTAGGTTGCCGGAATGATTATTTTCATTGAAATTATTTCTTATGGAAAAAAAATCATATCGCAATATGAATTTTCACCTTAAGAACTCGCCTACGGAACGAATTACAGCTTACTTCGGCATACGAACTTAACCGTCATTTACAAGGACAAGAACCACCAGTCACCTTCTGATACGATATTATTACAATACCTCGGCATACGAACTTTATTTGTTCTTAAGCTGAAATTTTATATTGTGAAACTCATTTTCACATAGGAAATAACGTAAATGCAGATAATCAGTTCCAGCCACCCAAAAAATATTACCAATATAATCAACTTCCAACACTATAATCATATTTTTGCATATACGAACAATCAAACCATTTAGAAAAGACATGTAAATTAAGTAAAATAATAAAAGATTCCTCTTGGCACCGGCTTAGAGACAAAACCAAAGCCTAAACCGGTTTTAAAACCCAAACTGAAAGTGGCTCCCTTTTCTTCTTGCTTACATTCATGAGACCCGTGGTGCTATGTCTTCACTAAATATTGCACAAAATGCAAAAAAAAAAAAAAAAAAAACCTGACGCTTTGAACGGCTAACAGATGTTCCCGCAACTTTGCTGGCGTACGGTTGCTTTGATGTCGAGGCAAATTGTTTTCGCTAAATTTCAATTCTTAAGGTGAGATAATAGAATAGGTCTATGGGAAAATAGGATAGTTTAAGGCTCAACACCAGAACAGATTTAATTCGTGCACTAAGGTATCGTGATATCGTATCAGGAGGTGACCGGCGGTTCCGGTCTACCGTATAATTGAGGCTGTACAGGTGTGTAAAGCTGAAGTGGGTATCTACACTGGACGTGTATTAAATGACAAATAATAAGAGGATATTTATCTCACCTTACTGTAATATTCATACAGATGTGAACAGGGTTTTAAATCATTTATACACAGAGACAAACAATGCTGAATCATACCAGTGTGAATGCAGATCTAAAACCTCAAGTGTTTAGTTACAAAAATAAACAGAACAATGACGTAAATCCATATGAAACATTTATAAAATCAAGTTATAACATGAGACTTAACAGTTAGAGTTTAGAATTATATAACATTAAATATAACTGTAGTGTGGAGACTCGAGTCTGTCAGTATTTCCCACACACACACACACACACACACACACTTCTGACTTCTAGGCCGCTAATAAACAGCTGATGTATATATTATACGTTATCATTTTATTATGTTAAAGGTTTTACGTTTCTTACCGATATCGTCCACCAAACTGCCGTCACTGGTCGCTGGTCCCCGGTGTGTGTGTGTGTGTGTGTGTGTGTATTTAAACACGGAGTCCGTCGTTTAATCGCCACTGATACACAAACACACCATCAGGGTTTATGTACAGCACCTCGGTCACTTCCTGCCATTGTACTTGAATGAAGCAAGCAGCAACCACAACCACACCACACTTCAACATAAAAGTCTCATAGTTACTCTCTCACTCAGACAAACAAGCACGAACAAACAAACACAAACAAACACACACACACACACACACACACATTCAACACTAAAGTGTTATTCATATATATATACACTATAAAAAGGCCTGGTCATTAACTTAAAACTAGAACTATGAGTTTTTTTATTTTTTTATTATTCTCAATAAAGAAATTAAAAGATAATTTTTTTTTATTATTTTAGGTACACTATCTTTGTCAATACCTTTAACTTAGATGACGAGTTATACTGTATAACAAATTAATGCCAAAAAACATGAAATTCCAAGAGGTATACATACTTTTATTTATATCCCCAATACAATAAAACATTTAATTTAAAATCCAACAAGACAATGTACAATACATAAGGCATTTTTTGTTGTTGGTTACATTCTGCATCATTATGATTAATGCCGATTACAACCTCGCAGTAAGACTTTTATTTTGAAAAAGCTTTCAGTGTTCCAAAGTAGCTGGCTTCCTTAGGTGTGACTCTGTTGATTTCACACAGTCACTCTGAGTCAGTCTGAGTCACATTGATTAAATGCTGGAGCTTTCCAGAACATGCCAAGTGCAGCTATGATGCAGCACATTCTGCCCTCTACAATTACATATTCTACATATTACTACTCTTACTACTACTACTACTACTAATAATAATAATAACCACCATCATCATAACTTATTATTATACTCATACTACTATGACTACAACATTTACTGCTACTGCTTTGAACAGAAAGAAGAAAAATAAATATATAGTAAATAATAGAGTTAGAGTAAATAATAGTAAGTTTTTTTCCAACCAATAATATTAAGAAGAAGATGAATTTATGATGATGATGAAAGTGGTGGTGATATTATACTACAATTAAAAACAACAATATAATAATATTGTAATAATAATAATAACAATAATAATTATTATTGATAATGATGATGGCAATATATTACTACTAACACCAATAACAACAACAACAATAATAATATTAATAATAATAATAACAACAATAATAATAATAATCGTAATAATAATAATAATAGTAGTAGTAGTAGTAATCCTCTTTATCATCATCATCATTA
>JAOTRS010000029.1:11880382-11894943 GCA_028565755.1 Dinotopterus cunningtoni
GTGTGTGTTTCATCTCAGTGTGTGTTTCATCTCAGTGTGTGTGTTTGTGTTTATTTCAGTGTGTGTGTTTAATCTGTGTGTGTGTGTGTGTGTGTGTGTCTGTTTAATCTCAGTGTGTGTGTGTGTGTGTGTGTGTGTTTCATCTCAGTGTGTGTGTGTTTCATCTCAGTGTGTGTGTGTGTTTCATCTCAGTGTGTGTGTGTGTTTAATCTCAGTGTGTGTGTTTGTGTTTAATTTCAGTGTGTGTGTTTGTGTTTATTTCAGTGTGTGTGTTTAATCTCAGTGTGTGTGTGTGTGTGTGTTTAATCTGTGTGTGTGTGTGTGTTTAATCTCAGTGTGTGTGTTTGATCTCAGTGTGTGTGTTTGTGTTTATTTCAGTGTGTGTGTTTAATCTGTGTGTGTGTGTGTGTGTGTGTGTGTGTGTGTGTGTGTGTGTGTGTGTGAGTGTGTGAATCAGGGGGGGTGGGTTGCACAGATGCCAGCTGAGTTGACAATATGCTCCTGGTCCTATGCCATATAAAGATGGGGCGGTCACTGTGCATCATAAAGCCTTCGAATCCCAACGCATGCCAGTCTGGGTGCTCTGATGGAAAGGGATGGCTCTGATGTGCCAATACACAGCATGATGGGAATGGAAAAAGAGAGAGAGCGAGAGATAGAGAGAGAAAGAGAGAGAGAATGATAAAAATGCATAAAGAGAGGCTGTCATTCATAAAGAAGGACCCCAGTTTCAGGACAGTGTCAGGGGATGGGAGGTGGTTACTAAGGGTAAGAGGCTGATTAGAGTGCCACTTATTGGCTGAGCTCACATGGACAGAATGAGGACAAAACCGAACTCAGTGGGCAGCAGAAGTTTGGGCCAGGCTCGCTAACCACTGCTGTGACCCAATAAACACGACCATCACTCTTCCCGAGCTCCTCAGAGGCTGCAGCCTTCAGGCCCGGCTCCACCACATTCGACCCTTGTACAGTACACAGCAGTAAGTACTGCTGAACACAAATCATTTTAGAAAACATGGACTGCAATGCAACATGGGGGAGTGGAAGTAGAGTGTAATTGTGAAAGACTAGAAAGGATGCACTACGTTTCTCAAAAGTCATTTCGGATTGCTTTCATCCCTGTCAGTCGGTGAGGTCAGTAGTAAGTCTCAGGGATTCCCTTCATGTGAAGCATGAACAGATCATTTAACCTCTGCTACGTCTTCACGGGCATGGCTTTATGTGTTTGGTAAATGTTTTCCATGATGCAGTTTTTTTTTTCCTCCTCAGCCATTACTGCAAGAGCAATGCCTGAACAAGCCAGGCAATAATAATAGAGCCAGTGCTCCATTACCCCAGCTTCCATTCATGCTAATGATGTGCACCATTACTCTTCTCCTGCTTTAACTCCTTTGCCATTTCACTGACTTATGGCGCTATACATAACAGGCAAAATCACACTGGATGCAGGGAGGGAGTTCATGAAAAACACAACATGAGCACTGAAGCCTGGGCCGGAGACGACGCCAAAACAGCACTCAAACACTGCCATGTTTTTCTTCGACTTCTTCTGGTTTATCCAGTGTGTACGCATGTAATTGGGTCTGCGACAATATCAAACTCACAGCTGAAGTGAGGTGGCATCAAAAGCAGGAAGCACAGCAAAACAATTTTAAGCCTAATTTGGTATGAGACATGACTGTCCCAGTGGCGGCGCACAACACAGTCAATTACGTTATGGATTAAGTGCGCACAATCAAAAAGATAGAACAAGATAATGTGCTGAGATACATTCACAACACAAGCAATTAATTGAAGAAGCGTGACACTGAGCTGTTCGAGATGAAGGAGGAGCGAAGGTTTGGGCACTTCATCATTATTAACGACAAAGACGCCCGCAAATCTCCAGGAGGCCGAGCTGTGGCAGCACGGCGAAGAGGGAAAAAAAGGGGCGGGGGTAGGCAGCCGTATGGTTCAGGAAAGGCAGACGGAGCTGTCAGACAGGCCGTCCGGATTCCGTGGCTGCTGTCTATTACTCATGTGACCATTGAACCCGCCAGGCGGAAAACGACTGGGGTTCACGAGGTGATTAATGAGCTCTCGACTGCCACCCGTCAAAATATGATGCCGATTATTAAGTCCGGACCTCTCACAGGACAGGCCCGTGGAACATGCTTTCATCGAAAATCAATTTGATATTTCCCTCAAAACGGGAATCGCTGCGTCTTTATTCATTAACGTTCTGACAGCGTGTTTAAACTATGTGCCTGGCTTCGGTCCCATAGGTTTACGAATTAGAGATAAGGACGTTCCTGGATGTACGCATCGAGCATGTCAGGACTAAATGCGTACAGTATATGGGAGAACTAAAAGAGATAGAGGAGATTTACATTGGCCTATTGAGAGAGTGTCCAGCATAGGGGACACGTTACATACTGCAGTGCATTAGTTGGACATTCACAGAAGGTTCTACCTGAAAGAAAAAGTAATGATACATTAAACGAATTAGTTTTCCAATAGGCTCGCAATAAAAGCCAACGATCCGGCAGTCACCTTGTGCTAATATTAGAAATAGGAAGAGAAAGAGAATGGCACCTGCGAAGCCATCATTCACAGGCTAGCGGAATAACGAGTTCTCCTCATCCTCTTTCGGCAGCTCCACATCCTCTGCATCCAGCACATTAGACGCAAAGGAAGGCTATGCAGCGGCCATCGGGTTAGCCCACAGGAGACTCCGAAGGAGATGAAGCCACACATTTGATCTGTGTATAACGGTTAGAGGAACAGATGTGACAGAACGCTGGGTTCTTGATAAACAGGCTATCTAGGGCACACACCATCTAAGACGCCTCTCTGGGGGCAGTTGGGAAAACCCAAGGCATTACAAAGAAACCCAAAGCAAATTATCCTGACAGGGATGAAACAATAGCAAATTGGACAAATGATATAATGTGAGGCCTATGGTCCCCAGCAGAGTGCTGCAGCATGGCTGTGCTTGTGGGGAATTGGAAATAAGAACAGGCTTTGATGCTAAAGGTCAGTGAAGACAGTAGCTCTCAGCATGGCCGCCTCATTGAAAGATCCCAAATAACCCCCCCGAAGAAACAATCTCTCACTCAGCATGCCCATTGTAATGACGTTGTTAATAATGCATTGTATATAAAAGGAGCCTGGTTTTTATTTCTCAAGAGAGTGCCTCATAGGCTGCTAGCTCGTAATGGGAAGATTTGAGGAACAATTTTTAGAGATGTCACTGACAACCTCACAGACATATTTTCTTGGGACTCAATAAATCAAAGTGGTGGTATTTCACTGTCATAAAGCTTGCGTCTCTCTATGATAAATAGCTCCAGTATTGTACAACCGCAGCAAATGAGGCCCACATCAGGGAGGAAGAGCAGGATTACTATTATGAGTGCTGGGAGGCCAAGCGTCAGCTTTTATGACCCGCCCGCGCCACTAAATACATTCTGACAAATTCCCATTAAGAGCGTATTCATTATTTTGTCTGCTTGTGAGAGGAGTGCACAGGGTGTCAGAGCAATTTCGAAATGACGCTAATTTGAATTCAGCACACCAACGAGACAAAATGGAAGTCGCAATGTTCTCTTCGCCTGGGAGGACAAATCTACCTCTTCTTTTTCGGGGAACGTTTGATTCGGGCGCTTTGATTTCACTTTGACAAATCAATTATGAGTCAGTTCAAAGAGGCTGAAAAATGCTTGCTAGATTTCACAGGCCAGAGGCCACTGCTGAGGGAGTTCAGCTGAAAACTTTCCCATGGCAAAGGAGATGAGGCCTGTGTTAGTAATCTAACACAGTCCAGGCCTGTGTCCTCCAGTACAGCAGGCTGTGACCAGTCCCACTCATTAATCACCTACCGCTGACATTGGAAACATCCTGGCCCTCTCAGATGGACTAAATAACTGTAGCCATCACAGGCGAGAGTGGTCCAGGCAGCTGGAAAACTCTCCAAGCCTCTCCAAGAGAAGCGCGAGAGGAATGGTGTTGTGTTGTCTTTGTTTACATAGGCTCTCATCAGCACAGTGAGTGGCCTGCATGAGAAGGACAGCTGGCCATTTGGACTGGGCTCCACACATCCCCCAGAGCAGCAGGGAGCCAGCAGTGCAGGCCAAAACAGGGCGATCGAAGGGTGGCAGGGGGGTGGCGGGGGCATCTGCTGATCACATCTCCTTGCCTTGGCCTTGTCTCATTGCTCCCTCATTCGGACATGCCAGCACTCCAACAACACGGCGGGATGACAAAGATATTCTTATATATTTATACTTTAGGAATCAGGCGTTTAGTGTGTTTAGAGTGAGGCAGCAGGCAAGGCCTAGAGGAGGGAGGAGGGGGCATTACCATGCATTTGCATCCCAACTCTTCAGGCACGAAGGCGGATTGATTAATGGGGACAGGGCTGGCTGAGCCATAACAGGGATCCTGCTCAGGTTAAGTGGTGCTTAGATTGTTTTATATAGCCTGTGATTAGGGGGATGAAGCTGAAGAGTTTTGATCGCTCTGAGTTCACACCCTCTCTAATCAGCAGGGGCCTTTCGATCCAACCTGACCTGGCAACTTCAATCAGACATGCCTGCACTGTTTTCCACAAAGCCTGACAGGCCTGTCCAGCAGTAATAATAAAAAAAACACACACACACACACACACACACACACACACACACACACACACACGCATGCACACACACACTAAAGAGAAAGCAATACTAAGCTAAATGGACATTTAGTGTTGCCTATCATTTTAAGCAAGAGGATTAATAGATTTATTGCGCTTTAAATGTCTATCCTACGCTTTAGTGGGAAGACAGTAAAGGGCACGAGTGTGGACTCATTAATTAATGCATATCCATATATTTTTTGCCGTAATTTAGAAGCATCATGGCTTTAGTGGATAATCACTCATCGTCTATATGGCTATAGGTTCCAGGGACCTGGAACCTATCTCAAAAGATTTAGGGCATGAGGTGGGGTACACCCGGGATGGGTTGTCAATCCATCTCAGGGCATACATACATACACACACTACGGGTAACTTTGGAATACCAATTAGCCTAATCTGCATGTCTTTGGACTGTGGGAGGAAACCCACCAAGCACATGAAAACTCCATGCATACAGACCTGAGGCCGGACTTGAACCCGGAACCTGGAGGTGCAAGGTGACAGCGCTAACCACTAAGTCATCGTGCCGCAATAATAAATAATTTGGATAAAAATATGCAACCCTACCTAAGTTGAATATAAAAAGTATTGCTACTCTAGATGTAAGTATGCACTGACCTTCTATACTAATCATCATACCATTACTTTTAGCCATGCTAATCATCTTACAACACGTGAACTGCCTCATCATAAAATTCTTCGACTTTATAAAAATAAAAACCCAAACCTCCACAACCTTCAGCAAGTGACATTGTAGAATGATCTAGGATGAGACAGAAGGAGTGCGCATTAGCCACTGGTCTCTGATGATCACCTCCACTTAGCCTTTTCACCCTGGAAGCCATGTCCACAACACAACACAGCATGCCCAATATACAATTTCCACTATTTTTAACAGAACTGTGAGAGTCCACGAATAAACAAAGCTTACTAGGCTCGTTCATTACACCCATAAGAAGCGTGCGAGGTAGAAAAAAGAGCGCGTGTTCCTGAAAACGCAGGCAGCTCATCTGTCAAGGGAACGTCTCATAGAGCGCCTCGACTTTTCCTTTCAAACACACTGGGTAAGTATTTTAATTAGTTGGCTAATTGTCTAAGTAATTGGTAGACAACTTAGCTCAAAGAGTAATCAATCTTAACAGGGCTGCGCTCTATCACATCAAAGGATCTGTAATTAAGACAGTTAACTGAGGTACGCGCTCAAGGCCGATGCCGTGGCGTTGGGGGTGGATGAACCCAGATAATGCAAGACTGACAAGATGAAGCCTCTAGTGAGAATCCAGACATGGAAGAAGGACTTATCATAATATAATATATATTTGTGTGTGGTTTGGAGGGGGTTTACTTTCCAAGATTGGTAATGAAATCCCTAGCCTGGCATTGCATGCTTTAATATGCTGAAAATGAGTAGAAAGGAAATCTTTATTAGTGTGCTAGAAAGCTATACTCATGCCTCACTTTTATTTCATTTTCTAAAAGAAATCTCTATTAAAATGCAATTATGACAACGAATAACAATTCATCATGCTACCTTGTATTTACCGTAAAAAAAGCTCAGTTTTGGTCAATAACAGGAAACATTGCCTCATTAGACGTGTGCCGGAGCAATTCGCTCTCTCAGGCGCATTTTTGGTTTGTTCAAACCACAGCTATCATTATCTACAGTTCACTCTCATTTCACAACGCCTTTGCTCTGGTTATAGGCAATTATGAACGATGTTTGGGAGGAGGAGGCCGGCTTCATTTCTCGAATTCCTCAATCTGGGGGAAATTTTAATCTAACCGTTGCGGAAAACAAGAACCGTAATGAACAATTATACAAACAGTCAATTTCTGTGTTGTGCAGTCGACTTAATTAAAATTACTATAATGAAAAATGAACTAGTTACAGCAGGGAACCTTACTTATCAATTTTCAAAAAAAAAAAAAAAAGTGGGGGAAAGGGAATTGAAATGTTTTCGGCTTCCTGCATTAGTAAGTTAATGAAAACGACCTGACTTGCAATAAAGATTGCAGTCATTTTTACAAATAAATGAAAATATCAATAGTATTATTAATTACAGGGACCAACAACTCAATTCCAGCATATCAGAGAAGATGTATAAGGGGTGGAGAATAAATCATGGAACTGTAATTGGTATATGAAGTTATACCAAGAGAGCACAAGTATAACCCAAATATATTTATATACAGTATACTGTATATAGATATCCCATGTTAACATAATCAAGAGTTTTTTAGTTGACAATTGGAACGTCCCATTGACGGTGTCAGATTCAGGTCCATCTAACGCTGCGATGAAGTGTCTCATGAGCAAAAGTGTAAGAATGCGAGTGGAGAACCTTCAGCAGGACGGAGAGGAGCTGAGATGTTTCAGAGACGTGTGTGGGTTGTGAATGTACTCATCAGCACAGATCAATGCACTACTTTGATCCAATGCAGACCGAACAGCGTGTGTTCACCGCACCACGACTAGGAGAGCTATTAGCGACCAATTTGCTGAAACGCGAAAACTAAAGTCAGTTTGACAAATCCTACTTCTTTTACACTTCCTAAAGTAGACCTGGCAAGACGTAGCATATTTGCTGCTGAAGCGTAATCCTGTATGCAGCGCTAGCACAGATCGCACCATGCTAGTTAATATTAATGTGTACACAATATCACGCAGCAAAGGAGGCAGGCTGTGTTAAATGATCAGATTACGGTGGAAAACTGATAGCAGATGTACGCATGTTCGAACCCAAGTGGCTAATTACAGAGGGGCTACCCCGAGAGACAGACAGGAGAGGAAATTAAAACAGTCCTCCTCCTCCTCCTCCTTCTACTCTCTCTTTCTCTCTCTCTCTCTCTCTCTCCTTCTCAGCCTCTCCCTCCAGCAACGGCCAATAAGGAAACTGGCACTGACAGATTGACAAATAAGGTTAATAAGTACTTTCCACTTCTCCTAAAGGCTAATCAAATATTAATCCTAGCAGTGTGGTCAGCAGAAAAATAACAAACAATCAGTGCAGAGGCATTGATTCGATTGATTTGCCAGTGAAGCTTTTGAAAACAAATTCCCTGAACATTTACGCAGTCAAAAAGGAAAGTCATTCTCTGTGGTTCTGTATAATATCTTAATAACTGGCAGGAAAACAAGAGAGGATTGGAATAAACCTGTCGACATTCCAAAACAGGTTTAAAAAATACGGACATAATTATATATGATAAATAGAGATAGGTGGCGGCACAGTGCCATAGTCGTTAGCAATGTCGCCTTGCACCTCCAGGGTCTGGGTTCGATTCCTGCCATGGAGATTCTGCCCGTGCTTGTTGGGTTTCCTCCAGGTTCTCCGGTTTTCTCCCACAGTCCAAAAACAGGCAGATTAGGCTAATTGGCGTTCCCAAATTCCCCATATTGTGTTGTACTGTTGTACAGTGGGAATAAATACAATGGTAATCACCACTGGCCTCCACGGTCCCTAGTTGGACTACAATGGTTCCTAGATGGACGGATGGAAATAGAGATAGGTGCAACCTAATAAAACCCAAACACATACATAGAAAGAGAGAGAGAGGACCTAGTTGTGTAGTTCTCTCTAAACTGATTTGCTAATGTTTTCACTTTAAAGATTTAAATGATATCTCAGGGAGAGAAAAAAAAAATCCATTCTCCAGTAGCACAAATGATTTCATGAGGTTAAAAAACGAAATTCCCAATTACACGCTAAGAGTAATTTGTGCGCCTTACTCAATTCAAAGAAATACTGCCAGATCTATGAAATAATCCCTCATGGGTAGAAAAGGAAAACGCAAGAGACTGCAGTCAGAGCGCTAAAATACAAAAACACCCAGCAATATTTGTAGGAAATTGGAAATCAAGCACTCAGTAGCAAGGGGAAGCATTATTGTGACAGAGGATAGCAGTTGTGATAGGGTTGTTTTGTTGCCTCTGTGTGTGTTTTTTCCCTTCCTCTCCTTCTTCTTCTTCTTCTTCTTCTTCAACTCCCTAGCCGATTCTCTCTCTCCTTTTTTTTCTCCACTGCTTTCACTAATCACAAGCCCCAGGACATCTCGAGGCCTAGTGGACTATGTCTGCAGCCCTAGACACACTCACTGATAGGACAAAATTGGATCCAGTGTGAATGCAAAGAAGCTTATCATCCAACATTGCCAGGCACTGCTTCCTCCTAGAGCATATGTCAACATCATTTATTAGATGTGGCAAGGGACTAAATAATGTATGATCACAAAACGAAAGTGGGGGGAGAGAGGGAAAAAAAATGAAGCTCTCGCAGCAGGTGGGTGGAATAATATTTGGAAAGAATATGAAAATTATTAATAGAACCCCCTTGAGGGAGAATTATTTGTTAACATTATCCGGTAAGTCACTGGGGGTGCTTCAAATCTATGATTAATCATATAGAACATTTTCAATAATAACAATATAACGGAGTAAAGGCTTTCCACTTAACGGTAAGTCTGCATAAAGTAGACCTTCATTAAGATAATAATACGCTCTTTGATTCAATGATTCATGCTCATGCTGTGCTCCATACGTAACCCTCTCCTCCCAGGAACAAGGTTCAGATTCGTGGAGAACGCTGATCCGTCTCTTTTTCGCTCTTCTTAATGAAATCAGCAATGTGCAGTTTTAAACCAAAATGATTTTAAAATGTTGAGACGTCTTGTGTATCATATAACAGATCAGAATAACTTTTAATTCGATTCAATTTTATTATAATATATAGGACTTTTAACAATGGTCATTGTCGCAAAGCAGCTTTACCAAATCAAAAGAAATTTAGGGAAATGAGTATGAAATGTAAGAAAATGTGTATGAATCAAAATAATCAGATTGTCCCTGGTGGCTTAGTGATTAGCACTGTCACCTTGCACCTCCTGGGTCCATGTTGGATTTCTGTCCAGGTTTAATTCCCGTCTCTGTGTGCATGGAGTTTGTATGTTCTCCCCATGCTTGGTGGGCTTCCTCCAGGTTTTCCGGTTTTCTCCAACACAGTCCAAAGACCTGCAGATTAGGCTAAATGGCGTTCGCAAATAGCCCGTAGTGTGTGAATGATTGTGTGAGTGTGTGTATGTGTGTGTGCCCTGCGATGGATTGGCACCCTGTCCAGGTTGTACACCGTGTTGTGCCCTAAGTCTCCTGGGATAGGCTCCAGGCCCCCTGCGACCCTGAATACAGGATAAAGTGGTAGACGATGAGTGAGTGAGTGAGTGAGTGAGTGAGTGATTGTCCCTGATGAGCAAGCCGACAGCATTGGTGGCAAAGAAAAACTCCCTGAGATGGCAATAGGAATAAACCTTGAGAGGAACTCATTTGCTTGTTACTGAACTGGAAGTTCAGTATAACAGGAGACGTGTTTAAGTTCATATGGAGTCCAGTTCGTTATTGGAGGCTCAGGTACAAAACTGTAGAAAATTAAAGTCCTGAACTATTAACTGCAGTCACAAGTCCTCAAAGAACAGCTGTCTGTATCAGCCAAGGCCAGGACCGTCTTCATGGTAAAGTGGAACCGTCCCCATTCACCACACGCATCCCAAGAAGACCACACAGGGCATCAATGCGCCTGACTCTCCAACCAGAAGCGGTAAAATGCTACAACAATGCTAGTGTTCCAAAGACAAATGTAATTACGGCTTTAAAAGCGTGTTTAAATCTAACCCTATGTACGTTTTGATACGGGCTTTGGACTTCAGAAGACTCATCTCCATTAATGCACAGAGCCGTAGCCTCATCAGGCAAAAATTTGTGGTGGCGCTGTAACACTTTCATCTTCGAGGATCTCGATGCAGCCCCCTTGCAAACATTTTACACTTAAGGAACATTAGCTCCGCAAGAAGCCGTGGCTAAAACCGGGCCAGCGAGTGCATCGCATTATAAACGCATTAGGACGTTTGACGATATTGACCGCCGCAATGTTTAAGGCGCGCTTTAAACTCCTTATACATGTATATTCATTACAGGCAATAAGTATCTGAGCAGTCCTTCAACCAAAATTTACTCCAGAGATATGTGTAATTGACTCCACATCTAACAGTATGGAACAAATCCTGCTAGCAGAGGGAGTCCACAAATTGCATTAAAAACACTCAATTGGCCTGGGATTGGAGGGAGGCACGTGTCTCTCCTTATCCCATTACACACGCTGCTCTTTAATCTACTAAACTTGCTGACGCACAGGAAAACATCTCTAATGTAGGCTCAGGCAGAAAAAAAAAAAAAAAACGATGTGGGGAGGGGGGGTAGAAAAACATTAAAGTGACGTAATAAAGCTGGCGACAGACTGACTTTTAACGGCTTTTAACCCCGAGCGCTCGGAGAGTCAAACGGTCGCGTCGTCTGACTCGACCGCGAATCAGTCACTCTGATTGGAGCACGTTACACAACACGTTACACTACTTTCGATGACATGTAAACAGGTTCCGACACGTCAGTGTGTGTACCACACACAGAAAATGCGATGCGCAGAACTGAACCTGTCAACATCCACTACCTGCTTTAAATCTGTTCCCCGTTTTTCAGGCAATCTGTGGGAACCAGGCCTGCAGAGCCTAATCCTGTTTTTATCCACACACACATACACCCCCGTCTCCTGTATCACACTTTAAATTCCACTTGCTGCCTCTTTTGTGCGATTTTCATTTGATCTCGCCTTTAAAATTCAAAATCTATTCATTTTTTTTCTACATCGGTTTCATGCTGTAGCCATGAAGCTGTATTTATGCAACCGTTTTTTTTTTTTTTCTTTTTTTTTGCAAATCGAGAGTGTATGAGTTTTTTTTTTTTTTTTTTTTTTTTGAATAGCAGAAACCACTAGTGCAACGTTTCCCTGCTCTCTTACCTTTTATGGAGAAAAAGATTTGGGATGTTAACACAAGCTGATCAGGGCAATATTAGTTACCAGTTAGCTCCGCTTTGGAGACTTGTTACGGTTGTATATTGAGCTGAGGTCCTATAGACGAGTTTCTCCTGTGGCACCACTCTCTGATGAATCACTCAGGTGATGTCTAGACAGCTTGCCAGACGTCAATGCACTCTGTATTAATATTGAGTGACAGAGTGAGTGATGGGTTCTTTCTGAACTGAACTGAGTTAGTAATTAGCACTCTCGAAGGGGGGGGATCACACCCATTCCCACATTTTAGACCGGGCAACGGATGGAAACTTAAAAAAGTCTATGGATTAAAGGATTGTTTTTTTAGACCTTGTCTAATTCAAGCCGAGCAGAGTGGGTCTTGTTGAATAAAATAAAAAGTAGCGGTGTAAAATAATAAGACGTGTCCTGTTCACGGCCCCCCGTGTACCCGGACGAGCTGTGCGAAAGAAAAGCGCCGTTTTTTTTTTTTCATAACAAATAGATTTTTGAAATGTCAGCATGCATTTCATTGCATTGCCACAGTCATTTAAGAAGAAGAAGAAGAAGAAGAGTAAAACAAAAGATCACCTAGAGGAATCGCACAACACCTTTCCTCCATGAGCCTTGTGTCTATATGCAGGTATTAATGGATCACGCCTAATAACATCCTCCTTTTCTGAGCTTTTACAAATAGCATGCAAAACATTAAATATATAAACTTTATTTGGCAAATACTTGAAGGGAAATCTTATCATATGAGGGCAAACAAGTCTGTCAATATTATCTACACGAGCACAAAGCTTGAGAGCGGGAGCGATGCATAACATCATAGCAACGGCAAAATCTAACGTAGGCACCGCATGCTTAGGCTGCGTGAAGGAGATTTAAAAAAAAAAAATTGAATAAAATAAATACATGCACACACACACACACACACACACACACAAACACACCCTAGCCATTTGCACATCCCAGACAATGGATGTGTAAACACTCAAATTAGGTTCCACTAAAACCAGCTCATCTTTTCTAATTAATTTAAATGGTTGAAGGGAAGCAAGCCGGTGCGAGTGCTGAGGAAATCTATGCTGGCTTTATCACTAATACCCTTGAGCAATATGTACAAAAGGATTCTGTAGCATCTTCTGTTTCTGGATCTCTCATATGACTCGTAATAAGATACAGTTCCAAAGAATATAATGTGCTCTCTCTCTCTCTCTCTCTCTCTCTCTCTATGTCTTTAGTTTTCAGAATGGGAACGCTGCTTCCATCTGGAAATGTCAGTAGAATATGCGTATATAATATATAGAGCTCATGATGCTGTGATGCTCTGGATGCTATAAAGCTGAATATCTGAGGCCTATACAGTATACGTAAACATGTCACAGGATTATTTGAGTCTCTCTGATGCTGCTGCATGTGACAACGCTTTTTAATTCTGTCAAGCCTCTGGAAAAAAGCAACAGAGTGTCGTGATGCATGTGCGGGAGGGGATACAGACCGCCGCTGACCCCTCGTGCTGACATTTTGTGTTGATATTGTCATGGAATGGGACGAGCACTGGCATGGATTTGTACTCGTTTCCAGATTTATCACTGTCATTTCAATGGCTTTTTTTTTCCTTCTAAAAAGAACCTGTCATGGCTGTCTCATAGCAACCCGAGCTGTCTCGCGCAGTGTTTGTGACAGACGCCTGTTTAGTAGGTCGCAGCGAGCATTGGCATCGGTGCAACATCTTCATTTTCCATATCAGCAACACAAAACAAACACTTAGGAGAATTATTATGACCTCCGCAGCGGCCGTCAGAGTCGTTAAATATCGGCTGCGTTTCGATTTTTATAACGCTCTGTTTTTCTATAAAGGAGGCCTCGATGGCGTAAAATCCTCGGCAGCTTTCCAATAAAGACCACGGACTGAGTTAAACAGTAAAAGACTTTCATGCTATTAAAATTATGCAGAGAAACAGTTGCACGCGGATAGATTAGCGTGATGTCCTCGTAAACACTCGCACAGAGGCATCTGCATGACTTACAAGCTCAAGGGAGAAGATGAGAGAACTCGGTGATGGGGTTAAAGAGCTCACATACGGTATATTATAGATTAGATAGACATTATAGATGTTGGTGTGTATTTGGTAATTATGAGGGGCATTCAAGTCAAACCAGGACGCTTGATTGTACAAAATAAGAGAACACCGTAAACTGCTTTTATTTCTCTATTGAATCCGCTGCTACACTAATACACTTGGATTCACTAGTGCTTGGACACCATCAAGAAAGAAAGTTCTCTCAGAATGCCGGAGCCATGATTCACATCTGAAATGCCGGCCTCCCAGGAACTCCTTTAATGGCCCAGATGTGGAAATGTCTCAGAACGAGGTCAGGACCTCGTAATGTGCAAGTGGTGTCAGTGAATGATTTTGAGACAGATGCGTCTGTTCCACAAGATATCTATAGATATTCAAGGATCAGGCGTTCCACTCATTGAATGTTCACAGGAACGACTGGAGAAGACTCGGAGCCACCTCAAAGATAGATGTACAGCCTTCTTTAAAACGTTTGCAGCGCTCAGATCTTTTATGCGGCTTAGGGTCTCATCACCGTACTGTCCTTAAAGTCTGTTTCACACCTTCATTCATGAGAAATTTCCAATTTCCAAGTCCCACTTTGACTTGAACACCCCTCATATATTAAATCTTTTAATATATAACAATTTATTTCCTTAAATCTATATTTTGCCACATCAATCATTAGACTGTGTTACTTGTAATGTGTATTTTAACATATTCTTCTAATTTTACTATATAATCATCTGTTTCTTATCTAATTTCTATCTAATCTAGCTTCCATCATTTGTTCCTAGACAAGTCCGTATGATATACAGTAAGTAACAAAAAAACAAGAATTAAGACTATTAAATTATAGCAGCATGAAAGTTTTTTCTTTGTTAATGTTTATAAAAATGTGGTGGTTTGAGATCATTTCATATATAAAAAAAAATAGTCCTACAGAGTTTAAACATGACTAAAGAAAAAAAAAATCCT
>JAOTRS010000029.1:11948927-11961405 GCA_028565755.1 Dinotopterus cunningtoni
AAGATGAATAAACAAACAAACAAACAAACAAACAAACAAACAAATAAATAAATAAATAAATAAATATAACAGTTTATAATAAGTATTAAAACATAATTAAATAAAAATTAAATAATGTAATAAAATAAAATAAATTAATTAATTAATTAATTAATTAAAATATAAATTATAAATAAATATAATTTAATTTTAAAAAATCTTAAATAATTAATAAATAAATTTATAAATAAATGACTTTTCCAAATCTAATCAGTCCTGACATCTGACATGTTTTTTCTGATCTCTTACACTTTTTTTTTCTCGTATCGTTCCATCTCAAGTATAGACAGAAGACTATTAAAAATTTATTCCCATCTTCGGTCCTAATAAGTCACTTGGCTGCATCTTTAACTTTTCCTCAAAAGCTTTCAAACTTATTAGCTAATTACCAAGCACTTGATTTGCACGACAAGATAATATTAAATAAATGAAAAATAAAAAATTTTAACGATGCATCAGTCATACAGTAGCTCTTCTCCATGACTGATATGGAGAACAACCAACATGCAGTTTCATCAGTAACATAAAGCCATACTGAGGAGGTTATACCTGAACTCTAGCCTCGATTAAGTCCAGTCGGATCGCCAGGGCCTCGCGCATGAACACATCAGGGTAGTGCGTGCTCTTGAAGGCCTTCTCCAGCTCTTCCAGCTGCCAGCTGCTGTAGTTGGCACGAGCGCGCCGCTGCTTGGCAGGCTGTGGCTCATCTGGAAGCATGTGGCCAATTAGGAGGATGCCAGCGGCTGACGGGGGGAACTAACAGCTCTGGATTGGCTAATTAGCGCTGCATTCATTAAGCTCTCTCTGGCGGAGCCGCGTAATTGATTGTTAGTTACAAGCTGTTAGCTGATCCTTTGTAAACATTCAAGTCCCATTAAATGCCAAGGATGGCTATTATCAGAGAATAGGCCATCATCCTCAAATTACCTCTCATACTGTGAATTACATGTACATTATTAAAAATATATTGCCTAAATAAACAACACAAGACAATCTATTTTTGCTGCTTCACTGGGCTAAAGAAAACAATACAGAAGGATGTGTGTGTGTGTATGTTTGGTTGTGATAATTAAAAGACGTATCATTGCAATAATATTTTGGAATGTGGTACATTAATACAGTCTTAATAAACAAAATTTAAATTCAATTCCAGAGACAGCATTATAACGACTCTTACCAGTGTCAGTGGAAAGCCGGACCAAGGAAGATGCCTGCGAGGCCAGGAGCAGAGCCTGTTTACAAGGTTCAGGCTGTAGGTAGGTGCGGAGAAGCTCGTAGCTGAGCAGCGGAGCGGGGATTAGGAGCTGAGGATGGCCCAGCCTGCTGGGGAACGCAGGGAAGAACTGAGTCGCCGGAGAGTGCAGAACGCCAGGGTTGAGAGAAGAGAGGAGCTGCCCAGAGCTGAACATCATGGACCACTAGTGGAGATCCAGTGAACTCCTGGACAGCCAGAGGAGCCAGGTGGGTGTGTAGATAAGTGTGTTTAGGATGTTGTGATAATGAGTTTAGAAATGCTGGTCGTCCTGGAGGACAAATCTCACACGCAAGAAAGAAAAACAATCATCATGAGATCCAGAGGGGGCTTCCAGTCGGACGGACGGAACGATGATCTGTGCTCTCGTCCAAGCTAAAGAAACACCACCTGAGTTGGATGTTAACTACTTTTCATAGGTGCCCCACCTTCCCACCCGGTCACGTGACTCACCTGTGACCACTAATCCACCTTGAGCAGGGCTCGGTTTAAAGGAAAAAAAAAAAACTCCAGTCATTGAGACCGGAGTTCAGTCTATGCTTCATTTAAGACCAGATTCTGAGAATATCACTCTTCATCAGTGGCTCATCATGACACCTAATTCCTTCATGTGTAATAGAGAGGCCCGGCAATACTCCATTTGGAGAGGGCTTGTTTTTATTATCTAGTCTTTTACAGACAAGTTCAGGCACTTGGCAGCTTCTGGGGCGTCTGTTAATGTGACAAACCAGACAAAAGAGGGGGAAAGCCTAGATTGTGCTATGTGAACTCTTAGACGGATAAAAAAAAAATGTGAATCCAAACTTTTTTTTTTCCCGAGAGGAATCTGGGAACTTGTTAAGTTCACTGAATTGTTGAACAAAATAAGGATTATACAGGAGAAAAAATATATAAACTTTTGCAAAAAATAATTAAAAAATGTATTAACAATGAAAAAACTATATGCTCTGGTTCTTCATATTGCATTTTCTCACATATATTTTGAATCAGAAAGAAAAGAGTAGGGTTTGGCAGCTGAGAAGCTTTCAGTAAGGACCCAGAGCTTTAGATAAAATCTTCTGGAGAAGCACAAACAGCTTCTGTTTACACAGTAAACACATCATCCTAATTGGCCCACATAATTGACATTCATTTACTAGCCCATTTACGGCATATGGCTGTTTGCATCGCACTCATTTGCTCCTCTACGCAACTGGAAAAGAGGGGAGACTGGCCCTCGGGGAAGGTGTTGATGAGTTTCTATAATCGGATGTGACTCGAAAAAAAAATGAACTTTACAAAACCGACTCTGTGTGAAATGCAAGCTTCGTCAGAGTGGCTGGGAATCCTGTCGCTAAACTGAAACCGTCTGCTTCGATCCAGGAACCGTCCGAGCAGGCGATCTTAATCACATCCGAGTCTAGATGAAACGTAAGATCACCTTATCAAACGCGAGGCTGAGCCGAGGACACGGATGATACTCGTGCTCCAGAAGAAAACATTTTTGCAGACATGCAAAGGAATTTCAACACCCTTATTCAAAATCAAACAGATGAGTAACGTAACGTGAGCACATTCTTTACTTACTTGACTTCGATTTCACATCTTTTCCCATATAATAGGATTTCAGGTCAATGATTCTCTAAGAAAAAAAAACGACAGAAATTTCTCAAATGCTATGTCAAGTTAAATGCAAAATGTACCTTTTCATCTATTTTATAAAGCAAGACAAAAAGCAGCTGAAATTCTCAAATACTGAAGCGAAAGATGAAAAGAATGAAAACTGAAATCTACGCTGCTTTATTATCAAGTCAAAGTGGGCCTGGTTTATTGGACCTTCTTAAATAATGTAGTATGAGACAGTACCAAGACCGTGCATTAGAGATAAGTGATATTATATAGCTTCTCATCGTACGAAGGGCGTTCAAGTCAAAGCAGGACTTTTGATTGTGCAGAATAACTGCAGCTGGGATCGTAAAACGTTTCGCACCGTTCAAATGTTTTACTGCGGCTAAGAGTCACATAACCATTCTGTGCTTGAAGTCTTCTGTAAATGTCATTTGATTTTTTATGCATAATGTCAGCCTCCCAGCTACATTATTATCAGTTAGATAATTAATAATTATTATTTCCCTAGTAATAAACCAGATGTGCCTAGAAAATAATTGTTGTGTTTATTGGCAATGAGTTCCAGGTAGCTTGCAATATAACTAGTTATGCAATATGAATGTTTAAAAATATAGTTGTTTTATGCATATAAAAACAAGACATTTTGTATTTTGGGAAAATATTTGAAAATCGGGACAGGTGGCAACCCTAATAAACACTTTTTAGAAACTTACATTGATGCTAATAACTAGCAGCATTATCAAATAGATCACCTTCACAATATACACTGCAGAAAAAAAAAAGTTATCGTCTGAAAGTTTGTGAACACCGGTCAGCATGTCTTTTGACTGTGGGAGGAGGACGTGCAAACTCCATGCACACAGAGCCAAGGCGGGAATTGAACCCGGACCCTGGAGGTGCAAGGCGACAGCGCTAACCACCACCACGTCTTTGCTAATTTCAGTTTTGTAGTTTTTTAGTTTTTTAATCTTAAGCATTCATTTTTTATTTTTTTTTTTTTTCACAAAATTGTTAATCAATCAGATTTTCATTTATTTTCCATAGTTGATCTACAAGCTTAACTAAGCTCACACCTAAAAACTTTAGCTTAGCTTAGCATTTCAAAATTAACTCATGTCTGTTAATAAGATCTCGAAAACAATCAAGTGGCTTGTAAAAACAGGAAGCCTGCTCAGATATCCGAGTCAACATCAAGCTGTTATTCAAAGGATTTGGAATGGCAATCCGTTCGACACAGCTGCGCGGCGGGTGTTGATGGACAGGCGATGAGTGCGCTGTGATTGCTTGTTGGGGAACCAAACACAGGTGTGTCAATTAATCCACTGAAAATGTATTACCTCACAGACACCTCTGCAGAGCGCGGCCGGCTGATCAGATCAGAGCTGGGAGAATACGCCGAGCTGTCAACGGCCTCAGCGCTAACTGCTTTGGGCTTTGATCAGAGCACAGCTGGTCAGAACAAACTAAAGTCACCGGGCCACAAACAGCAACGAGGGCGAGACATCTCTCCGCACCTGGCCGGATGCCGAATGTTCTCTCCGCGCTGTCCATGCTAGTGTTAACAGCTGGAATTTAATAACGCTTGCTGAGACGGAACGTTCAGTACTGAGGAATGGCATGACGATTCTTTGATCAAATGATTAACATGTGAACGTGTAGAAGGGAACGGTAAACTCTACAGCATTTCTTAATCTGTCTGTCTCTCTCCTTCTCTCTGTACGTAAATATATACAGTATAATTCACTGATTACATTAAAGCTGATTAGATTATTTTTATTTTTAATCTTTTAACTATTTCCCATCAGCGACAGGTATTTCCACTAGTAAAGAGCAAATTGCGTAGCTAATCAGGGAGCCTAGAATTTAGTAAAAGCGTTTAAATAAACAATGTGTGTGTGACAGAGGGATTAAATGTGGGTTAGTTCTCTGATCACAAGGTAAACAGTGGGATTTCAAGAATCCTTTGATCTAATGTTTGTTTTCCTGCTCTTAACCTCAACACCCATTGAAGTGTGAGTGAAAACCAGGTTCGAGCATTACTAATGGAACCCATTTCCCAACAATGGAAAGCAGTTCAGTTAGGACTCTGAAGGTCTTCCTTTAACACACAGAGTAAAATTCAAAATTCGAATCCAGAGTGGAGCTTAATTAAGAACAATTTTTGTACCAAAGACTTGTCAAAAGACATCCGAGTAGCACCTCGTCGCTCTACAAGTGACAACTTCACCTCTTGGCCCCTTGTGCGAACTGCTTTGGGTTTTGTCCGATATCGATTCCGCTCAGCCTCACAGACTAATCTTGCTTGTTTTGAATACAAAAATCACAATTAAAGCAAATCATCAAACTGTAAGATGGTAAATAGCGCTCGTAAACGGTTCAGCAACAGCAAACCGCGGCGTGCTATTTGTCATGCTCTTCCATTCATTGCACCATTAACCGAACCCGAATGAGCTCGCGGCTGCATCGTAGTGTGGCACGGATTCTCTTGATTGATCTATTTGTGAAGCCGGATCGTAATTTAGACGGGCTAATTGCTTTCTGCGGCGCTAGGAAATGATTCATGCATTATCGCCCGCCTGTTTCGTGCAGGCTTTACACAGCAGGCCCGAGCTGCAATACGGAAGGAACGAATCCTCCCCGAAAGACGGACGAGCCGAGGAAGCCTGCTCTCCTCCGTGAGGAGCGCAAAACAAAATTATTATTTCTTTTTTTTTTCATTTATCACCAACTGTTCTGCTGAATCTGATCCGATTAAGTGCTTCATCACGATCTTCACATTCTTGTAGCCGTGCTCTCGTACGGGTTAGGAAGATATCGGATTCCAGGCTAGATGTGCCAGCACAGGATAAGGATGACACAGGGTTTTAGCAATGCATAATACCATTAATACTCATCTTCATGAGTGACATTTAAGCAAACAGTACACCTGCACAGGCAGAAGACGACACGATGTTTAGTTTGAGTCATGGGAAAGCATGTTTTAGAGAAGTGAAAGCTCAGATAATAATCTTAAGTTTTAAGTGACGTGAGAAAGTGTGATTTATTCCTGGTTCCGGCTCCTGATTTGAACTGTGAATATTAGTCACATGACTGTTTTGGATCGAGCTAATTTCCTTGGGTTACACCAAAGCGAGCAAGTCTGAAATCATGGTAACGTACACGTCCAACTGATTTTTAATTACCTCCAGACTTCAAGCAAAACTGTGAAACACAATGTTCCCATTCTGATGGTATTCATCAGATTCCCCGCGTCTTCACTCTCTCTCTCTCTCTCTCTCTCTGTGGTAATTGTATCTCTTTATAGGCAGCATGGCTGATTGCTTTAGTCCCGGATCATTGGCGCTGGACTAAACCAAAGAGCCCAGGCTGCTTTTTCATGTCAAAACCTTCAAGGAGAGAAAGCATTTGCGATCCGACGGCAATCACACTTCACACTTCAAAGCACCAGAGGGAAGAAGGGAAGAGGCAGTCGGCGTTCTCCTTTTTCTATGCTATAGCCAGGCACCAGTCATGCGTTAAGGAAGAGGAGATGATCTAAGGTGAAGGTGCTATTGAGGAGAAGACAGAGCCGACAGGTGTGCGCCGGGCAGGTAGCAGCACATCACCGACTGTCCCGAATTGAAGGTGAAGAAGATACACGAAGGTTAGACCTTTCATCAATTAAAAGAAAAGGATCTTAAACAGATTTTCTACTTTGATCAGATCTGCAGCTTTTTCAGGTTCAGACACAGGCCACTACTTGGAAGGGTATTGATAATAGACAGTTTATTGAGTTGAAAAGGGGAGGAAACAGGGACAGGATTTGGGATTTAACGTTATGATATAACATTTCTATATGTTACAGAATTACCTGTTACACTACGCGTTTGGCAGACGCCCTTATCCAGAACGACTTACAGTTTTTTATCTTATTATACATCTGAGCAGTTGAGGGTTAAGGGCCTTGCTCAAGGGCCCAACAGTGGCAAATTGGTGGTTGTGCGGTTTGAACCTGGGACCTTCCGAACCGTAGTCCAATGCCCTAACCACTAAGATACCCCCATTATACTACAGTGCAAACCTTAAATAAATAAATATGGTTGCGGAATTTGACTGTCATATCCTGGCTGATTAATTGCATAATGAAAACTATAAAGGAAGCAAAATATTCCCCAAATTGCTTTTATTTAGGGGTCTATACATAAATGCATATACATACATGTCATTCCCAATCCTAGAAATCAGTGAATCAGGTATTACCCAAATATAAAGCTGAAATTCCAAACAAACTTAAGGCTCAATTACCCTTGTGCCCAAGCCTCTTCTTCATGGCACACCAACATTTAAGCAGCTGCTTTTACTGAGTAACCACAGATCTGTCAGGGGGGGAATAAAAAACGCAGCGTGTCAGTGAATCATCACAAGACCTCAGTAACACCTCCCCGCCCTGACAGAAGTGTCACTCAGCTCCGTTCCGCCCCAGTGCCAGCCAGCCTGTGGAGAAAATGAACCCGGGCAAGAAAAGCCATCTGGGCCAAGCTGCTGAAACCAAGCTGCTAAAAGTTGTAAAAAGAAAAAGAAGAAGAAGAAGTAAAAAAAACAACACTTGCTCCATCACAGGTGCAATTAATGCAGATCAAGCACTTCATCTGTTCGAGAAGCCATTATCTCTGAAGGAATTAGAAATATGAGTACTTGTAAAGAGACACTCGGATAGTCTGGTACAAATTATAATTAAAATTTCCGTGCAAATAAGGAAGTAAGAAATCTATTCTCACATTTCAAACACACACACACACACTCACACTACACAGCGCATGCTACTAATTTTGGCAAAAAGAAGCAAGGAGAGGTGTTGTAGAACTGTGTAGTGTTCCCACTCGTGACAGCAGCGCCTAATTTTCCATCATATTTAAACTTATTTGTCTTTTGCTGTAATTTTTACGTACATCTCCAGATTCCACGGCTCGCTCCTGACCTAGGGTTACAATTCATGTAGAGTTTTGCTTGTTCTCCTTTTGTATTTTTTTACCCATAATAAAGTTATTCATGGTATGTAGTACCATGGTATTTTCAACAGTATTATGGTGCTTATTATAGTAAATATCCTATACTGTAGAACATGGTCGTCTAGCTTCGGTCCAACCGTACATGTACTATAGAAGGGTACATGCTCCTCTGAGGGGTATCAAAAAGTTTCGAGATTCGTGTGCCACAGGTCCGGTCACACTTTCGCCGTACGTCCTCCCTCAGATACACTAATACCTGCTATTGACGGTCTGGCCCCCTGTGGACAAATTCTCGATGCACAATGCGTTGAATGTCGAAAAATACAATGAGCTTGCAATTGGTCAAGCTGTGGACCTGCCTTGTCTTTTTCAGTCGAGTAGATGATGGAAGCGCTGGATACTCCAGTCCAACGCAATGTGACACCCATGCATTCTCAAACTTCACATCGAGCAGCAATCTGGCATAGCTGCTGGCACCTAATGGCATGTTTTTGTAGGTTGCAAGAAACCCATAAAGACCCACTGTGAAGACTGTTGCTTCGCCTCAGGGTCGTACCTGTACACCCAAGTTTGGGTCATCAACGGGGCGATGTTCCTTCTCCTACTGCGGTCAGCAGTCTGGGGACAAACTTGGTAGCAACACAACACATGCTCAACACGCTTGAAGATCACCTGGACTGTTCTGTATGACACACTGACAATGGCAGCAATGTTGTGGATTGTTCTCCGATGATCATCATGCTGCACAAGTTGCCCAATGGTTTCGACATTTTCATCGATTGAGTTCATTGAAGGTCTTCCTGATCTCTTGTCGTCTTGAACGACTTATTTCAGCATCGCCAAATCATCCCGTGTTTTTGTGGTGGATTTGCCACATTTTGTGGTTTCACACAGAATTTCATGTTCGCTCTTTGTTCTAACTTGCTTTCCATGATGAAATAGCAGATGTGATAATGCTCGTGGTCAGATTAGCACAAGTTGCACAGTTCCCGATGTCAACAGGATGTATCTTTTGGCACATTGACTTATGAACGTCGGTGCTCCCTGTGACTGTGCGAGCAGCCCTGTGGTGTTGACATGTTACAAAACTAGTCTTGAAACTTTTTGATACCACCTCGTACTATGTTTATGGGCTATAATGTTAATATTCATATACAGCAAAAAAAAAACGTACCACATTAGATACCTGCTAGTCACTGTGGTTGCCAATAAGTACCAGGGTATTTACCAAAGTTTTGTGGTACTCACCTTAGTGCCATAGAACCTACCCTGGAACTACAGTATATAAAGTCCTACGGTGCCTACCATGGTAATGTCTGAAATACCATGGCAATATTATGGTTTATTGTGGTACTGTATGTACTACAGTTTATTATAGTAACCTGTACTACATGCCATAGTATATTTTCTTACGGATGGGTTTCTTGCAACCTACAAAAACATGCCATTAGATGCCAGCAGCTATGCGTTGGACTGGGGTGTCATACAGACTGTTTTTCAGCCTCACATCCAGAGTTCCTGGTTGTAGGGTCCAGGTCCAGCGATTGCTTTATTTCTGCCCAGCTCTCAAATGTAATAGGATTTACTAACCTTACAAAGAACCACGAGCATAGTTTGATAAATCCCAATGGACACCTCAAATTCAAATTTTATTTGTCACAGTCATAAACAGTCCGATATGCAGTGAAATGCTTATGCGACCGCTCGTGACCTTAAAATCTAAATTATCAATAGAAATAAAAATAAATTAGGGAATGGAATAAAGAATAAAATATAAAAACCTTCTTTGGGCTTAACTAAAACAGAGGTGGACGGTAACTAAGTAAATTTACTTTTTTTAAATTACCTGAGTAGTTTTATTACTGAAAACTTTTACTCCACTACATCCTACAACAAATATCTGTATTTTCTACTTCGCTACATTTGTGCCTGGTGTCGCATTACATAACTGCGGTATGAAGCATTTGAAGAAGTACTACTGGAAGCTACTGTGAGCTAATTAAAGGTCAATATTTTTGTATACTTAAATACAATTTAAGGTAAGAACTTTTTGGACTACAATTGTAAAGGGAGGACTTCTACTTTTACTTGAATAATATTCTACCTAGGGTATATCCTACTGAGACTACATCCACCTTTATTCGCCACCCAGACCTCCTTGCTCAACATCAGTGTCGGATTTCACTGACACTCTTGTAGCTGAACAAACACAAATCCCCACAAACAGGCTCCGAAATCTAGTGGAAAGCTTTACAGAAGTGGGGAACTTATTATAAGAGCAAAAAGGGGAACAATTCTGGAATAGGATGTTTAACATGGACAAATAGACACTATGCATGATGATCAATTCATGACCATAGAATTTCTTACTCATGAAAATACTGCAGTGTAAAAAAAAAAAAAAAAGGTTTAAATAAATTGACTTGATTTGTTTTGGATTAAAATCTCAAAAAGGCGTATACAATGTTATACGCATGAAAACTTTTGCATTTCCTTACCGAGTGCTGAAAGTATGCATGATTCATTTCTGACACTTCGGTTTCCTTACTCATTTATGACAAGAGAACATGTGCAAGACGGTGGAGGCGTGCGGAGCTCAGCGAAGGAGAAGGCTCAGCTTTTATCACTATCCTCGGTTGCTGGTATGGTACGGGCTTGTCACACACTCTTCCATCCCATTGGCATGTCAGAGCGCCCCATTGTAAACAAACACCACCTCAGCCACTCAAGCTTCCTGCTAAAAAGCCCCTATAAGGTTCTCTCACTTGCAGAAGGGAGCATATCTATGTCTATATCTAGCACGCTGACATCCTCAGTTACTCAGTTACATGCAAAGCAAGATAGTTTAAGTCGTGATTTGTCATAATTGAGATGATTGGCATACAGCTCATGAAAACCCCAAATCCACAATCTCAGAAAATTAGAACATTACATGCAATCAACAAAACAAGGATTGTACATAGAACATATCGTCCCATGTCCAGGATCCGTCTGTGTGTGGTGGCTCTTGATGCACTGACTCCAGCCTCAGTCCACTCCTTGTGAAAGTCCCCAACACTTTTGAATGGCCTTTTCCTGACAATCCTCTCAGGATTTGGGGTTTTCATAAGCTGTAAGCCCTAATCATCTCAATTATGACAAATCACGGCTTGAACTATCTTGCTTTGCATGTAATGGGTCTATCTCATATATTAGTTTCACCTTTTTAAAAGATGCATTACTGAAATAAATGAACTTTTGCACAATATTCAAAGTTTTTGAGTTTCACCTGTATATATATATATATATAGAGAGAGAGAGAGAGAGAGAGAGAGAGAGAGAGAATGTATAACCAATTACAGACATGGTTCATATAGCTACGCAGAACCTGAGCTCACCAGCATGATCTTCATCCAGTTCCCCTCAGACAGACAAAGAGGTTTTTCAGATGAAGTGACACCAGTCGAAAACAACTCACACTTTCATGGCAAATTGGCTTCCATTAGAGCAGTGTAGCATAGCAGAAATTTCGTCAGGGACGAAAATACGGGGAGAGCCAAGAATACTTAGCGTGACTCATTTGTAAGCATTCAGAAGGAGCTCTTTGCCCTTTTCTGCTGTTCCATAAACAATAGACTGAAATAAACTGTGATCCCCAAAAAAAAAAAAAAACCCAGAAAGGCTAAAAAAAAAAAGATCTCTGAAAACAATCGCCATGTCTGCAGACAAGTAGAACTGTTTTGTTTTTTTTTGTTGTTGTTTATTATTCAAAGTACTCTACAAATGAATGATGACAGCAAAGAAATCATGAAAGCAACAAACTTCATAATCTTTTATAATATATAATGGAATGAAATGTTCAAATACACTGGTTTAAAAAAAAAAAAAAACAAAAAAAAGACGACTTAGCATGGCCTTCACAATTAAGGCAACTAAAATCACATAACTCTCTCAGACTCTCATGTGTTCAGTGTAATAAAGAAAAGCTGGTTGTCTATGTTGTAGCTTCCATGTGCAGGACTTTCATGGACTCGGCGATCACGGAGCTGGTGTCTATCTGGCTGTAGATCCCCACTATGAAGGCCTTATGGAGCAGAATGTCAGCGTGCTCTACAGAGGGGGAAAAAAACAGCACATGAGAAAACCAGAGGTTTAGTTATGATGATGTTAAAGAAACATGGAGTTTTTATTCATATGAACTCCAAACGAGAAAGCAGGGAGACTTTTTTACACGTATATACACTACCTCTCAAAAGTTTGAGATCACTTAGAAATTTAGAAGTTTTTCTGTGAATTAATCAAGAATAGAAAATGTAGCATAAAAACAAAACACGCTGATATTGTCAGAGATAGAAATAATGATTTTAATGGAAATGATGAATGTTTTCTTCAAACTTTGCATTCATCAAAAACACCTTTTGCAGACATTCTAGCTGTCAAGTATTCAAGATAATCTGAGGAGATTTAGATTAAAAAAAACTGGCGAAATTGGTAAAACTTTGGTGAATTGAAAGAAATTTCCAAGTTATCACAAACCTTTTAGTGTAGTTTACACACACACAGTACTGTGCAAAGGTTTTAGGCATCCTGTGTTTTATGTATGACTATTATT
>JAOTRS010000029.1:11963759-11976270 GCA_028565755.1 Dinotopterus cunningtoni
TCCAAACCATTAATCTTAGTTCACTGGTTAAGACATTGGACTATGGTTCAGAAGGTCTCAGGTTCAAACCCCATGACCACCAAGTTGCCACTGTTGGACCATTGAGCAAGGCTCTTAACCGTGAACTGCTGAGATGTATAATGAAATTAAAATGTAAGTCGTCCTGGATAAGGGTGTCTGCCAAATTTCGTAAATGTAAACGCCTACTGTACATGAAAAGAAGCAAGGAAAGTCCTCAGCTGGACTGTGTCTGGATCTGCAGGATGTTCAGAAAAAAACTAAGCAGTTAATTAAGTTATAAAACTGCACAAATTGTACCCGAGACTATATTTTAAGCAAAGGCTCATCACACCAATTATTGACTTTGTTTTATTAATTACTATTTACTGCTTTTTTATAGTATTTATTTGAACGTAGAAACTTTTTAAGACACCCTCGCTCTACAGCAGTTATTTCTATGTGCCTGACTTTTGCACAACCCTGAACATATGAGGGGAAAAAAAGGTTTTCTGAGAGAAACATGTTTTGAGTGTATTACCTTGGCAGAGAAGCACATACTCTGGAAGGTTCCTCAGGGCTGTTTGGATAACGTCAAAGTTCCCACTGCCCATGCAGTACATGAATGTGGGCAGGAAGTCTGATGCCAGACTGCGTGAAACCATGGAACAAAATACAGATTAAGATTTTTAGAGATTAGTTTGATGTTTTTGTTGTTGTTGCAACAGAGAGAGTCACAGTGTATGATGGGACAGTTATGTTAACGTTGGACGGTGCTAGATTTAACAAGTTAACACAGGTCTCAGCGCTCCCGCAAAGTGTGACCTTTCATGACAATGATTTCTTGGCTGATCTCTTTACGTGGCTGATCTTTCCATACATTGAACTTCCTCTGTGTCGTTCCTTTTCTAAACACGTCGTTTCAGTGTCTAATCTAATCGGCTCATTTAAACCCCCGTTAATAATGTTTTTTTTTTTAATCGGGAAAAAGCAAGGAATATGTTCAATTTACTAAATTTACACTTATATTTACACACAACTTTACTAAAAATAAAAATGGACCATTCAACAGATTTAATGGAAAAGCGATTCATAAAACTATTCTCTAAGCACTGATCTAATTTTACATGGCGAGGATGGATTATGTAATTATGACAGACACTGTACATCTCTGTGACTTTAGTCATTCCCATATCAGTCAGGATTATCTTTATGGACTGCAGGTGCAGCCAAGGTAATATATTGTGCCAACAATGTAACAAAAAATATACACAAGTTTTTAAAAGACTTCCCAAATGAGCAAAGATTATCTAGATTTTAGGTCAGACGGAACGTATTTACTCCAACGAGAGCAACACGATCTAATGGCTAATATTTTACCTACTGAACAAATTATCATAAGTTTACATGGTCACATGATGCATATTTTTTTCCCTATTGGGCCATTATTCGGATTATTATTGTAATATTAGGGTTCACGTAAATGCACTCAGTGAGCCAATTAATCGGCGTGAGACTAGCACGACACCAAACCATCAATCACTGACTACATTTGCGGCAAAAAGAAATTTCACCTGGGATTGTTCTGAATGCAGCGCAGCGCCAGACTGAAGGCCATGTTGCGACAGAGTTCCTCAGACGAGCTCATCAACCTCTGCAGGTCGTTCTGGAACAACACGGTACATTAAGCAGCTGGAAATTTACGCATATCGGACGTTCTTTACTGACGGACTTCAGTAAGCAGGCTTACGATAAAATACTGGATTATTTCCGGATTCCTCTTCGACTTCTCGTCCACCTCCGTCAAGACGTCCAACACATCTGGTAAAAGCGGCAAATCGTTCATTATCACATGATTTTATTTTTATTTTTTTCCCGAGTGTCAAGTCAAAGCAATAAACAAAACATTAAATTTAATGTTCACCTTCAATTGCTTCTCCTCCAGAAATCTTCTTCAGGTACTTGGTCATATCTGCTGAGCTGAACGCCGTGGAGGACGAGATACTGACCAGAGGCAGGGAGCCCGAGGACGAGTCCTCAGCTAGGAGCAAGAGAGGAATATTAAACAGAAGCTAGTGATGGTCACTTGGTTTTTTGTTATGGTTTGAAATGACAGAATGATAGAAGTTACCATCTTTATCCTCTGCGGTGACGTCTGAGGAGCCCGTCTTCACAGGCAGAGTCAGACCGGCGAGCAGGGACTTCAGCTGCACCAGGTCAGGGTTCTCTGAGGCAAGACCCCTATAATAAAAAGAGAGATTTTGTCACAAACTAAACAATATGTATTGTTTTCAGTAAACAATTTAATAAACAAACAGATGCATATCTTACTGTAGAATATCCGAGTGCTTCTGAAGATAAGGCACGGCAGCTGCTGCGTCGTGTGTGATGTACTTCTGAATGAACTGCACAAACTTGTTGATGATCGGCGTACGGGATAATCTTCGGAAGTTCTGAAAAGAATCCAGATTTGACGTAAATTGTGACGTTACATTATAAAGCCAAAAAAAAAAAAACTAAAGAAATAATAAATAAAAGTGTCTTGGCTAGTGAAAATACCTTGAACATTTTTCAATTCATCTTGTATTTGCTTTAAAATATGATGATATTAAACCAAATATATGTATAGAAATCTGAATACAATTTTTATTTTACTTATTCTACATTTTTTCCTTTCACTTTTGATTGTACTTTTTTTTTCACAGCTAAATCGTTCAAATGAGCAAAATCATAATAAAGAATGTGTCAGTGCTTGACATTATAAGAAATATGCAACAAATCTAGAATTATGTATATTTATTTTGTAATTTTGGTTGATTAAAATCTTATAATAGAAAATACCAAATACATATGAATAAGATGCTTAGACTTACAGTTGTGCAGAAAAAATAATTAATAAAGACCTAGATACTGATTTTAAAAGTGCACCGTCAGACTGAAATTGATGCACTTTAATGACTTGTATGTTCACACTGTTAATGAATAACTACATATGGTTCTCAGAGTAACAATAACTGTTAAAAAAAAAAAAAAAAAGGAAATTGGGATTTGGGGCTTAGTTTATTGATAAAAACAAAACTTGTAGCATAGGAGTTTCACCAGACTCGAACGTAATTCATTCCTAAGTTCTGTTCGTAGAACGAATCAGTTTTTTCCACAGGAAAACATGTAAATAGAATTAATTAATTCCCAATTACTATGAACTATATGTAACTTTTGATTGATTTAGCTTATATCACAATATAAAAAACAAAGCATGAAAAAGCCTTAATCATGCAAAAATAATATAATACAGCACTGAATATATATATATATTTTTTAAAACTGTACAGGAGAGAGCGAACCCTTCATCTTTACATGTACTGTTAACGCACCTTTCTTAGGAAGACTCACTGATGTGAAGGAATGGAGGAGAGGACGAAGAGTGTTAGGAAGGAGAAACCCATTTCATAATAACACTGGGTAATTCTCCTTCAGGGGTTTTCTCTTTTTTTTGGCCTCTGGTTCGTACGTGCCATCCATTTTCACAAAAAATCTATTCAGAGAGATTTTCTGCACTGCACAATTATCCTAAAGTCAGACACCACCTTATCATTCACAAGATGCAACGCTCTGTTTGCCACAGTTCAGTTCGGATGACACTCCTCGCCAAAGGCTTGGACGTCACTCGACTTCGCACAAAGTTCTTTTATCATGTGCGCGATCCGCGACTGAGGACTGAGCAAAACTGATGCTGGGAGACGCACTCATGCTTTTGTTAAGCTGATCGTGGAACCTTGTTTCCACGAAAAGGGAAATTGAACCATGTTTTAATTTCCCTTAAATCCTCGGAATACGTTGTCTAATGTCTTAAAAGACAAATGTTACAGCATTATGCAAGATTTTTGACCCCAAAAATATGAGGAATGGGACTTTTGATTTTGCCGAACTATACTAATGCAATTACTCCAAGCGTTTCACTAGTGCTTGGTTACCATCACTGTAGAAAGTTTTCTCAGTACGCTGAAGCCGTGACCAGACTGCCTGCTACATTTGCACCGTTCAAATGTTTTACTGCGACTAAGAGTCTCATCACCATATTTCAGTAAGATTTAATTGGTTTTACGCCTTAATGCACAATATATTTCATCACAAGTCCCGGTTTGAACTCTACATAAAATCTATAAATAAATAAATCTACAAAAAACTTTGCAAACATTTATAATGTTTAACATTAAAATTATAAATATTGTTTTTCTCAGTAAGAGGAAAGGTGCTAAAAGCTGCAGTAAATTGCCCCCACGTTGCAGATGCAGTGGATTAAGATGAGGTTGAGAATTTCTTTAATATATAATTCATATTAAAAGCACTCTTTATAACTGTTACCAGATTAAACTTGTGTTCAATCTAAAAACCAGCTCCACAGTGAACTATAAAGTGTACCTGTTAATCAATCCTGTCCACATGGTTTACTGTAATTCACAGCACGGTCAGTTCACAGCACAGCTTTAACCAGGCATCACTTAAACAACCCGCACTGTAGTCACACAGACTACAGGAACTGTCAGCCTAGCTTAGCAGAATGCCTTCACAGTACCTGTAGGACTTTAATAAAGGACAGCAAGCAGTCCTGCAGCGCCCTCTGGTGGTCCGGGTGAAAGACTCGCGGCTGCAGCAGCTCCAGGATGGCCAGTACATCGCTGAAGAAGGTCAGATGGTGCTGCTGCCTGAACTCCTGCAGGTTGAGGTGGGCCCGGCCATGCAAAAGAGCAGCAACCATAGGCAGGTGTCTGGGAAGAGGGAGAGTTGTGATTGTGTGAAACACAAGACTCCATTAACACAAATAATTAAATTCTCTTCTTAAACTTAGGCTTTGAAATGATTGAAAAGGAGAAAAAAAAAGCTTGTCAGTGTATCACACCTGAGCAGAAGTACAGGGTGGGAGACAGCCAGCCTCCTGCAGGCCAGGGTTGCATCGGACACACGACTCTCAGACGACTTGGAATCGCTGGTGTCTGCCATAAGTGTGATGAGACGATGCACCAGGATGTCCAGCTGTGCAGGAAAACAATCATTAAGTGTGTGTTTATTTACACTATACTTTATTTCTCATGGTTGGTTCAATATTCACACACTCTTTTTTTCATTTTTAGCAATAGGTCTTTAAAATGTGCTTGAGATTTAAAATTTTTAATTTGACTCTCTAGTCTCTTTAATCTCTCTTTAATTTTCTTTCAACAGAAAAGTCATCTTATTTATTTATTTTTTTAGTAAGGGGTTAAAAGTTAATTCCGACACTAAATGTAACCACGAGCACTGTGCAGATGTGGTCAGATGTGCCAAAGGTACCTTGCAGGTGTGTCACACTGTGACTGTTTGACTCGACCAAATCCCGAAATAAAAAGTTGCCAGCTATTATTTAATCTACTGAAAGTTAGCAGGAAAAAAAAGTTTTATTTATTATACAGTTTGGTAGCTAGGAAAATTCCCTCAGAATGATTTTTTTTTTTCCGTGAATTATTTTGTGCAGTGATGGAGAGAGCATTGAGGACTGTGCAGATGGGGTCGTATGTGCCGGTACCTTGCAGGTGCTTCCGTCGGCGGCGGCCTCTCCTCTCAGGGCGGTGTCGGGCAGGCGCACGTGCTGGATGACCTCGGGAAACTGGAGGTAAATCTGCAGCAGCAGGTTCTCGCACCTCCTGCTCATCACGCTGCAAACGATGAGAGATAATAAGAAGCGTCAGATTGCTTTTACACACACGTTGTGGTTTCCGATCTCACTCACGTGACTTGTGAAAAAAAAGGAATGCGCCTGCTCCTTCCGTGTCACTTTATTACACAGAAATCAGTACGAGTTCATGAACAGATATTTGGTTAAGCACTAGGAGAGGAGGAGTGTGTGTGTGTGTTTTTTTTTTAATAATATGGTGCAATCAAGTATCATTTTCCACTGTAATTAAATTTTCCTCATGCTGGTGGCTTTAACTTCAGACTGCCAAGACATATAAAAAAAAAGCACACAAAAAAAAAAAGCTACAAGACATTGCTAGACAAAGTGTTTAAAAACCTCACTGGACAAACAAACATTAGATGATGATATAAACATATTTAAATGTTAATTAAGCAATGCATGTTTACACTATGAAAGCCACTACAGTCCACTGTACAGAATCGTTTTATAGTCAGAGAAATCAGGTTACTTTTTTTGTTTTATTTGAAGAAAAATGGTTAAATGGAATTGATGTGATTTGGATTAAAATCTAAACTCATCAGAATGTTAATTAATCCTGGTATTTCCTTATTACAGCGCTAAAACTCCATCCAAAAACATCATCCACTCTGCCATGAAGCCGAGCCAGGATCAGGAGACTAAATCTAATCTAACTTCTCTAAATAACTTGTGTATTTATTTTGCAAACTACCCTGACATGTTTGAAAACTGCAGACTAATCTACTGATTCGTGACCAATAATCCCTGTTTAGTTCATTTATCAAGTTGTAGAAAGATGGCATACCACATCAGTACAATATTTCCAGAAATGGCTTTTTTTCCCACCTCATGTGTTTTCACTAACGTCACGTTGGTGTAATGAATAAATGAATAGTGATTGCAGTGTCCCAGTCACGTTGCCTCAAAACAGCTACCCAGGTATTCAAATAGTCCTGAACCCCACTATCAGGTGTCAACTATGTCCCATATACAGGGTGGGACAAAAAATATTCTGCCACAATAATCGGGTATAATCTGAAAAGTATTAGAGCAACAAACATGAGGGGAATAAATTAACCATTGTTTTTTTTATTCTTTAACATAGTCTACAAGATCATGATAATGTTCTATATGTTATGGCTATTATTTTATAATGGCTTACTTATTATACTGTTTGCTAGGTAAGGAAATTTTTTTCTATTACAAAGCACATAAATAAGATGATCACTTTTTATAATTTTTTGTTGTTTCTTTTATTGTGTTTTTTTTTGTGCAAAGATGTAGAGAGCATTGAGGAGAGTGGAAAAAGTTCTCAGCCAGCGGCTGAAAGCTGATGTGTTTGAGGGAGGGAGGGGGGTTTTGTATGCCATTGGTCACATTTTGTATAAACCTTTTTTTAAGGAAAAATAATGAAGTTCAATTCACCTTTTTGTCCTAGACTGCAGCTGCAGCCTTATTGATTTCTGATCTATGCCTGATTTAGGATTAATTGTGGCTCCCTGTAGAGAATCAAGCCTTAAAAAAAAAAAATGTTTTTTTTCTTTTTTGCGCCACTTCCTGATATTTTTTTGTTGCATATTTGTCACACTTAAATAATTCAGATCATCAAACTGATTTTAACATTACACAAACATAATATTAATAGAATATAAGTAATATAAGTTATTACAAAATGCATTTATTTTAAAAAAATGATGATTTCATGTATTAAGGGAGCAAAAAGCTGCCCAAACCTACCTGGCCCTATGTAAAAAAGTAATTGCCCCCTAAACCTAATAACTGGTTGTGCCGCCCTATGTATACATATGTATATATGCTTTGCTTTTTTTTTATTTTTATAATGATTATAAGAGTTACTTTAGGTTAGACTTTAACTAAATGTCTGTACTCTTCTATTTTATATACATTTATTTATTATTATTACTTCTATACTATTGTTTTTTTTTGTTTGTTTTTACCATCTCCTCCTGTTACTTTCTTGTGACTTATTTCTAAGCTTTGGTAATACGAACGTAAATACAGTATTTGTCATTCAAAAAAGCACCTTTGAATCTCATGAAGTGAGTGAGTGGGTGGGTGAGTGAGTGAGTGAGTGAGTGAGTGAGTGAGTGAGTGGGTGAGTGAGTGAGTGGGTGAGTGGGTGAGTGAGTGAGTGGGTGAGTGAGTGAGTGGGTGAGTGGGTGAGTGGGTGGGTGAGTGAGTGGGTGAGTGGGTGAGTGGGTGAGTGGGTGGGTGAGTGAGTGCTTGTGCCCTGTGATGGATTTGCACCCGGTCTAACCGTTGTTCCCTTAGTCACCTGAGACAGTCTCCAGGCCCTGACGTGACTCTGACCGGGATAAGCAGTATAGAGAATGAATGAGGATGTCATCATTAATTTTACATACTCCATATATATTTTTGTCAGAAATGTGAGTAGAGGAAAAAAACTAACTAAATAAATAAATATGGTGAGAAATGATTGTTTCCGGTGCCTGGCTGGGAAAGTGCACTTCCTCAAAGGGGCGTTCAGGGGCGGTTCATACAAGGTTAAAGACTGAAACAGCCTGTTTGAAAAAAGAAAATCAGGCGGCCAGAATGCAGGATCAGGGCCGTATTTCAGGTAGAAAGTTTACAGACATTTTGGAGAGCTGTGAGACTTGTTTAAAAATGATTATAATGCGTGACCTTTATGCTGACGGAAAGCTGCTCGCCTTTATAATACGGAAGGCTGGAAACACTACGATCTAGTCGTCTACGATGTCGCCACAATAATACTGAACATCACACAAGAAGACATAAATACTGAGTAGACGCTGTCCACCCAAAGCCTGCGTGCTATGACATGACAACAAAAAAAGGAACAAAGAAAAAGAAACAAATCACACAATAATAACTAGTCTCAGATCAGACCGCTAGTTCTCTTTCATTCTTTGAGGCAACCAGGGCAATAATCGTGCTCTCAGGCAGCAAGACGCAGACAGATCGCCAAAACCAAGAAAACTGGTAAGCCTACACAAAGCTAAAGATGGCAAACGTGTTTTTTCTCTTCTTTCGCTTTCTTACAACATTCCCAATTTGTAAGAATTTGTTGGAAAAAAAAAAAAAACGCTAGCAGCTTTTAGAATTGCTGTAAATCAAATTGCTACTTTTCATCACAGATCAATATGTTTTTTTTTTTTTTTAAAAAGATTCATTGTTAACTTCCCGCACCTGACCTTGACCGAACCCTCACCCTCGTTACGGAGCTTTAATAACTAAAAGGCGGGATGATAAGAGGTGCCGGCCTCGGGCAAAAGGAAACTGCCCTGTAATCTTTGACAGTCACAGTATAAGGAAGAGGAAGGAGAATTAATCCTCTCTGCCTTCATCAGGCTGTGAAGAGCAAACTCCATGATATCAAAGCAGCAGGCAATTCCCATTCTTACTTCACTACAAGAACTAATTATGCTGCGCGCCCCGCTTTCCCGACTACGGTTCTTGACGGACAGGCACGCAGGAACAGAAATTCGATGTATATAACATAAGCTCTGTGCATGCATAAAATGAGTAAAAAAAATTAAAAAAAAAAAAAAAAAAGATGGAAATGTCTTTTTTTTTTCTTTTTCCTGATGGGCGCCAATATTTCTGGAGGAGTTGACACTACGTCAAAAGACACACCGATGCTGTGAAGCCTCTAAACAGTTAAAGAACGTCCCTGCTCGAGGAGGAGGAGGAGAAGGTATATACCCCGTACCTGTCGCCCCACTTCTTGATGCAGTTGAGGAGGTACTCGCAGACGCTGTGGACATTCTGAGCGTCGCTGTGGCAGCAGCCGTGCAGCAGAGGGAGGCGAGACTGGATGAGGGAACAGGAGGCCTGGTCCAGTGTTTTGGCGGCTTTACCCGTGTCTCGCCAGCTCAGCTCGGACTCCCACAGGATCAGATCCACCAGACTGATCAATTGGTCGCTCGACAGCTCCAAGACGAACTGCTCTGTGCGTTTCTGAAGGACGAGAGATGTTCCTCATTAGCCATGTAATCATTATGCTTCATTAAAACGTTATGTGTTCTTTATCCTGCTAGAGTCTTATTAGAGGCAAGGTTTGCTCGTTCAACAGGAGCGATTAAATATGAAAAGTGAAAAGTAATACAAACTATCACTGTCATAGTACATCTTTTACTGGTGATTAGAGTAAATTAGATCTAACACTATCTATTTCATGCCAAACCTTTCTAATGAAAATGAGGAACAAAATACACAGACACAGAACAAAATACACCGAAAACACATCTATAGAAATAAAAATAAAAGTTTTTTTCTGTACGTTAGTCAGAACTCTCTCTTTCAATGATATCTTTAGGTTTTATAGACTGGAGGACCAGAAACCAGGCTCAGAAAAAAAATCTGTCTGTGTGTTCAGCCAGCATTTGTCACGGCATCACACAAAAGTGTCTGGACAAAATTTAATAAGACTTTGGCAGTCTTAGGTATTTGCCTGAAGTTAAAACTGCGCCATAAATTCAATGAAAATGTTGAGTTAAAGGGAAGTTATGAGCGGTTTTGTGTCAGATTATAAACCGCAAGTTTTGACAGCGTACTGCACATGCAACAAAATGTGGGCGCGTCTTAAATCGACCGCTTAGATATCTGCCTGAAGTTTAACCTGCACCATAAATGAAATCATAATGTTGAGTAAAAGCGACACCATGAACAGTTACGTGTCGGATTTAATAATCTACTTTAAAATAAGCTACTAAGGCGCTACTGTCTCAATGTAAACAAATACCTGCACCAAAAAATATTAATTAGAAAAGATAAAGTGAATATTTTTACTGGGATTAGTTCATATTTTCACTTTGGCTGAAATAACAGCGCTGAAGTGGTTAAAGTGAATTTTAACACGCTGGAGTCGTTTTAAGACAAAACTTCATCTTTACCCGATCTACTTTTTCCATTTCTCATCTCTGATTCACTTTCCAATTACCGAACAGGGAGTGTATTTGTCTGACGATGACAAAAGAAGTACAACTTAGTGTAAAGAAGGCGTAAGATACTCAATCTTACAGAATGTGATTTCTTTGTATTAATAAGTTAGACACAGACATGTACGTGGGCTTCAACCTGAAATACTAATAATATCACTGATTACATTAAAGCTGATTAGATTATTTTGAGCTTTAACCTTTTAACTATTTCTACAAACTCTTTAACCGTCAACGGTACTAACGCTAGTCTGAAATAAATGAATAAAAAAAGATGATGTGTCTAGGGTAGTTCCTCCTCTAAAACTGTGTTCTGTTCCTAAGGAGCTCATTGTTAAAGAGTCCTTACACGCCTTAAACTATTCTTCTGGTAAATTAAACTTGCAACTGCACGAACGGTCAGCAGAGGGCTCCACAACTGTGGTTTTTTTATTTTCTGTGTCTCACCTGCGGAGTTTTCTGGTCTCTGCCCTGCCAGATGCGAGGGATGTGACTGCACGCCCACAGGAAGTCCAAAGCCGAGGACGGGTCCACACTGGAGGATATAAACCAGTTAAATGAGTCACTGGCTCGTATGAAGCATGCGTGTGTGTGTGTGTGTGTGTGTGTGTGTGTGTGTGTGTGAGTGTATATTCTCACCTGTGCTCTTTGGGCTTGTTCAGGAGTGTGGTGATGCACTGGTGCAGAGTGCTCCAGTTGGACTGGTGAGTGAGCAGAGCCAGCAGGTAGGGCCTGTAGGAAGGGACGGCACACACTCCAGAGCCTTTACCCTGTCCACACACACACACACACACACAGGTTGTTTAAATATTCAGATGATGAAATTTGACTCTATATTTACAGACGGACAGAGACAGTAACCTTGTTCAGTGAGAAGAGTAATTTCTGCTGGAGGTCCGAGCACACAGAGTTCATCTCCGGGTCGAGCAGCTCCAGCCAATCAACCAACAGCCCTGAGCTGGAGCTGGTTCTCTTCCCCTCAGAGCTGCTGGCCCGTGTACACACACACACACACACACACTATTAAAAGTCTTTCCTAAAGCTGCCCACAGTGTCTCTTGAATGTGGGAGTAGAAAAAGAGCAGCATTGAAATAAACAGTGAAATTAAAAGCATGCGTTATTATTTAACTACTGTAATAAAACATACCCTTAATAATAATAAAGTTCTAAATTCCTGAGTTATCAGAGGTTTACCCAATAAAAAAAGGGAGACAAAATATGACTTTTTTTTTTTTTTTAGGTTTTAGCTTTGAATTATATTTAATTGTTTGGGGTTAAGAAGAGATTTCTCCACAGGTGCAGGTCTTGAGCTTGAACCCTGCTTACGTTTTCGATTCTGCCTCCAGCTTCACCCCTCTCTCCTCTGTCTCATGTAGCAGCAACAAGATCACCATAGCAACAGGGCCAGCTGTGTTACCGGGGGCTCCTGTCTCCATGCCAACAGTCATGAGTAAGGACAGCAGCTCTTCCAGGTACGGTGACTTCACCTCTATTAATCCCTGAAGAACTACAAGAAACACACACACACATGCAAACAGCATATATAACACAATGCGGTTTCTATTCGGACTATTGCGAAATGCTCTCTGGCTGCTCAGAAAAACAACCCAAGGCCAATCCCACACGGTTAAACCAAAGATCCTCTGTAATTGCTTTCTCGAGTAAAACTCCAGCCCCCTCAGTCTTACTAAAAAAAAATTAAATAAAAAAATAAAAAACAAAACCTTTATAGCTTTCATGCAATGCCGCTCATGGCCGGCACTGCTCTCCCCGGACATAAACAAGTCTGAAGAGGCCTTTTTTTCCTCCTGTGTGTGTGTGTGTGTGTGTGTGTGTGTGTGTGTGTGTGTGTGTGTGTGTGTGAGAGAGAGAGAGAGAGAGAGA
>JAOTRS010000029.1:12017661-12031558 GCA_028565755.1 Dinotopterus cunningtoni
ACACACGCATACACATGCATACATACATGCATACCCCTATACACCCCCTTCTTGTTAACATACTGTACACATGATAAGAAGTAATTAGTGGAGAGTTAATCACCTCTAGTAGGATCTGCAGTGTTTCAGGGCGTTAGAGTTATATGTGCTTGATTAACACGCAGTCGGTTCAGCGAATCAGATCGCGAGTTGCCAACATGCACGACACTGGAGTTACTGCAAAGTTCAAACCTTCCCGAGATTGCACATAGGCCTCGAGCACTAGGCAACATTTTTGACTACACTACATTAATATTTGGATTATTAGATTAGCCTCGCATCTAAACTGAATTTTATATTTTATTTCTTTCGTTTTCTAAAAAAAAAACTTGTTATCCCTGCTTTCGCGCATTCTCCAGAGGGCCCGTCCCCTGAGACATGTTTTTCTGTTTTCCTAGCCCCGGCTCTCGATAGCCTGAATAAGAGCTCCAATGTTTCCGTGGCCCATCAAACGCACGTCGCCAAAGGCACTGCTGAGCTAGGCGGAGGGAGGTGGTGGTGGGGGGGTTTGTTGAGAAAAAATGCGCCCGTTGTTCTGAAAGAGCAATGACGAAAACGCTGCCTTGGAATGCCAGGGCTTTTCCTTTTTAGCACCGGGTGAAGTGAAGTGAAGTGGGGCCCCTTTCTCATCAAGTCCCCTCACTTCCTTGTGCACTGGGAAAACTGGATGAAGGAATGTGAAAGAAATTCACGTGTGCGTGTGTGTGTGTGTGTGTGTGTTCGCTTTGGTGAAAGAAAAACCTCAAAGGCTATAGCGCCCTATATATTGAGGGGTGTGTGTGTGTGTTTTTTTTTTTCTTCTTTTTTTTTTTTAAAAACTGATTTTATGGTCCAGGTTTTCCTAGAAAGAAAAAAGAAGAGCCGGAGCCCCTTCTCTCACAAAACCTGTTGTCTAGGAAAGCGACCTCTAATTTCTGCTTGCCTTAGCTAATATTTCTGGGAGTTAACCCTTGTAGAATTGACCGCTTTTTTCCATGTTGAGAAAGAGAGAGAGCGCGAGAGAGAGAGTGAGAGAGATCATTTCTGGATTGCAAGTGCAGAGCCAAAATACAAGGCATGTTGTCATCTCTTGTGCATACCACTGTTGTCTTCCCCAAACTTTAGCTATATATGGTTTGTGAGTGATTTTCAGTATACGCTTCTTACCATAATTAGTTTTCTACATTTTTATTTTGAGCTTTTGATAAAAAAAAAAAAAAAAAAAAAAAGGAAAACGCACGCCGACTGGGGGCCCCCCTCTCCCTCCACCCGACCACCCCCCTCTCCCCCCTCACCCGGTCAGGGATCTACTCTGGAGGCCCAGATGGAACGAATCAGCGGACGATCGTGGAGTTTGGTTTCAACCTTGCGGTTCGTTATCTTACGCCGGACCTGACCGAGGATGCGTTTGATCCCGTCATGGCCGAACCGTTCGGAGTGCCGGGTAATGCGTGGCAGGTGTGTTTTACTCAAATTCGACCGAAGGGTGACTAAGAGCTTACAATTATAGCGCTAACATCTGTATTGGAACGGAGTATCCCATGTGGCACACCGGTGGAAAACCTCACTTTTTATCCAAAAACATTACGCAAGACTTTTTTTCTTTTCTTTTTTTTTTTTTTTTGACTTTTAGTCCAATATGGTCAAAAGGCTTTTAGGATGATGTGAACAGACCCTAGGGAGGCGAACAGATAAGCAGATAACATGCATTCCCAGGCAGGAGGTCATATGACACCAGACAGAAATAGATGTTCAAACCATTCCCCCCCACCACCCCACCCACTTTTTGAAATAAAGATTTAATAACTCAAAGGGGAATAATCGTACGTCTTTGATAATCACTCATCGAGAACGTTTCTGCCTTTGGAGAGCCCTTTCCACACTAATGAGGTATCACTTATCACGTTTCCACTTAAATCGCATTGTTGGCAGAATTTTACGGTCAGCGCACCGAGCTAAATATAACCCTGGGAGAGTTAAATAAGGGCATGGAGCGCGCCAGGAAAGCCCGGCGTAACAGAACGCTGTCGGGCTGTCAGCCGGGGCCCTAAACCTGATAAAGCACGTTGTGTAAAAAAATTTAAAACCCAAAATAAAACAGTGACTGTGTAAGGGAAACTATTCGTAGTGACACAGTGCATTCGGGAATGCATTTCAGCATTATCTCCGGTACTGTATCGTCTGTGTAAGGCTCAGCAGAAGTGGATCCCAACTCGCTCCAGAAGGGAAAAACAAAAAGAAAAAGGTTGCGTGACTGTTGTCTGGTGACATGTGTTGTTCTCTTTTCAGGATGAGGTAATGTTTATGCATTTAAAATAAGCTCATCAGGGACTTTCAGTTGTCAAATGACTTCGAGTTCAGGCACAGGGGAAGTGTGTCAGAGGGACTGCAGTAGTGACTATGGTATGCGCGTTAATACGGTACCTTGCCTGTAAGGTCACGCACGTGTATCGTGTATCATACAGGCTACGTGCAGCACGCGGATGAGACCGTGATCAGGTTATTATTCAGTGGAGGTAGGGGAGAGAATCGAATCAGGGATGTATCATGATTGTTTTGTGCGGTAATTCACGTATCAGTAAATTATATACACTGGAACATCGGTGTAGGAACGCCCTCCATTATGAATTTCCGCCTTGAGAATTGGAATTCTGCAAGAAATTTGCATTGGCATACAAAACATTTAAGCGTATAAACCAAATCGAACGCCGGCTAAGTTGCGCGTACGTCCGGGAGCCGTTCAGAATTCAGTGGAAAGCCAAGCGAAGCAAGTTTACAAGTTGTATATATTTGATTTATAAACGTTTTTTTTTGTCATGCATTCAAAAGCTACGTGATTGTTCGCAAGTTTTTTTTTGTCCTGCTGGTAATATTTTTTGGGGGTCTGGAACGGATTATCTGCATTTACATTATTTCCAATGGAAAATTTGTTTAGCAGTATGAATTTTCACCTCAAGACCTCGCCTCCAGAACGAGGTTCCGCTGTATGTGTTTGCGTTTGAGGTTTGTCAAATGTTGCAGTTCCTCTATAATCCTACAGGGGGCTACAGTCTAAACTATCCACACATTGGCAAGCAGCACAGAATCCTGTGCGTTAGGAGCAAATTATTTGGTAAGTTTGGATAAAATTGTAACAAAATCTAAAAAAGAAATTTTTTAAATAAAAAATATAATGATACTTATAGAATCGCGATACAGATCGAGTCAGTGCCTGGATATCGTGATGATTATATCGGCCAGTCCCTGGTGATTCCCATCCATATTAGTTAGAAACGGAAATCAGTATAGCGATATGAATTTCCGCCTTAAGACCTTGCCTCCTGAACGACTTCAATTCGATAACGAGATCCCGCTGTATGTGTTTGCGTTTGAGCTTTGTCAAATGGCGTAGTTCCTCTATAATCCTACAGGGGGTACAGTCTAAACTATTCAAACATTGGCAGGCAGCACGGCATCCTGTGTGGTTTGTTTAAATTTGTGCTAAAAAAAATAAAAAAAATAAAAAAAAAAACAAATCACAATACTTCTGGAATCGCAATCCTGGGTATCAGCGCCTGGGTATCGTGATGATATCGTATCGGCCGGTCCCTGGTGATTCCCAATCCCTATTATTTAGCCTTTCCATCTCACCCAGAACCAAAAACGAATGCATTTAGCATGGCTTTTTGACAATTTTAGCAAACTATTTTCTCGTCTCGAAGCAACTTCTACTGGCTCAAGCTCTTAAACAGGTTGAGTGACACATTCATGATTTAATTTTTATAACATATGTAATGTGTAGTAGGCTACCTACAGTACATCAAGATAAAGGTTGCACTAATGTTTGCAAGATATTTCTCTAAAGCAATGCATTTTATAATCATTTATAATGCATTTCCGCGAGTAGGACCCGTGCAGGTCAGAACGTCACGCTGGTCACCAACAGGCAACTCAGCGATCTTGTCATGACCGACTCTAGCCTTGTTGTTATTTGCACAGTTGTTGCCACGCACACTTTATCAGCCCCTTTCTGCCCGGACGCCATCTATCTATTAGTAGAACATGTGTACACCGATCAAGCATAGCACCGCTGAGCTAAAATTAAAAACCACGAGCAGTGTCACTCCTGTGTTAAGAATAGTTTGCCGGACGATTATAACCAGACCGCAGTGACCCAGTGGTCATAAACTGAAACTGACAGCTGATTAAGGGCTGTATGATGACTAAAGGAAATTGTGCATGGGAAAAAGAAAAACATCTGTACAAATACAGCGTAGGATGTGTGTATGTGCGTGTGTTCACTAAATCCTGTTTTTGCTGAAGTCACAGTCGGAGGTAGAGGTTGCTCAGCAATCCCTGGCACTGTTATGAATGAACATTGTTTATCATAGGCCTGGTCATGTGACCAGCACACGCACCCTCATTAGGAGGGAGCGGATTTTATGGCGCGTTCTCTTATCCTGCCCGTGGCTCACACACACTCGAGCAACAACCACGGTTCCCTCTGTAACCTGAATCGAACCAAGCACAGCGTCCAGGGTTGCCCCGCGTCTCGTCCTGGACTCGGAATGCCCATGTCTCCCTCAGTGTGTAAACACAAGTGTTCTAGCACTTCTACGTGATTTGTTAAACATTGCTGACCCCTGATGGCCAACATCAGGAAATTCGTGTTCTCATCTTTTTTTTTCTCTTTTTTTTTCTCTTTGAGACTTGAGCTCTCACTTCTTGCTCTTGACTCATGAGTTAATAATCAAACGCTTCTTGTTCTGCATGAGTCTGAAGGAGGGGAAGTAAAAATATGGACTTTTATTATTATTATATTTATTATTAACTTAATAACGTTATGGTCACCTGACCAATATTAAGTAGGTCCTCACTTTTGCCACCATAACAGTGATCCTATTGGATCAGATTACACGGGCCAGCCTTCACTCATCTCCCAGGTGCATCAGTGAGCCTTGGCCACCAGTCGCCAGTTCACCGTTTTTCCTTCCTTGGATTACTTTTGGTATGTCCTGACCACTGCAGACCAGGAACATCCCACAAGAGCTGCAGTTTTGGAGTTACTCTGACCAAAAATCTAGGGATCACCAGTTGGCACTTTTTAAAAATCACTCGAATCCTTGTGCTTACCCAATTTTTTACTGCTTCCAACACATCAACTTCAGGAAAGAAGGCTCACTTTCCTGCCTAATTTATCCCACCCACTTCCAGCCGGCATTGGGAACGAGATATTGAAAATGTAGCAAGGGTTAAATTGTGATGGATAGACGACTGGGTCAGAGCAACTCCAAAACTCTGCAGTGGTCAGGACGTACCAAAAGTGATACAAGGAAGGAAAACCGATGAACTGGCCATGGCTCACTGATGCACATGGACGATGAGCGAAGGCTGGGTTGTGTAGTCCAATCCAAAAGAAGCGCTATCTCACTCACTCATTCACTCACTCACTGGGCGAGAATCAAATCTGGCCAAGAATGGAACCCGGACCCAGGAGGCGCAAGGCGGCAGTGCTGACCACTAAGCCAACGTGCTGCCAATGGAAGCGCCAGTGTAGATCAAATTGAGGAAACGGTTAATGCTGGTTGTGATAGAAAGGCGTCAGAACACACAATGCATCATTGTTTTCGAGGCAAAAGGAGGGACCTACTTAATATCAGGCAGGTGATCATAATCTCCACCTGGAATAAACATCTACACAGCAATGTGGCATTAGTGTGCATTAGACCTATGCTGAATTTTAAGCTCAAGCTTTAGTTCAGGGACTATAATTTGTCCAATTCGAACTATTCACAAAATCCTGTTCTACTATTATAATATTATTACCCATGCTTCGTTAGTTTTGTGTTTTCACTGTAGTGAAAGCACTGTAAAGCAAACACTCTTCAATATAGCAACTTCCAAATGTTAAGTTATTACTAATTTTTTCTCCCTTTTATACACTAACCCGAGTGTCATTCTCTCCGCAGACTTTCAGGGTATGACGACTCATTTTAAACCAAGCAAAGCAGTAAAGGTAAGACCTGGATTGTTTTTTTTGTTTTTTTTTCACCTAGTAACATATTAATAGTATCCCTCGACTATTATGTCATAGAAATTTGAATGGATGGAGCATTTTTAGATCGTTTTAGAAACGAGCTCCACCAATTAGCCTAATCCGCATGTGTTTGGACTGTGGGAGGAAACCGGAGTACCCGGAGGAAACCCACCAAGCATGGGGAGAACATACAAACTCCATGCACACACACAGACTCCAGGGCGGGAATCGAACCCAAAGCGACAGTGCTAACCAGTGTACTTTATAATAATTAGCAAAATCATATGTTTATTTAAAATTTTAAATAAACATATGATAAAAACTAAATCAAAGGATTTATTTATTTTAAAATTTAAAATAAACATGATTAAAAGAGTTACAAAAACGATGAATTCCTACTACTTTATAAGGAACAGCAAATTTTTTAAAAACCAAAATCGTATCAAAAATTAAACACGTTTTTGTAACCCTACTATGTGGATCGTCCATTATAAATGCTGTTACCATAGAAACGATAGATGTGATTTTGCTTTAGAACATCTTGTAATAGAAAATTCCTTTAAACAGATTTGATTGTAGGTTTATAAAAAAATAATAATAATAATTTTACACATCTTTATATTATGACCTATTATTGTTTTTTTTGTTGTCTTTGCCGCGACTCGTTCTGATGCAGGTGAAGAAGGAGACGGGTGAGAATGCGCCGGCGCTGAGTGACGACGAGCTGGTGGCCATGTCTGTGCGCGAGCTGAACCAGCACCTGCGCGGCCTCACCAAGGAGGACGTGGTGCGGCTCAAGCAGCGGCGGCGCACGCTGAAGAACCGCGGCTACGCCGCCAGCTGCCGCATCAAGCGCGTCACGCAGAAGGAGGAGCTCGAGCGGCAGAAGTCGCTCCTGCAGCAGGAGGTGGAGAAGCTTGCCCGCGAGAACGCCAGCATGCGCCTGGAGCTGGACGCGCTGCGGGCCAAGTACGAGGCGCTGCAGTGCTTCGCCCGTACCGTCGCCTGTGGCCCGCTCACGCCCGCCAAGGTGGCCACCACGTCCGTCATCACCATCGTCAAGTCGGCCAACCACGGCCCGTCGTCTCCTCCGTGTTCCGCTCCGTCATAGAGCCGGGGGAAGATCTTCTGTCTGGTCCAAACTGGTTCCAAACCTCCCCAGCCTAATTCTCCACAGACTGACGGGGTGGGATAGGGAGGCAGACTGCCATTTTACCATTCTCTCTCTTTCTCTCTCTCTTTTTTTGTTGTAATTTCTCTGTTTCTCCTGCACACTCTCTCACTCAAACCAAACCGCCGTGGTCTGTGCACTGTGCTCTAACGCTCCGGCACCGGCAGGGCACACTGACCTACCTACTTTTCCCGCCTTTTCTCCGACCCAGACTGAGACTTAGCACAGACGTGACTTGCAGATTTAAGTACTTGATCGAACCTGCCATGGCAGTCTGTGAATGCGCTGATGCCTGTGGTATCTTACATTTTTACATCAGAGAGTGGGGAAAAGAATCGTATATATCATCGTATATATAAATATAAAACGTAGAACACCGTTTGCAGTATATTCTTGTTACTGTGCTTGTTCTTGTAGACGTTTATGATGTTGCTTATACTTGCAGCAGTTGACGTACATTACATTCGAACACCTTTTTGTCTTGTGTTATGTAATATGGATTATGCTCATGCATAAAGCACGACAGGACTGAAATTAAGGGCCCTTAAAAAAAAAAAAAAAAAAAAACATCTGTTGTGTCCGGAATGGGGACGGGAAATCGGTGGTAGAGAAGAGAAGTCCTAAAGCTACACGATTTATTTTTAGGATCATGTTTTTTTTTTCCTTTTGCATTGGCAAAGTGAGACAATGAGGACACAAACGGAACTTCCTCGTCCTCGAGTCTCTTACTCGGCTACTTCAGAACATTTGCATAGCACTTATATTTTGACTGTTAAATAGTTCACAGGTTATTATTATAAAAGCACTTGCCTTTTTAGGATTACGTACAGGACGATTCAGGATAAAGAAATCATAGGATTTAGTTTTTTTAATAATTAAAAGTAAGTACAGAAGGCACTTGTCAGTTACATTGACTACTATTATACTGTAATAAGACTGTTTTAAGAATTCCCCTTCACTAACGACTTATCTCCTGATAATATCTAAAGGCTTAAGGGCACATTATGCACCTGCTTTTTTTTTTTCCTCCGCATATGCTTGTTTTTTGTTTTTCTCCCCTCATCAGCGGCATAACGAATAGAAGGTAATCCATATTGGATATAGAGACGTGAGCTGTCTTGGCAGAAGTAATGCAAGTCCGTATTTACCTGTATATTACAGATTCGCTAGCGCCTCACAAATAATAATAATAATAAATAAATAAATAAAAAACTGACCTGAAGTGACCTGAAGATCTCCGTCCGTTTAGAAAGCATTCCTAGCACACTGTCGGTGTTGGGATCCCTGATGATTTAGATGTTTATTAAGATGGATTTGTTCGAGACAGGCTCTTGGGTAGAGACGATCCTGACGTTCAGGACGTAACGAGATGTACGTGCTTTCGGAAACGAGTCACGTGAAGCCAAACGCTCGATTTGATTTCTTTTCTTAGAGAAACGACTTTACAGTAGAATCAGGATTCTCTCTTACCCAAGTGACTATGACTGTTCCTTCTCCCCTGGCGAGGCAGTTAGGGGAAAAAACAAATACTGTGCTGCTGTGTAGGCCGAACGTAGCCCTGGCTAATGGGCCTACTGCTGTGCTTTTTGTTTGTTTGTTTTTTTTTTGCCATGTTTGTTATTATTTTGTATATCTCCTCGATGTTTTATATGTCATTTTTGTTCATATCCAAATGCTATTTTATTTTTTATTTTCTGTTCGCTGATTTCTTTTTTTTTTTTTTCGGACATGACCTGCCAATCTTCATTTCATATAGGAGTAGTATGAATGAAGTTCAGATATTTACACTTTAAAAATGTTTTTTTTTTACCCCGATCAGCTGTAATTTGTCTGACGATAGCCATCCTGCTTCTACGTCTAATCGGCTTAAGAAAATATCAGTGTTTATGGTGATCCAACGCTCTTGCTTCTTGCCTCAGATGCTTTCTATTATTCATTTTTGTCTCTAAGGTGTAATTTCAGTATTTTCTTCTTTATCCTGACGATGACGATGATGATGATGATGATGATGGGGCTGACATGAGCATTTTAAACCCATTCTAGACAAATTGACTTGCAACATGCAGTTATAAATAAATGTCACAGTTCAACAGACAGTTTCAACCCCCCACACACCTTTACTTCTTGTTTTTGGATCGTAAGCACATAACGGGAAAGTTAAAACAAACAAAAAAAAAAAATCCCTAAAAAAATTTCCAAGTCTAATTACTTTTTTCAGTTCCTATTCCATGGAAGGAGTTTATTCCCCCGTTCACTTCTACTATCAGTTCCTTTTATGAATTCCAGTTCAATTTAAACTTTTCCTTTTAAAAAGAAAGAAAGAAAGAAACTGCTTGTACTGACCTCTAGTGGTGAGCTCTTAAAATGCTGTGAACAGATGCATTGTTTCTTTTTATGGACCAATAAATTAAATAAATGTGTTTTCTTTGTAGCTGAACATATTCTAATCAGGCTTTATTACGTATTGAAAAGTGGACAGGGAACCGTCCAACTTTATCGCCAGTGTTCAGTCGGCCAGTTTGGCTAAAGAGTGTAATTTAATGCTTGAGGTTAATTATAATAGTAATAGTAGTAATAATAATAATAATAAAAAAGACCTTAACAACCAGTGAACCCCACTAAAAGCGAACTCTTCTGTACACATCTCTCTCCTGTTTTGAATTTCTCTCTCAGCATACTTGAGATGCTGTTCTCACTAAGTGGGTACTCCCCCCGCCCCCTTCCTCATTTTTAGTTTTCGTATCCTATCTATGCTGTATGTGGCCTTTTTTCTGGCTGAACAGGTTAAATTATTATATTTGACATATATCGATATATATATTTTTTGAAAGTATATATATATTATATACACGCTCAGTCAGTCCTTAAAAGCTATTTACTATGAACGCACATAAACGTTTAACCAGTGCTCTTGAACACACTTGCCTATAAACACACACAAACACACACAGAGAGCGAGAGAAACTCCATAAAGTGAAAGGTATGCTGCTTTAAATGATAGTCGTTCATGTTAAGGTTGAATAGAGCAAGATGACGATTTTAGATAAGAGTAGTGTCTATTAAGGAGCTTGAGTACTGTAGGAAAGACTAAAAGTTTGGGAATGTTTTCATGAGGTAATATTTTTAAGAAATCTAAAACATGATTTGTAAATAGAGACAAGGCAGGCAGTAATCCTAGGCTTTGACGCATCATATCATATCATATGATTTACACCATTACCGAAATCTGTGTATGTCTATTACACTTGAAAGTTGATATTTATTTTTGATTTGTGTTTTTTTTGTTTGTTTCTTTCAACCTCTAAATTATTGTATTTACATTCAGTTATTTACTTTCTGTCAATGAACTACCCTCATGTACAAATACAATACAAAATGCTCTTTGTTTTTCCACTCTGGCTGAATATAAGAAAGTAAATTATTCCTGTACATAGTACAACATGTCCATTTTGTACTTTTAAATAAAGCTTCTTCAATTAAGATGCGTCAGTGGTTCATTACAAGGAATAATAATGATTATGGATATGATGGAAAAAAGCTGTAAAAAGCAAGACAAAAAAAAGGAAGAAACATCTTATATGAACATTTTATTTTAAATATTTAGGTTTTCAAATTGAAGACAAGCGTTGAGTAAAACAAAACAGGAAGCATTACAAATACTTAAACAGGGTGTAGAAGAACAGATTGCTTTTATCATTTTGTCACGATCCATCATTCTCTTTAATTTCGCTGTTTATTAAAAATAATAATAATAATAATAATGAACTGTTTCTTAATCATCTTTTAAAAACAGTATAGTAAAAACCGTTGAACGTGAACACCACCAGTGGATAACGAAGTAATAATACAACACATTAACTAATTACTCCTTTACAGTAACATTATATTAACCTTTACATTTCCCATCCTCACGTGAGCAGCTAAATAATTATTTACAAATTTTGTACAATTAAAAAAATAAAATAAAAATGGCGTGCAGATAGGATTCGAGATGCTCAGGTGTTTAAAGCAAGAAAAAAAAAAAAAAAGACAAAGCTTCCTGTGTGTCGGGCGAGAGTAAAGTCCTTACGGCCGTCCATCGTGTCCTTGATGCAGGAGACAAGAAGCGTTCCAAAGAGCCTGGGCTGAACAGTTTGAAGAGCGGTGCCCAGAAACCGAGTGCGCCGGGAGGCCGGAGCCGATGGCCGTCCTGAGCGAATACTTCAAAAAGAGGTTCCCTGTGAGGTGCGAGCTTTCTGAACGCCTCCTTTACACTGATGTCATGCTGTAAACTCATCCAGGAGTCTCGCAACTACGGGATGGTACAGAGTGAGACGAGGGACGGGACTGCAAATCGATCGGGCGGTGACGAGAGGCCGTGAAAGCTGCCGCTTTGCCTTGACGTGATGGGAGAAGTGTATTCGTGGCTCTGTTAATCCTTTTTACCACCAAATGAATTCACTGGAATTTGATAGACGTTCATTATCAGCGTGCAGGAGGCTTAAGAACTCGACTCGGGTCAATCGGTGATTATATAACCTTAAACGCAGAAAATGTGGTCTTGAATATAGAGCTCTGTATTTTTGCAGGATGTTCTACGTACCTGTGGCTCCCGTTCCCCCCCAATATACTGATTATATATATATAAAAGCACAGGTACATAGACACACACACTCATTCACACACACAAACACACACAGGGCCGCTCTCATCTTAGAACTCATCGTCCGTGTCGATCAGGGTGATTTTGTCAGACTTCTTGGTGTTCTTGCTGACGGCGGGGCCCAGCTTGCCGTTCTGGCTCGGCTGCACCACCTCCTGCGTGGACTGCTGCGTGTACTGCTGGTAGGCTGGAGAGAAGTTGTGGATGGCGTCCTGCACCATGTCTCCGGGGTTGATCGTCTCCTTCAGTCCGCTGGAGATGCTGTGCATGGGAGCGACGTTATCTATCAAGAAAAATGAAGAATTTGTTATTGTAGCATGCAGAAAATAACTGACATTATTCTACACTAAGCAGCCTCGCTCGATTAAACAACAGGTAGCCTGTCTGGACCAACAACAACAAAAAAAAAAAGCAACCCCAGATGTGGCTTGTACTGTGGACACTACGCATGATGAGTGCATCGCATCATGCGCTTTCCTTCTTACCCTGACACACCCAACGTCTCAGTCTGGATTCCTTTACATTTACGGCATTCGGAAGTTTCTCCTTTTTCCAATCACTCCCAAGTCAAATCCTTATGCTCCTCCCAAGCAAACAGAAGCTTTTTTTTTTTTCTGATGGGTTCACTAAGGGTTCATTAACAAGTGGTTTTCTTATGAACACAGATGTTTAGTCCCAATCTTGTGAGTTCTTATCACACTGTGCATGTGTAGGGAAATGCTCTTGCGTGATTCTTTTGTGTGGTAATTCATGTAATCGCCACACTGACTCCAAAATCGTAAAATTATTATTAATTTTTTTACATTCATGATCAAGATGAACCGGTCGATCAGCCAGTGATCAGAATTGTCTGGTTTTCAGTCTGATTGGTCGTGACCGGTGATCGAACGATCAGCCTCAGATATAAATGAATCCGTACGGAGCGCCAAGTGGCGCAACAGAAACACATTTTATGGCGTTACGTTATCAATTATCAAACTGTGAGCGTTAAAAGCCTCCGATCTGCCTCTTTCTCCAAAGTCTGTAAGCGAATTAGTCTCAAATTCACTCCTTACACACTTCAGCCTCAAAACACCACGAGCACTAATTACTTTTGAAACTTTGGAGGGATTTAAGGAAGTCACTGTTTCTTTATAATCCTACAGGTGGTACACTATTTACTGTACACATTTACACTCTATATACACATTTTTTATTCCTTTAAAAAAAAAAAATAAATATAGAAATAATAATAATTATGGCAGATGACAGAGATATGCGCTGCTCAGTTAAATTTTAAACTCTTGTATTTAAGATGTAGGAAAGATTGAGGAAAATTACATTATAATTATAATACAATTATAATTATATGATAAAATCTAATTATAAATTATAATTGAGGTAATATAGAATCGGGATTATTTATAAAATCGTGATACTTTTACAATTACAACATTAATCGAATCGTCACTGAGGTTAAATGATAAGATGGTAACGGAAGGTGACTGGTGATCCTTATTCCTCCTGTTAACATGGAGCTCAGGAATCACAAACGCTTCGTCAAGTTACATTGTTAAAATAAAAAAAAAAAAGAAAGTAGAAATCAGAGCCATGTTGAATCCAGCTCGTGTAATTCCAATGATTTGACCCTTCTGGAATAGTTACTTTTTTTTTTTTTTGGTCGACAGTGTAAAGAATGTAAAGACCTCTTAAGATACAGATACAAACTTCACCTAACTATTAACCCACCACAATATTAAATTAAAAATAATAATTCAAAGGCAAATGTCACCTTGTGTAAGTAAATTCCAAAGACCCATGAGCGCAGAAACGACTCTAGACAGGTAAAGTGCAACTGAAAGCCATATGAGGTTTCTCTTTTCATGGTGATGAATCTTGTGATAGACTCGATTCACGTCTGCATTTTATATGACCTTTCTAAAAATACAATCTGTCCTTACAGTCACATAAGATTCTGCCATGCCTGAGTAACAATGCATTATTTTCACTTTCGTGAGCAAGTTCTGCCCCAAGCGCTGCCACGCTGTGACCCGTCTGATCTCAAAACAAA
>JAOTRS010000029.1:12052713-12070652 GCA_028565755.1 Dinotopterus cunningtoni
TTATATTTAGTTGTTTAAGATTTTCTTTCCTTTACATTCTGTATTATTATTATTATTATTATTATTATTATTATTATTATGTTTTTTTAAATTATATTATTTAAAATTTTTAAATAAATGAAGGGAGGAATATGTTCGATATGCTTACCAGCCGGCCGTGAGCCAGGAGAGAGGGACAAACACACATGTACACATGATGTGTCTTAACCTTTCTGTCTATTGTTAACAAAGAAAGCATATTTAAGCCCTTTGGCCATGTGCCGTGTCATGTACTTCCCATACATCAAAAAAAACAAAAGTCATTAAGATGTAAGTAATACAGAGACCCAGAGACAGACAGACAAAAGAAGCACACTGGCATTTTCCAGTTAGACAAAAGAGTTCCAGTGAGCCATTTGTATGAATATTCATCTGAACACAGGCTATAGGACGAATTACCATATAAGGAATGAGGAAGTGCAATGGGGCTGTTTTATGGACACGGAGGCATGGGAGAGTTCACACAATTATGGAAAGAATATCGATATACAAAAATATTCCTCGCCATGGTAGGACAAAGTCCAGAGTAGATTGATTTCATGTAACAGCATGGTCTGGAGTATGTTATCCCATTTACACTACAGCAAATTCCCAACAATTACAATGATTGGTTTATTAATGAACAATAGTTAATGATTTGTGGTTAGATCTGTTGTCTCTCCTCTTTATATCCCACTCTCTCTTCAAAATCAAAGCTTTTTATCTGCCATTTTAAAAACAACATTTTAAAAATCTGTTTATTAGAGAGATAGATAGATAGATAGATAGATAGATAGATAGAGTGCGGAAAATAATAGTTTATTCTCCTGTAGACTTTGTAAGTTTGCCCACTTACAAAGAAATGAAGGGTCTATAATTTTTATCATAGGTTTATTTTAAAGGTCATGTGCTCATGTGGGGTGGCACGGTGGTGTAGTGGTTAGCACTGTCGCCTTGCACCTCCAGGGTCTGTCTCTGTGTGCATGGAGTTTGCATGTTCTCCCTGTGCTTGTTTGGTTTCCTCCGGGTACTCCGGTTTCCTCCCACAGTCAGTCCAAAGACATCTAGGTTAGGTTGATTGGCGTTCCCAAATTGCCCGTAGTGTGTGAATGAGTATGTGTATGTGTGTGTGCCCTGCGATGGATTGGCACTCTGTCCAGGGTGTACCCCGCCTCGTGCCCTAAGCCTCCTGGGAGAGGCTTCAGGTCCCTGCGACCCTGAATACAGGATACAGCGGTATAGAAGAAGAGTGAGTGCTCATGTGGTACATAGATTAATTTAAGAAGGTGCTCCTAACAACAACTCGAAGACAGCTGTCCACAGAATGTCTATTATCCATTCAAACCTCACCACCATAAGAAAGATCAAAGAGCTGTCAAAGGACGTCAGGGATTGGCGTCAAAGATTGTAGACCTGCACAAGGCTGAAATGGGCTACAAGACCATCAGCTAGAATCTTGGTGAGAAGGAGACAACTGGAAGAAATACAAAATAACCATCAGTCGCCCTCGTCTGGAGCTCCATGCAAGATATCACTTCATGGGGTAAGGATAATTATGAGAAAACTGAGGGAATCATCCTAGAACTAGATGGGAGGAGCTTGTAAATGATCTCAAGGCAGTTGGGACTACAGTCACCAAACAAACCACTGGTAACATAATACACCGCCATGGATTGAAATCCCTGAGCGCTGCAAGGGTCCGGTCCTCAAGAAGGCACATGTACAGGCCCATCAGAGAAGGATTGGGAGAAAGTGCTGTGGTCAGATGAGACCAAAATTCAGCTCACTGGCATCAACTTGACTCGAAAAATGCTGACTGACCCTAAGAACACCATCCCTACAGTCAAGCACGTTGGTGGAAACATCATGCTGTGGGCTGTTTCTCTGCTAAAGGTACAGGCCGACTTAAGGGGCCAATGGACGAGGTCATGTATTGTAAATTGTTGGCTGAGAACCTCCTGAAGATGAGTAGTGGATGGATCTTCCAGCATGACAGTGACCCAAAACATACCACCAAGGCAACAAAGGATCAAAGAGAAGCACATTAAAGTCATGGAGTGACCGAGCCCTTCTTCAGACATTTAATCCTATAGAAAAATGATGGAGAAAGCTGAAACTTTGAGTTGCCAAGCGACAGGCAAGAAGCCATAAGGTTTTAAAGAAGGATGTATGGATAGTGGACCAAAATCCCTCCTGGGACGTGTGCAAACCTGGTAACCAACTACAAGAAACGTCTTATGTTTGTGCTTGCCAACAAGGGTATCTCCAGCATGTAGTCATAGTCATGTCTTGCTTGGGGCTTAAATACTTAATTTCCTCCTTGAAATGCAAATCAATTTATAACCTTTGTATCATGTTATTTTTCTGCATTTTCAGTTGATATTCTGTCTCTATCCTTTACAATAAATCTATGACAAAAAAAAATATTGCTCTTAATATTGCATAAAATAAGAATAACAAAGAGTAAAAGACCACATAGTTTAATATTTATAACCTTTTTCATTTATCTTCATAATATCTCAGCTGCATATTTTATTTCTATTTTTATATTTACAGTAACGTTCTCTAAAAAAAAAATCCTGCTGGCTCACAGTGTTTACACATGCAGTATTGTTAAGCACAGTATTGCATATGTGAATAGTGTAAGCCAGCCGTTCTTAAAAAAAAAAACCCATAATAATAAATATAAAAATAGAAATGAAATAAGCAGTTAAGATATTGATTATTTAGTGCATCTACAATAGAAGCCCCTGTGTATGAGCTGTTGCTATAGAAACAATAACATATTAGAACGTGTGCATTAATATTAACCTATCATTCATTTTGCAGCAAGATCTTCTCTCCCAGCTGTGTGGAATGTCATACAAAAATAATGCACTTCTTGACCCCGCATGCTGGGATATAAATAATATTATTATTCCATAATCCACTCAATAAGTCCATGTGTTTATTCCCTACAAAATAACTAGCTAAAGGCCTTCCCCAAATTGGGCTGCTTTTAACTGTTGAATTTTATATGTACTTAATTTTATTGGGGGGGGCGTTCGCGCAAACTGGGACTTGTGTGAACACATGAACTCGGCTGAGAGTTATTGCCACATCTCTGTACAGTTCTGACCATTTCCACACGTTTTGGGCCATTAACGGAGTTCCTGGGAGGCCAGCGTGTCAGATGTACATCAGAGAGGCTCCGGCTTACTGAGAAAACTTTCTACCTTGATGGTGTCCAAGCACTAGTGAAACGCTGGGATAAGTGCATTAGTGTAGCAGAGGATTATATAGAGAAATAAAGGGATTTTTTACTCTGATAACATGTTCTGTTCAATCTGCACAATCAAAAGTCTCAGTTTGACTTGAACGCCCCTTGTAGAACATTGGTCACTTTGAATTTTAGTCATCCCTTTTTTTTAAACTTAATTTGTTATTCTTTATTTTATATTATACAGTATACAGTTATTTTTTTAAACTGACATGCAGTCTAATCAGATTAATGTCAAAGACCTAAAGGCAAAGCAATAAGCCAATCTCATCAGACAGCTTGTCTATAAAAACAATAATGTACCTCCTGTTTAAGCTGTTTAATAAATTATAATATATAATAGGCATGTTTTTAATTTAAATATAGTTTCTGTCTCAATGAAAGAAACAAGAAACGATGCTTACACTGATTGCATTCATGAATTACTGTAGGTACGAGTGCAGATGGAATTTTAGGTCTGACCTTTTGTAAGGTTCATCCAAGCAAACACCACCCACAGCTTAACGCTGGAAGACGTCTAAGAGTTACGGTTCTGTCTCTTAATTTAAGCCGTGGATGTTCCTGTGTTATCTTGGAGGGTAACAATTTTTTTTAGAAGGATAACAAATTACACAAGAGCCTACCAACAAAATATCTACTTGTCAAGCAGAAACAAAGCGAGCTTGACAAGCCCTTCCACTCTCTCCAGCACTTAAAAAGCCTCACTAATGTTCACTTGTCTTCCTAATTCCCTTCTGGACACTTTATTATCCACCGCACTGATTTGCCCTCTCTTCTCCTAGACTGTTTGGTACCGCAGGTTGTTCCTGATACCAGAATATTTGACTAGACATAAACCTTGTCTTCTAGGATAAATCGATGCACTCAGTGTAATCCTGGGCTTAACTCTGTCTATCTCTGACTAGTATGTAGAGCTAGCTGATGCACTCGTGTGACTCCACACGCATACATAACTGGCAGGCAGATTCGTTCTTACAGCTGGACTTTCATGTATTCATCTGGTTTTATCCTAAACATCGGGCACCGTTCACACCCTCATGCACACCAAGCAGGGAGGAGAAAACCGGAGAACCCAGAGGAAACCCAGGCAAGTTTGGTGTGTGAAAAAAATCAGCAGAGAAAAATCATCTGAATAGAACAGTTGTGGAATGGAAATGCTACCTGCTGAGCCACCGTGCCACCCATGTAGCTGGACTGGGTTGGCATTTTTAGTTGCTGATTGCATCAGAGCCCTGGGAATTAGAGACATTCATCTCCCCCCAGAGCCAGGGCATTTATTTCCACTATCAGGACATAAAGACAGATAGTTTAGCAGAAGGTATAAGTAAAAAACAAAACAAAACAAGAAAATCAATTAAAGCAAACTTAAACCGGCATTCTGTATGTATTTAATGCACATATTTTTCTAAATATATTTTTTAAAGCTGAGTTTTCTTTAATGCAATATCGCATCTCTTAGCCTTAGGCAGATTTCTTGATGTTGTATTTTTGTTCTTGGTTTTCACCTTGGTGGCACGGTGGCTTAGTGGTTAGCATTGTTGTCTTGCACTTCCAGGGTCCGGGTTCGATTCCAGCCTCGGGGTCTGTATGTGTGGAGTTTGCATGTTCTTCCTGTGCTTGGTCCGGGTACTCCGGTTTCCTCCCACAGTCCAAAGACATGCAGATTAGACTGACTGGTGTTTCCAAATTGCCCGTAGTGTGTGAATATGTGTGTGCCCTACAATGGATTGGCACCCCATCCAGGGTATACCCTACCTCATGCACCCCCCGCCCCCCCCTCCGAGACCCTGTAAACAGGATAAAGTGGTGTGTTTTCACCTTAGCTTTTTTAGCTTAGTGACATTGATTTACTTACTGTATGTAGCTATTTATTCATTCTTTTTCTTCTAATCCTGGGGCATCATATTTGGTCTATTGGTCATATATTGTCGATAGGAGAAAAAAAACAGCATCTGCTGTAGATACTGTAGGTCCTAGTACAAAGCATTTTAAATTTACATTCACATTTCCTGTGTTTTGCAAACGCCCTTATCCGGTCTCTATCAATAAATACATCCAGTACAGGTTTAGTAGGTCAAAAACTAAGAATACCCCCAGGCATTATGTATGAGAAATGCCAAGCATTTAAGTGTTTAAGTTTACCTGAAAGAGGTAGGTTTTTAGACATTGTTTGAACCCTGCCAGGTACATGAGCCACCACCTACAGTAGGTGTTAGAACACAGAAGAACATTTATGCATGCCCTCCTGAACCATGAGAGATGGTAGGACGAGTCGAGCATGCTGGAGGATCAGAGGGGGTGTGTTGCAGTGCAGGATGTGGTAAGTGTTTTGAGGTTGGTGGCATGTTTTAGGCTTTGTAGGCATGCATGAGTGTTTTGAATTTAATACAGAAAGCCAGTCAAAGGGAGTGTAGCAATATGGTTGTGTGAGAAAACTTACTATATGACATACTTATAAGTTTGACTTATATAGACCACTTCATTATTTTATTCATTCATTCGTTTTCTATACTGCTTATCCTGTACAGGGTGGTGGGAGACCCGGAGCCTTTGGGCACGAGGCAGGGTACAGCCTGGACAGGGTGCCAAATCATTACAGGGAAACCAGTGCACTTAGTTAACCCACCAACCCCCCAACACACAAACTCCATGCACACAGATCCAATGTGGGAATCACACCCTCGACCCTGGAGGTGCAAGGCCACAGTGCTAACCACTATGCTACTGTGCCACCCATTACATGCTTGCTCCTGAATCAAATTTAACCACCAAATCAGGTAAGGGTATTTCTAGTAATCAAACCAGAAAATCTGGCTCTAGATCAGGAGAGTTAAAACAGTTGGAGCAACATTATAGAGACTGGTGTTTTCTCTCTGCTATCGGACGCCCACAAGGGCCTTGGAAAGTAGCCTTTGAATTAAATCAAGTGTGTTAAATGAGGTACAACACTAAACTCTGCACTGGGGAGTAGGCTAGTGAGTCATAGCTGGGAAGACTACGACAAATCTCAGAGGAATGTAAAGCGGATAATTGGTCATGTGGTTTTTAAGTATTTGTACTTTACTTGAGTTTTCTCCTTCACCTAATACTCACTCACTCACTCACTCACTCATCTTCTATACCGCTTTATCCTGTATTCAGGGTCGTGGGGACTTGGAGCCTATCCCAGGAGGCTTAGGGCACGAGGCAGGGAACAACCTGGACAGGGTGCCAATCCATCGCAGGGCACACACACATACATACACACACTCACACACACGCTCACACACTCATTCACACACTATGGGCAATTTTGGGAACGCCAATTAGCCTAACCTGCATATCTTTGGACAGTGGGAGAAAAGCGCAGTACCCGGAGGAAACCCACCAAGCTCACGGGGAGAACATGCAAACTCCATGCACCCAGAGACGGGAATCAAGTCTGGCCGGGAATCGAACCTGGACCGTGAAGGTGCAAGGCGACAGTGCTACCCCCTACACCACCGTGCCGCCCCCTTCACCTAATACAAAATTAAAAATTTCTGAATAATACTCTACTAAATAATACAATTTTGATTGAAATTCCAAAAAAATCTAAACATTTACAGATTAGACAGCAGGAATTCTATTTGTTAGTCTTTCGACTGCTCCTGTCGAGGGGTGACCACAGCATACCATTTGTTCTACACACACAATTAGGCACAGGTTTTATGCCGCATACACTGAGTCATTCTGACGCAGTCTTCCCATTTCATCTGGGCTCGGGACCAGCACTGCATACAGCGGCTGGGGTTTGGGCATTGTGTGGGTATTTAATCCGGGCCTTCCTGCCTCTGTGTGCATGGAGTTTGCATGTTCTGCCCGTGCTTGGAGGCTTTCCTTTGGGTTTCCTCTCACAGTCCAAAGACATGCAGATGGTGCTAACTGGCTTACCCAAAGTGCCCGTACTGTGTGAATGAGCGTGTGAGTGTGTGTATATACTGTATGTATGTGCCCTGCAATGGATTGGCACCTTGACCAGGTTGTGGCCCGCCTTAAGCCCTAAGTCTCCTGGTATAGGCTCCAGGCCCCGTGACCCTGTATGCAGTATAAAGCGGTATAGACGATGAGTAAGTGTTATTAACAGAAATGGTGTTGTTGCATATTGATAAATAATCAACTGTCCCAACTTTTTTTCAAGGATGTTGCAGCCACCGGCAGCACGGTGACTTAGTGGAGGTCATCTTGCACCTTCAGGGTTCGGGTTTGATTCCCGCCTCGAGTCTGTGCTGCTGCATTTTCTTCCTGTGCTTGGTGGGTTTCCTCCGGGTACTCCGGTTTCCTCCCACAATCCAAAGACATGCAGATTATGTAAACTGACATCCCGAAATTCACCATAGTTTGTGAATGAGCATGCGAGTGTGTACGTGTGTGCCCTGTGTTGTACTTGCACCCTATCCAAGTCTCCTGGGATAGATTCCAGGCCCCCCACGACCCAGTATACAGGATAAAGCAGTATAGACATAATATAGATGAGTGAGTGAGCGAGTTGCAGCCACTAGATTTGAAATGAGTGCATATTGTCAACAAAAATTTAATTCACACGGTAACTTGTGCAATAATGCATTGTAGTGTTTTTAATATAGTAAGAGTGAAGAGACTTCTTTTTTTTATATAGATATTATACTTTTGCACTTCAACTTTTACCACCATATTTATTTTAATTCCATTTTTCATTGAGAACTGGATTATTAATGGTGAGAGAGTAAGGCAAATGGCTTAGAATGGTAAATATATAATATTTTAATCAGAATTCACACTGAGCTCGAAGCGACAGACTTTGAGATTTAGAGTAGGATTTTCCGAAGTTATTTAATATTACAGTACTGTAAGTGTTCCATAAATCTTCAGGTCTCTGAGTCACACATTTCAAACACGTCTCGAACAAAACACAGTTGCTCCTTCGGTGAAAGGGAAATGTACACTACGCTGTATATCCATTGTCGGATGTTAGAATGAATGGCTGATATGTAGGTGTGATGAAAGTAGTATGCCTTTGGATCAGAAATCTGTAAAAGCTGGAACAATGAAATGGTATGAAGGAATGGGTCATAACACTGGCATCATATCTGTACAAAAAAAGAAAGAAAAGCATGGGACTGGAAGTAGTTAATTAAAGAATCAAAAGGCTTAGAGAGAGAGAGAGAGAGAGAGAGAGAGATTGTTATTTAGTGAAGAGAGACAGGAGAACCAGGCACATGGGGTAACCTTCCATCATACTTCAGAGCAAGGTACATATGGCGGCACAGTGGCTTAGTTGTTAGCACTATTGCATTGCACCTCCAGGGTCTGGGTTCCATTCCTATTTCTGGGTAAGTGTGCATGGAGTTCGCAAGCTTGGTGGGTTTCCTCCGAGTGCTCTGGTTTCATGCAGACATGCAGTTTAGGCTAAATGGAGTTCCCAAATTTGGAATGTGCATGTGAATGTTGATTGGAGATCCTATCACGGTTGTAAAAAATAGGAATAAATGCAGTGCTCACCGTTGGCCACCAATAGTCACCACTGGCCTCTATGCTCCCTAGCTGGACTACAGAGGTTCCTAGATGGATGGATGGGTATAAAGTCAGAGAGACATTTTCTACAATTTCTCCTTACACGCTGAATTCTGACTCTGAGTAGGGATGCCACAGTCATAGACTTCATGCTGAGAAATGATTTCTGCCATATGTGCGGTTTGACTGCAGCACCTGTGCACATATTTCTGCCTCTGTGAGCAAAATCTTTCCAATTTGCAAATCTGACACTGCGAAGCACATTTCAGGGGAATAGACTCTAAACTCAGATGTGTTAAATACAGTAAACACAGTGCTAAAACTTTTATAATACTTACTGTCATATTTAAGTAATACAAACCTGTCTACTGTCTGTGATCACACAGCACTCACACAGTTCCTGGTGAACGTTTCTTGGAGAATGCTGAACAACAGGACTGATGACATTTTCGAACCCTTTCAGTCTACAGATACAGTATTTTAAGAATTGCTAGCTTTATTTTAAGCTGTTCTGTTAAAGTGAAATTGATGGAACGTAATGACTATGATTTTTAAAGGATAAGGTTTTATTGACTTTAAAACACATTCATTAATAAACGGTCATTAGTAGTGATCACTACAGGGACCGAAGCTTTGTCAAGCCTGCGTGAGAAAGCTGTGCCTTTGAGGCTTGTTAAAGGAGCGTTGTTAGTGAACTCTTAATCTTTGAGTGACAGCATCGACCAGTACCGGGGCCGCAGGGTGTCCATAAAAATATTAATATTTAATAAGCTTGTAATTGAAGCATATTTAAGTAGATGAAACTTTTTTTTTTTTTTTTTTTGAGGAGGAGGAGGGATGCTGCCTCTTATCTACAGATCGCTAAATTCCCATACTGTAAATGGAATATCTTTCCCTGCATAATCTATTTGTTGTTGCTGTCTGATTCTTGGAGTGTCTCCTATATTGTCTATTCATTCATTCATTCATTTTCTATACTGCTTACCCTGTTCAGGGTTGCAGGAGGCTTGGAGTCTATCCCAGGAGATGTCAGGCGCGAGGCAGGGTGCCAGTCCACTGCAGGGCACACATACACAAAGATGCTCGCACACTCATTCACATACTACAGACGATTTGGAAATGCCTGATAACCTAATCTGCTTGTCTTTGGACAGTGGGAGGAAACTGAAGTACCTGGTGGAAACCCATTAAGCACAAGTAAAAACATGCAAACTCCACGCACACAGGTCCAAAGCCCAAAATCAAACCCTGAACCCTAGAGGTGAAAGGCCACAGAGAGACTTATTTATTTATTTACTTGTTTATTTACTTCTTTAAAGAGCATGTTGCGATACGTATGGTCCTGTGATGTGGCCCAGGAGTGCTGTCTTTCAGGTAAATCTGGTTTCCTTGCAGTAACCAGGACTAACAGAACCCTTCCATACTTCCAAGGCAATCCACTTGGACTTCTAATTCGTTTAGGTCTACAAACCACACAATCTAGCAGCAGCATCACAATAAAAAATCTGGGCAGTGTGACATAAAGCGAACCTCTCCTAAACCAGACTTACTGGTCAAGTGACCTCCGTCAAGTTGGCATCACCAACATGGGTGTGTGGCTTTGAGTACATAAGTGTGAATGGGAGGCAGGTTCAATGAGGGACATTTTTTTAAATAACAGTTACGTTGGTGAACTCTATCTTCTCAATTGCTAAAGACCTTGTGAAATTGTATTTTAATCTTTGATCTTGCATCATGCACCTTTAAACCTCACCCCTTAAAACGACTTAAGTGCTGCTTTCTCCTGTGTAAAGTAATGCTTTGGTCACATGCGTTGAGGTGTGTGATTCTTACATCCAACTGATTTACAGTCACACGTTTTCCAAAAATCACCTTACGTGATGGTAAAGTGGTAACACTGCTGGTGCCTTAAGCTTAGCTCTCTCAGACCTGACATCTGAAAAAGGCATTTATACTGCCTGGCCAAAAGTCACTCCTTTAAGATTTTTATTCGATCACTATATCATACACAATGTGGTGCCAAGTCATATGTGAAGATGATTCCTCATGATCCCAGAACCACTTTTTCACAATTTAAGTTCTGGAATATGGCCGTGCCATCAGGAAAGAAGAACTCCATAGATGTGATAACCTGGTCATTCAGTACATTCAGGTCATCAGACCAACTGCAGCAACCCCAGATCATAACACCAGATGGGTGCTGAAGCCTTTTTACCTGATGAGTCTTACTAACAAGTGGTTTTCTTAAGGACACACAGCTGTTTAATCCCAATCCTGTGAGTTCCCATCACATTGTGTGTAATGGGAACACAAATGCTCTTACTTTCGCTATTTAACATTGCCCGGGCTACTGCTGAATTCTAACCATGCAAGTGATCTCCAGTCATGATTTGTGTTTTTGTGACCATATTTCTTCCACAAAGTTGATGGTTCAGCATTATGGTTCCATGTTTTAACAATGTGTTAAAGGGTCCTCAACCCAGTTCCAGTCATTTCTAATCTCCTTAGTTGTTTCCTTTGCTTGATGCAGCCCAATAATTTGACCCTTCAGACAAGGCAACTTTTTTTTTTGCCCATGCAGTGTATGCATGCAATACAAATTATGTTGTTATTGCTTTCAAGGTCTCATCTATATCTATCTATCAACTCTCAAGTTGACCACACACTCCACTTACAGGTAATGGTAGAATCTGACAGAATCTGCACGCGGGTGGAACTATCAGTACCCTATAGTATTTTACTATTTTTTAAACAAGTTAACATACACTATATGGACAAAAGTATTTGGCCAAACCTGCAATGGCATTATATCCAAATACATATACTTCTTTATGGAATCGGTCCCCAGTCAAGTACACTGAACTCATAATACCATGTCTTTGTAGTCCTTGCTTTGTGCACTGGGGCACAGTCATGGATCTTCCCTAAACTGTTGTCACAAAGTTGGAAGCATAGCACTATCCAAGGTGTCTTGGCATGCCAAAGCATTAAGATTGCCTTTCACTGGGGATAAGGATTGGCCAAGTACTTTTGTCCATATAGTGTAGGTCTCAGAGCTCCCATAGTGTCTGTTAATGTTCCAGCTAAAATACTCTTATGAAAAACATCATTTTTGAATGCCTCAGACCCCCTTCTGTTTGTGAATGTGAAGAAGCTTTTGTGAGCCATGCCCCACCAGAGAGCAGCAGAGCTGAGCAACAAGTCGGAGGAGGTGTTCTATATGAGGTCACATTGGGGGGGAAATCTACACGCTTGGTGAATTGAATTTACACTTATGGCATTTGGCAGACAGCCTTATCCGGAACAACATTAAATTGATCTCATTACATACAGTAATACCCATGTGAACAGTTAAAGGTTAAGGGCCTTGCTTAAGGGCCCAACAATGGCAGCTTGGTGGTGGTGGTGCTGAGGTTTGAACCTGGGACCTTCCAGGCAGTCGTCCAACACCTTGACCACTGAGATACCCCTGCCACTCATTCATTTGCCATTTTCATTTTGTCCTAAGAGATAAAAAACAATTGTACTCACAGCTGCACTTATCAACTAGATGTCAGTTTTGAGAGAGTTTTTGTGGGCGAATGTGACAAACCGGATGATCAGTGCATGTCATGCTGCTTCACAGTTTGGCACCTCGCTCTATGTTGTTGTATCTATACCTCAGTTTAATGTTGCAGTTTCCCTGCGAGGTTATACAGGAAACCACAGAGCTGCCTGCTCTTCACATTGTAGTTTGTCACAGATGATCTCATGCACAATGGTCAGAGTGTGTGCATGTGTGAAATGAACTCGATACATGAATGAGAAACATTTGTTTTAAATTAAAAAGCTAGTAAAGTTACCTGAAGGGAATTTCAGGCGTAATCCCACAAAGGTGAAATGAAATGATGCCAGGTGCTTTATCTATTATTGTTTTTTCTCGTTACTTTAAACTCTGACTCATGCTACATTACTGAAAAAAGGGGTGCAAGGCTTGTAAAGAGTGTAATATCCACTGAAAAAAAATCCCTGCAGCTGTGTTTTGTCTTAATAGCAGGGACATTTTAGTAACTGCTTTTTCATGAAACACCTACATTTCTCATTTATCAGGTGCATTTTCTAGTTATAATATTACCACTCGTCTATTGCTGTTTTCAGTTCTTCAGCCACTTCTATTTAGTCCCCCAGTGAAAAGGATCCAGCATAGGACTGGTGAGGTGAGATATTTTTTTTCTCTGACACACAAGGCTGTCTATAACAAAACATTTCATTTTAAAATGACTACACAACCTTATTTTAGAAGCTTTAAACTTCCATGTTTCGACTAAAACACAACATGTAGTGGGCCGGTTTTCTAGCATAAGCTAGTGCCTCATGACGAGCCAATCAGATCACGGATCTAACGTGATCCGCATACCAAACTACAGACTTTACAAAATAGTGGCTGGCATGAATGAACTAAATGTGACCAGTGTATTTTTGGAGAATGTTGAAGCCAAGAAAAAGACATTTACATCGCCATTGCATTCAGGTGAAAAAATTAACAAGTTTATATGCAATAAAAGACAGGTAGGCATTGCATAATGTCCATAATATGGAATGCAATTGCAATTTTCATGCTGTGCAAACACCATATTAAATACTTAACAAATCTATGTGGGATGCTCTAGTGTAGTGCTTCGGATCTCCTGTTTCACTTCCCAATTGAAGCATCTAATTTTTTTCTTTTGCTCCTGTTATCACTTTCAATGGTTTTGCCGCATTTGGGAGTTGCGATGCAAATACAGTAATATATTTAAAAGAAAATTAAGCAGAGAAATAATATCATGACAATTTAATAACGCACAAGAGATTTTTAGTACCAGAGATACAGGATTTTCTGTGTATACACAATCGGTTAATGCATGAATGGATGTTAAACGGGGCTTACCTGTACTATGATAGGGTGCTGTCGTCATGTACGGAAGTGAAACTGAACCTGGTAGAGGAGGATTATGATGCTATAAACTGAAGCTTTTGTATTGTTTATAATGTTTCACATGATCTTCAACAATCTTTGTAATTAAAAAGGTTTTTTGTGCAACAAAACTCAACTCTTTTTTTCCTTGATCTAATTTGCTACTTATTTTTAGGGTCCAAGCACTATGACAATAGCCCTGACATCATAGTGCACATATAAATGTGAAACCAGGTACACATTTACTGAAGATCTCATTGAGCTGAACAATTTTCGCATTGCATGTCATGGGCTTGACTCAACAGGAAGTGAGTTGCAAAACGCACCCAGTGGATTTTGATATACTCCTCCTAAGGGATTCATACGATTACCACGAAACCAGGCCAATTTGATCTTAAGACAGTGACGATGCAAAATTGCGAAGGCATTTTTCATATCTCAAACAGTTTAGCCGTGACGATGCCTTAAATTTATGCCGAAAAGTGGCTAATAACTTTCTGAGTGACATTATATTGAGTGACATCATAGTGTGATGCTTTTTTTCTAGCATCCGGACCTTTTTGGAGATATAAACATAAAATTGCCCCCATTCGAAAATGATGTCCCCTTTAAATGCATGTACCTACTGTCTTTCTGGTGCTCATGAGCAGCGATGGCACAGGTGCTTGGGCCCAATCATTGTTGTTTGCAACTATATTATAAATTAAAGTTTAACTTGTTATTGTTTCCAAATTTTGGTACTTGAATTGCCACAAATACAACTACAAGCTGATTTATCTATTGTGACAAAGCTGTTGGAGATGGAGTTATAGCATTTTGCATAATTATAGAAAATTAACACTGTATATAACCAAAAATATTTTTACTAAGTTTTTTAATATTTGTGCTTTTTAACAGCCTTGTAACTCAAAGACAACATACACAAAATATTCCATTTGCAAAACCTGGTACAGTATTTGCAATACTTAGCAATACAACATAACATGGAGTTATCTCATTTTGCAGTCAAACTGTTCAGAAATCTATTTAGCATGCTACAGCATTTATTTTCATGCACAGTAATTCTACCCATACAAAATGCACATAATCACACTGGCCATTTCATTAGGAAGTCAGGCACATCTATACCCAAGCCAATAGTGTGGAGGAACAATGCATGAAACCTTGCAGGTTATTCCTGTTTTCCCTCTCTAGTTGATGAGAGTGTTCAGATGAAAATGGCTCAAGCTGCCAGGAAGACTACAGTAACTCACATAATCACTCTGTACAATCATAGTGATCTGAAAAGGATCTCCAGACACATAACTTTAAAAGCTGACATCCTGCAACAAACAGCTAAAGGCCATATCAGGTTCTGCTTCATTTCCTCCAGGAACAGGCATATAAGACTACATTGAAGACTGGGTCACCTATCCTGGACTGTTGAAGATTATAAAAATAGAAAGTGACGTTTTTCCAATCTTTACCTGTCCAGTCTCAGTGAGCCTGCTTGCTTGTCTTGTCCTATCAGGTAGCGTTCGGCGCATGACAGACTTTCACACAGCCTGGTTCTTTCGACAGAGTTTGCAACGCTCACAGAGGCTTTTTCTTTATCAGTAGCAGTGAGTGCTACTGCTACAATGACTTATTCGAGAAGATCTGAGGCTTCGCGTCTATGTTGCCAAGTCTGCACTTTTATCATAAGCTCTGCTCTTTTTTTCTTTCGCGTAACGGAGGTAGGGCTCTCTGCTGTGTTCTTTCTCTCGCTCTCCTTTCTCTTTCTACCTTTCTCACTCCCAGCCTGTCAATCTCTACCTCCCACTCTGGCAGTATATAAGTAATGTGAATGTGACAGCAGGGTTAGCTCTACAGCCTTTTCACTGTTTGATGAAATTGAATATATAATTAACACTTCTCCACATTTTTTTTTGTGTTTTTTTTTTTGCTTCACCTACGTAGAACAAGGGAAGCTTAGATGGAGTTTTTATTTTATGTTTCTTATTATACTGTACAGTGCTGTTTGTTACACTTATAGAACACAGTAGATTTTTGCCTAGATCCATATTTATTACTATTCTTTCTTTTTTATTGTTTGCATATAGGTACATGCTTATAGGTGGAATTCTGTAGATCAATTCATTTGACGTTATTCCATCTGTCCATCTAGGAACCTCTGTAGTCCAATTGGGGACCATGGACTCCAATGCTGACCAACGGCAATTAGTCCATCCTATATGCCATTGTATATGTCTAGCCTACAGTATATGTCTTTGGATTGTGGGAGGGACCAGGAGGAAACCCACCAAGCACAGGGAGAACATGCAAACTCCATGCACTCAGATTCCAAGGCAGGAATCGAACCCGGACCCTGGAGGTCCAAGGCTAACCATTAAACCCCCATGCCGCCATATTTGATTTTATTACAACCCATTTATTCTGATTCCCCCTAGCCTAGAGAGATGCATTACCATCCTTTAGAAGATCCATGATGCACATAAAAACCTTCACTGAATGATTTCCTCAACACCATCTAATCACCATGCTCGTGCACTCCTGTTGTACCCCTCTGCATAATAACAATAACTTGCTCCCCCTCATGCAGTGATGGTAATTTGTGTGTTTGTGTATAGCTGGCTGTCCCGTTATGCTCTTTAGTACACAGATGATTCAGTATGCCATCGCGTACAGCTCAGGGTTCCATTTAGTAAAATGGTTAGCTTGTTGAAGAGGGAAAAGCAAAGGGCCTTTTAGAGACGAGCCAAGCCGAATGTCAAACATGGGAGGGACAACCAATCTATCAGCAAATTAATGCCTGACAAAGAAAGGGGTAAGAAAAGGGTCACATACACCAAAATAAAAACTGCTTAGAGCTATGTTTTTTTTTTTTTTTTAATCTACTTTTGTAATTAATCATCCATCACTTAGGGAATGCCATAATGATCTTATGAGTGATCTCAATTAAACTGAGTGACTAATTGTTTTAACCTTAACATGGCATTCCAGTGGGTAGAACTAATTCCATCTTTCTTATGAATGTACTGTAGTTATAGATCAATTTCAATTCTTTTTCAAATTGCTATATGGAATGAGTACCTTTCATTTACCCACCTACCATGTCACAACAATCTCTGTATCTTTTTCTATTCTTACAGTACGTCCATCTTTTATAGAGACGAGAGACAACTCTTGCGGGTTCATAATGAGTTCCTACACTCTTCTTTCTGCACTCAATGTCATTCTTTTGCAAGATGCGGTACCAAGTGTTAAAAAGACTTCTTGTCTTCTATTAGTATTTCTGGTACTTTACCTACTTAATTTTCTGCAAGTCTGTCTCTATTTTAATGTATAATTATACGTTTTGTTTTCTGCCCTTTGTTGGATTTAAGAATCAATTATTTGTCATATTTTTTTCCATCAGAATTTGGATATACTGTATAATTCTACAATAGTCATTGTCTTCACCAAATTACACTTATACTTATATCACCAGCTCTTAAATGAAGAATTTGAGTCTTGAACACCTCTGGGATGAACTGGGATGGACATAGACCTCTGCACCCTTCTGTACATCAGAGCCTGATCTCACTAATGCTCTTGAAGCTGAATGATCACAAATACACACAGCCACGCTCCAATATCTGGTGGTAAGCCTTCCCAGAAGGGTACTACAACAGCAAATCTGGAATAAGATGTTCACCAAGGACTTATTAGCACTGTGCAATAGTCTTGAGCCACCTCTGATTTCTTCATATTACGTTAAACTAAACAGGAACAAAGGCTGTACACCGACTGTACTTTAGTGCCTAAAGATCTCATCATCTATACCACTTAATCCTGTATACGGGGTCGCGGAGGGGTCTCCCAGGAGACTTGGGGCACAAGAGGTAGGGTACACCTTGGACAGGGTACCAATCCATCTCAGAGCACACTCACATACACACACTAACTCACTCACTCACTTATTTACAGACTACAGGCAATTTAGGGAATGCCACCAATCTGCACTAAACCTTATCTGCATGTCTTTAGACTTTGGGAGGAAACCAGACTACCAGGAGGAAACCGACCAAGTACACGGAGAAGATTCAAACTCCTTGCACACAGAGGCGTGAATCGAACCTGTGCCTAAAGATACAATTAAAAAATCAGTAGATGATGTAACAACCTCAGCAGCAACCTCATTTCCCCTCTCATCTGTTCCAACCACTCAGCATTCAGTATCACCAGTATACTAAT
>JAOTRS010000029.1:12095964-12107983 GCA_028565755.1 Dinotopterus cunningtoni
TTTCTTCTACGTAACCCCTCAGACTCTACGTTTGCACACAAGTGTTTGGTTATAACGTCATAAGCTTTACCGAAAAATTGTCCAGGGCCCCCCCCCCCCCCCCCCATTGTACCACCATAACAGTCATGCACTGTGTGTTCTGGCACCTTTCTATTGGATCAGACCACACGGTCCAGCCTTCACTCCCTATGTGCATCAGTGGGCCTTGGCCACCCATGACCCTGTCGCCAGTTCACCAGTTTTTATTCATTAAATCATTTTATTATGTCCTGACCACTGCAGCTTGGGAACATCCCACAAGAGCTGCAGTTTTGGAGTTCCTCCGACCCAGTCATCTAGCCATTACAATTTGGTCCTTCTCATAGTAGCTACATTTATTCATCTTGTTACAATGGGGCCTGGAATTGTGTGGGATATATTAGACAGCAAGTGAAAATTTTTTCCTGAAGTTGATGTGCTGGAAGAAGAAAAAATGGGCAAGCATAAGGATTTGAGCGACTTTGACACGGTCCGAATTGTGATGGCTAGCCAACTGGGTCAGAGCAACTCCAACACTGCAGCTCTTGTAGGATGTTCCTGGTCTGCAGTGGTCAGGACGTGCCAAAAGTGATCCAAGGAAGGAAAACCGGTCAACTGGTGACAGGGTCATGGGACACCAAGGGTAACTGATGCACATGGGTGATAAGTAAATATCACATGGGTGATAAGTATCACATGGGTGATAAGCACATGGGTGATAAGTAAATGTCCAAATCAGGCCCATGTAGTATGATACAATAAAAGCGCTAGTAGTGTAGATCAAGTTGATGAAAAGGTTAATGCTGGTTGTGCCACTGTTATGGTGGCAAAAGGAGGACCTACTCAGTATTAGGTAGGTGGTCATAATGTTATGGCTGATCGGTGTACAGCAATTACTGTATATTAATTCAACTTTCAAACCATACAGTTGTTGTGAATCAGGAGATATCGACAACCTGCGTCAGTATGCTGAGTCCGATACGGGACTCCTTCAGGGACGGAGGAACGAGCTTAACGAAGCTGAGGGGCGACAGAAGATCCTTCTGTCATGGTTGAGGAGATGAACGAATCAGTGATTTTTTTTTTAAAGTGAGTTCTCACGCCATGCCATCCTGCTCTGACAATCTTTAATTGGGATTTATGTAGCACCAAATCAAAGAGGATGTTATATAGTGTAGTTGTGAGTAAACTAGAGATGACCAGATTTACTGCCTGTAATGGTATATTTACAATATTTCCTTGTAAGATTTCTCTTAAATGAAGGATCAGCTTACAGAAATAGTGAGAGGTTTTTAATGCATGGGTTAATCCTTACAAAAGAGGATTAGAAATAATAAAAAATCAGTTGCCAGTGAGATGGCAGGTTTTATTCATTTTTTTCCTTTTTATTTATTTATTTATTTATTTATTTATTACTATATTTACATGCTGTTCTGCAAGCATATTAGGCCCTATCTGTCCATTTTGGCTGATGTTAGATTCAAAGCAGCATGACTGGTGTTTCATGACGTTTATGTTTGTGTGTGTGTGTGTGTGTGTGTGTGTGTGTGTGTGTTTGGCTGTTTTTGTATGCTTTCTCAGCGAACTGTGAATGACTGAGTGTGAGTCATATCCATTGGCAAGCCTTCTCCAAATCCCTGCAACTGAAACCAAATCAATTTTTTAAGGACGGTTACAGTAGTCACTAAACCAGCTTAACTATTCGCTTGACGGTCACTAAATAAAATCAGAGCCAAAAGACCAAGGGTGGTTTTTTTTTTCAGTTATAGTCACTTGCTCAAGAAGTGGAAAAATGTTAATCTCCTAATCTCAAAGCAGCATGTGGTTTAAAGTAGGGGATTTAATCCTTACAGGTGGAAATTAAATTAAGTTGAGGTTTGAATCAAAGCTGCAAAAATGTCTCTTCTTCTTCATTCTCTAGTTCATACTAATGTAAGAAGAGAGGGACAGGGGCTAAACATATTTTTTTAAATACAGTGAAACCTTGAGTTAACTTGGTCTGTGAGTGTTTTGCAAGATGAGCAAAATTTTTAAATAAATAATTTTAACTTGTTGAGCGAGCGACATCTTGATATACGAGTATTGTAGTATGCATGCACTCTTTCTGCCGAGTGTCACGTGATCACAACTGAGCCAATGGTTCTCTTTCTTGCGCTGTGGGATTGTGGGTCATCATCTCCCATGTTCAGTCTAAGTGCGCGTGCATCACTCGTATAGTCATCATTCATGTGCGTGTGTACTGTTTACTATAACACTGTGTGTATGCACTTATGAAGCATTTTTTAAATTTTGTATCAAAGTGTAGTGACTGTTCTTTAGCAACTGTACTGCAACAACGGCATCCGTGAAGAAAAAAGAAGTTAAAAAGGCTGTAGCAGTGTGGGAGACGAATCTGTTCAGAGGAGTGTTTGTGTATATGTGTGTGTGTGTGCGCGCGCGCACGCACAGTGTGTGAAAGTCGTCCTATACAGTAGCCCTGATTCTGCTCTCGTCTTACACCCCTCATGATTTCTTTTCAAAGGTAAAGTGCAGGTTCATTTGTTTTATTTTAACTTTATATTTTGTATTAATTATTTTTATATGAATAGTTTTGGGTTGTGAAAAAAATCGTCAGAGTTTCCATTATTTCTTATGGAGAAATTTACTTTGATATATGAGTGTTTTGATATACAAGCATGCTTCCTTATATATACAAATTCAATAGACCCCGTGCCAGATGGATTGGCTAAATCTGTATATATATAAAAAAGCATGCTTGTATATCAAAACACTCATATATCAAAGTGTGCTTTGTTATATAAGTGTTTTTTGATATACAGTACAAGCATGCTTCCTTATATATACAGATTCAGCCAATCCATCTGGCACGGGGTCTATTGTCTTTATGTTACTATCCTTGCTATTGGATGTCGGAAATTTCCTTCAAGATCCATAAAGGATCTATCTATCTATCTATCTATCTATCTATCTATCTATCTATCTATCCATCTATCTATCTATCTATCTATCTATGCAATGCAATGCAATGCAATTCCATATAATTATAAATATGCAATTACCAATTATCTTCAGGTGTGAGGAATAAGTAAAAATGAGTTGATAGCACTGCTCACTGAAAAAAGTCACCATCTGGCTTTAGCTAAGCATTAAGAGCCTTTCATTGAATTTCATTGGACTGCCATGTTATTGAACTCTAAATGAGTAGCTTCTCATTTCTTAAATAGCCATGTCAGAAGACATATCCTGTGGTCATGGCAAAGATGTCTCTCTTCTTCACTCACTCGCTCATCTACAATATACTGCTTTACCCTCACACACCCCCAATGCTCAAAGTAATTAAACATATTGAGTACTGTTAACTTAAATAATTACAATTAGTTCAAATGAATAGACCTTGATGAGTATTTAGAACTTTTTGGTATTTATAAGTTTGTAGAAATTACACTTTTCAGGTTAGCTGAACAACTTTGATATTTTAAGCTACAGTAACTGACTCCTTAAATTTCCACCGACTTAAAATCTTTCAGCCTAGCCAAAGACATCATCAATGCACATGTAAACTGCCAACGTTGAATTGTTTTGATCAAGATGGTGGATTGGTCTGTCTTTGCATGATTCTGTAAGTATAATCTTTACAAATCTGGGGACCCTAAAGTTAATGTTTTTGATTTATGTCATCTGATTGTCGACAGTTTGGTGCTCTCTAGAGTTATAAATAGAATGTTTATAGGCACGCATGGGAGAAAACGTAAGCTCCACTTTTTGCTACCTACTGTTTAGAAGGTTAGAAAGCAAGATTTCTTGCAATTGGCAAATATCAATCTTTAATCTGAACTGACTACTTTACAAGCATAAATTGTTTAGTTTTTGAAATTGTCAGGTTTATAACTTCCTATTAGTTTTAGTTTTAGTATTTATATTCATAGATTTTGTACTTTCAGATTTACCTTAAGAAAAGTAAAGTATTTGATTTGTAACAGGGCACTGGTGGCTCAGTGGTAGGTGTTTCGCCTGCCACATGAAAGGCCCGGGTTTGATTCTCAGCCACTGGATGAAGTTCCCGTCCCGAGCCCAGATAAAATGGGAGGGCTGCTTCATGAGGGGCACACACACATAAACACACTTACACTCGTTGACATACACTACAGGCAATTTTGCAATGCTAATTAGCCTAATCTGCATGTCTTTGGACTGTGAGAGAAAACCAGAGTACCCGGAGAAAACCCACCAAGCACTGGAAGAACATGCAACTCAATGCACACAGAGGCGGGAATCGAACCTGGCTGGGAATCAAACCCGGACCATGAAGGTGCAGCCTTTGACCCTGTTTCAGAAGGGTCAAAATATTTTTAAAGAAAAGTAAACACCAAAGGAGATTGCTGAAACTACCAAAATTGGATTAAGAACTGAAAAATGTATTAATAAGACCTGGGAGAATAGTGGTGAACCAACATCTACGAGGAAGAAATGTGACCAACAAAACCATCCTGAATGAGTGTGATCAGAGATCAATTAAACGCTTAGTTAAATCAAATCATAAACAAAATAACAGTAAAACTCACAGCTATGTTTAATAGTGACAGTAAGATCATTTCCATACACACATTGTGAAAAGAACTTGGGATTAAACAGCCGTGTAGCTAAAGTAAGCTACTTACAGTATCAGTGAGGCTAATCAGGAAAACTTGCTAGGAAGCATAAAGAATGGACTGTGGAGAATTGGGAAATGGTCAAGTGGTCTGATGTGTCCAGATTAACCCTGTTTCAGAGTGATGGGTGTGTCAGGATAAGAAGAGAGGCGGATGAGGTGACGCACCCATGGAGGTATGAGGTCATGCCCCTGGAGGCAGTGTTAGGATTTTGGGTTACTTTAGTTGGTCAGGTCTACTGTAGACTCAGCAATGTTATGCGCCCAATAAATGACTTCAGCTGACAACCTGTATGTACTGAATAATAAGGTTTTTCCTTCAATGGATTTTGGCACAGCGATATTCCAAGATGACGATACCAAGATTCATCAAGCTCAAATTGTGAAAGAGTGGTTCAAGGAGCATGAGACTCCATTTTCACACACTGACTGGCCACCACTGAGTCCAGACCTTAACCCTGTTGAGAATCTGCGGGAAGCACTGGAGAAGACTTTATGCAGTGGTCCACCAACATCATGAAATAAATAAATGTTGCATAAGCTCATCAAAATGATGCTTATCTATCTATCTATCTATCTATCTATCTATCTATCTATCTATCTATCTATCTATGCAATGCAATGCAATGCAATGCTATTCAATATAAATATGCAATCACCACTGTAAATTACAGCTGTAATCAAAGCATCATGGGCTGGGCAGCATATTATCCTGGTTAATGTGTGGTACAAGCTCTGAAAAACTTTGAAATCTTGATATCACACACCCACACACATTCACCTATATTCTGCTTTTACCGCTTGCACATTCAGTACATAACTAGTGTTTATATTATGACTAAAATGGTCTTCGATTTATATCTCTGTACTTTTTATTCTATATTATAATTTATTTCTTCCCTTCTAAACTTTATTCATATACTGTGCATGGTTGTGTGTATGAGGAATAAAATTAAAATGTGAGTTTTAAAGTAAAAATTCTGAAACTCCTTTAGGACCATACACTTTGAATTTCACTGTAATAATAAATGGTTAAACAATAAACTACAGTACATCCCATAACACAAAATTAATATATTTCTTAATATCGTACCAGGATCACGAGTTTCCATGCCAGTGATGCTTCACCAATGCTGGATAGTCCAAAATAGAACAAAATTGGCTTTGCTTTCAAAGAAGTAAGGGCAACCTAATCTCTGACCCCTGTCAATCACAGCGACACAAGGCACAATTGGTGCCTGAGAGCTCCTGCATGCTGAAGAGGTTGGATAATGCTTTACTGCAAGTGTGCTACGCCAGCCTCTGACATGGCATGTAAAGATGTAGTTGGCTGAGTAGAAGGCTAACAAATAATAGCCTTCAATCACTTTGCCTGGTCAGTCTATGTCAGTCTGAAAAACTGAATCATTGCCATGGTGACAATGACTATTTGCCTTTACAGCACTGATGCAACTAATTACAAACTGGTCTATTCTAGTGTTATGCATGTGACAGTCGGGCCACGTTCACACTACAGGCCGAATCTGATTTTGTGCTCATATCATATTAGACTCAGATCTAATTTTTTTTCTGCCAGTGTGAAGATCCCAAACCATATGGGATCTGATCATTTCAATTCTGATTTGGGTGACTTCCATATGTCCTTGTTCGAACTGCAGGCAAATCCGATTTGCTTAACAAATCTGATCTTTAGGACTGACTGTCCACACTGCTATTTGAAACTGATCAAATTAAATTTGGTTCTATTCAAACTGGCAGCCCAAATCTGACACATTGTTGACCTATCTGCACTGGTTGCAGGGTAATGACACCGCGGGTTAGCATGCAGCACGACATGTCCTCGTATATCATTCTGTTTCTGTACATTTCCTCTATCATTGCCTTTATTGATGCATCCTCCTATCACACTTCATTTCACTTCATCCTCTGTCCAGGGGCTATTGTTCTCCATTTCCATAACCCAGTTAAGCCAGCCACACTTCTTCAAAACAGTAAAGTCCTAAAGCACAGCAACTTAACTTTCTACAGAATTCTAATTTTTTATTTCCATCTCCATTTCTTCATCATTTACCCTTTTTACATTTTTTTATTTGTTTATTCATGGCTTCATGTCCATAACATGTATTCATGTGAACCTAAACTTCCATGTTTGCAAGTGATGTAATGGACAGTTCGAAATCCCACTTGAGTAAGTAGAACCTCCAGAGATACATGTAGTTCAGATATGTAGTTCAGAACAGATTTACAAAACTCACGGGGAAAGCATGCAAACTCCATGCACACAGACCCCATGACGGGAATCAAACCCAGATGCTGGAGGTGTAAGGCGACAGTGCTAACCACTAAACCACTGTGCCACCACTGAAATAAGCTAAAGCAATCTGATTCCAAACCGATTCCAATCTTGATGTGCCAAAAATCTGGATCTGGGTTGGCAGCCTTAATGGTCCTTAATGGTCCTAATTGCTCTAGGAAAGACAGAGGATGAAAGTCAAGGAGGATTTCAGTGGCCATCAGTGTAGTGCCGCAGCAGCACACCGGAACAATGTTCCACCCTATTTTACATAAATCTGGTTGAAATTTATATACGTTTATGTAAGCACACAATGATCCAATAATTAGCCTAGTAAAGCTCATGTCATGCAAGAGAACCAATAAAACCAAACGGAATGGTTGGGTAAAGTTTACGGCATGTCGATTGATTCAGCGTCTGGTGGGAGCACAGCTGTGTTAGTAGCTAACATTACCTAATCAAAATGAGGCAGCAAAACATCCTTTAGGTTTATTTGAAATACATAAAAAGCTAACAACCGTAAAAAAATAATATGGGTGTTATGGGTCTGTACATGTGCAAATGTGCACACACTTCAGATTGAGCTCTGGTGCTTAAACTAATGCCATTATACCTTACAAATATTTTAGATTTATATGTTGCTGTAAAACTAAATTAGAAGCAAAGTTAGAAGGCGCATATTGCAACTAATCCATGTTTGAAGAGGTCTTAAAAGAAAAGAAACCGGACTATAGTGGCAGAGCAAAGCTTAAAGTTTTGAAATAAGTATGAAAGAAACTTACTCACTTGTCGTCCGCTTTATCCTGTATACAGGGTTGCAGGGGGCCTGGAGCCTTTCCCAGGAGACACCCTGGGGTACACCCTGGATGGGGAGTCAGTCCATCACAGGGCCACACTTACACACATTACGGGCAATTTGCATGTCTTTGGACTGTTAGAGGAAACCCAAGAAGCACAGAGAAAACATGCAAACTCCAGGCATGCAGACCCAAGGCGCGAATCAAGCCCTCTATCCTGGAGGTGCAAGATGACAGTACTATCTACTAAGCCACTATGCTGCCACTAAAAGTAACTAAAGATGCAAAAAAGTTGCTGGCTCCTGGCTACGGGTTACTTTTTTCCCCAGTGTGAATGTAGCCTTGGACTCATAATATAATTCATCATTATCCTATGATATATGTGGTTTAGTGGTTACTGTCACCTTGCACCTCCAGGGCTCGGGTTCGATTCCCGCTTCTGTGTGCATGGTGTTTGCATGTTCTCCCCATGCTTGGTGGGTTTTGGTTCTCCGGGTTCCTCCCACAGTCCAAAGACAAGCAGATTAGGCTAATTGGTGTTCCCACATTACCCATAGTAGTGAGTGTGTTAGTGTGTGTATGTGTGTGTGCCCTGCAATAGATTGGCACCCCGTCCAGGGTGTGCCCCGCCTCGTGCCCTAAGTCTCCTGGGATAGGCTCCAGGCCCACCTTGCCACACATGACTAAGTGGTATAGATGTTGAGTGAGTAAGTGAGTATCCTATGATATTTGTGATGTTGGTTCTGATTGTTTGGTGATTACAATAGAGCCAGATAGCTCTTTGGGGCTACAGCTTTAGAGCATGTCAAGTTTGATGTGTGTACTCCAAAAATTGAGGCACGATGGCAGTTTATCTAAAGTTGTTTGGTAGATAGATTTTAGGTAAAATCTTTAGAGCGAGAAATGAATTGTTTTCTATAAGATAATCCATTTTGTGTCAGGTCCCATACAAACCCTCATAACTCCCCAACAGCTTGTCCGATCTTCTCCATTCTTTTTGCACTCAGGAGGCCTTGCTGAAGGTTATAACATTAGTTCCAAAGTTCTATACAAAATCAAATGGGAATCCGAGAGCGAGAGAAATTGAGGTCGTTTTTTTTTACGATTCACAACCCACTAAACTCCAGATGGCAGTTCATTTTCAATGGAGTGAGTTTGGAGCGAGGTCACAGCCAATTTTAGAGAAGCTATGTATGTTTGATGGATGTGGATTTTTTCCCCCCAAAGAAGTAGAGATTTTTGAGCCGTTCAACGTGATATGACTTGCTTTCCAGTCAAATCAGAAACAAGCGAACTTGGTGTCACAGGAGCATAGGGTCCAAAATAAAACCTTGAAACTCGAAATCCTTCTACAGTAACTCTAAAATGGTGCATTTTGCGCCAAAGTTGACTTGTTCCATAGCGCTTGGAAGACCTGGCTTGTGTTTTTCCCCCTGATTTTTTTACCCTAATTTAGTCGTATCCAATTCCCACCTGTCACTTGTACGTTCCCCCTTTAAGGCCACTATTACCAGTCAGAGAGGCCCAAAAACTCTAACACGTTTCCACCGAACCTTGCTCACACACAGTTGGGGGCAGTATAACACACTTGGAGGACAGCTCTATCCGCCTACGGACACCTGTGACTAACTGTAAAGCTGCATCTGATGTGAGAGTGCAAAGTACAGGACCTCTTAACGCCCCCGCCCCCCCTTAGAGAGCTCGGCCAATCAGCTTTCTCCTGGCTTCCAGCTGCGAGAGGTTTCAGCATCATCCGGGAATCAAACTAGCGATCTCCAGACGATAAGGCGAGCACTTTACCACTGTGCTACTCAAAGTCCCGGCTGAACATTTTGATGTATTTTTATGGGGGCGCACCACATACAGCTGTTTTGTCTTGAATCGAAAAATTGGAATTTTGGGGAAATCGTTGGTCCGATTACTTAGAAGAGTAACAGTGAGCCATTCCCGGGTGAGAGGATGATAGTCCACATGGCGCAAGTCAATATTTTCATGTGCAAAGATGTCTTTGATTTTCTGGCAACTTCCAATAGGCCTAAGGTGCTAAAATTCACTTCTTTAATTTCTTATACACACCTACCTAATTGCATGTGAAAAGCATATGCTTATTGTTATGAAATGTATATGCTTTTGCTTCGAGGCATCGCTTAGCAAAGTGGTGGAAAGTGTTTTCTTACCTGTGCTAGAAGGCTCCATTACATGTCGATGCACTACAACGTGCTTTTTAATGGAGTAGGCTGCTTAGTGCACTCTCTCTCAGCTGCAGTTTCTCTAGCCTGTAATGTATCTGACTGTGGATGCACTCCAACCATGGACTAGAGCAAAAGATAGTGTTTATGAGGACTGATAAAAACGTAGCACTCGTTTTTGCAGCGTGGTGTTCTTTAGATTCAGCGGATACATTTTATACCCATCATCCAGCCATGCTGATTAGATTTTTAAGGACCTCAAGTATTTTAGAGATGTCTGAGTACTGAGTGAGTGTGAGGAAGTGTCACAGCCATTAGGCAACTAGAGTTACACACCTGTATTTACTCCAGTTGTGTACACACACACACACATACACACACACACAGTCGGATCATTTTATTCCATAAATTCATATACTTAGTGACAGACATTTCAGCACAGTAGCGTCTCCTTAGAGTAATGCTGTGAAGGAACTGTTCGTCAGGAGAGGAAATGCATGTTCTTGGATGCTGCTTGTGTCGTCTCTCATTAAGTCAGAGCTCTGTGAACGCTCCGCTTCTCTGCCTGACTACTCATCAGGGCTAACGAGGAGGAAGGAGCGAGGCTTTTCTCCTGAATATAGAATGAGAGGATGTGTTGAAGCTGGGGATGGGTCTAAACCGAGGCGTCGAGATTTCACTGCACAAACCTGTTGACACACGCTCAGTGGGAATCGTCACTTGATATCGATTTACAGCAATTCAGTTAAAATATGTGTGAAATAACAGCTCTTTGGTCTATAAATAGATGAACATAAAAGGATATTAACCGTCATTCCGACTTTTCCACTCGGAAACTTGGTATCTGTTCCAAATTTCAAGGTACACTTCATAGTTCTGTCTTTTTTTTTCTTCTCCAGGTCTATTTTGTGAATATGTTCCTTATGTAGTGACTCAGTATCCTTCTGCGGTGAAGAAACGTCCTGTTGTAGAATTAATAAGCCGTGGAAGCATGATGAAGGGCAGTCTTAAGTGAGACATCACTTGATTGGGACATATGGCTGACTCCTGTGAGAAGGGGAGGAGATGAATGGAGCCCTGTGTGTGGTTTGTACGGCTCTTGCTGTGCGGCAAAAAAAAGACGACGCACAATTAAAGCTTGTACAGCAGCCAGCAGCAATTCTCAAAACCCTAATAATGTAAATTCCCAGCCTAATTGGCGGCACACCATCTGTTTCTAGCTAAAATAATGAGTATGATTGTACTGGCTTTTTGAAGAACCATATTTCAAGGACAACATGATATTTGCTTATTCCCATCAGCATGTGTTTTAGTATCATATCTATATTAGTATTGCCGTCGATGATCTGAGAGGCAGACGCTTTTATAGTGCTTCTGAGGCCGTCTCTGTAAAGCGGATTGCCGCTGTTATTCCATGTGCTTCGTGGACTGATTGATTAATTTCTCGCCTGGCTGTTCCAATAGCATCGACTCTCCATCAGTCCTGCGACTTGTCCTCATCCCCTCGTGTCTTAATGGCTGGCTGCTCCATTTGATTGTATGCAGATGAGGAGAGCTGATGAAGTCATTATGTGCACACACATAGACACATAACTACAGGCTTTCTGTTCTGCCACTTGAGTCCCACTTATTAATGATGTGTGGGAGAGAGTCTTCACTTAGCACACTGAGTGATATCAGGTCTAATAAACAGACTTGGAAAGCCTGATTCCTTAGATTGGATGGAATTGATTTTCCTTTTTCACTAGATTTGAGCAGGAATATGTTAGAGCACCCTTGCTGTGTTCGACTCGAAGAAATCGACATGGCTGACCGAAGCATAAGGAAACCAAGTATTAATTTGTCTCTTTAAATGCTTTGAGTACTTGCTTAAGATCAATCAACATACCCCATAAAGATATTTATTTATTAAGCTATACTATAAAACCGATTATACAGTCGGTATATCAAAGTATCAAAATGCATGTGATTAATCTAGAAAATTTACATTTAGGCACTTGGCAGACGCTCTTATCCAGAGCGACTTACATTTTTTATCTCATTATACATCTGAGCAGTTGAGGGTTAAGGGCCT
>JAOTRS010000029.1:12108083-12121371 GCA_028565755.1 Dinotopterus cunningtoni
GTTGAGGGTTAAGGGCCTTGCTCAAGGGCCCAACAGTGGCAAGTTGGTGGTTGTGGGGTTTGAACCTGGGATCTTCCAAACCGTAGGCCAATGCCTTAACCACTAAGCTACCCCTGGCCCTGCTGGCCACACAAATTTAATGCATTACAATTTTTTTTTACCGCAGATTAATCATATGACCAAGTTTGACCCTAATGGCTTCCCATAATCGCAGCACGGTTACCCGGCTGTGTGTGATAATGGCATGTTTAATGCGGATAATAAGATGACTGGGGAAACATCACCAGGTGTGCTAAACAGCAAGTTTCATTATAAAAAGCTTCCAGATGGACGTTTGGATGAAACCAAAGTTGTGTGCGCAAGCTACCTTCAAGGGGAACTATTTTTTCTTAAATGTTAAAACTGCATAATCTGTTTCCTCCAACCAGTTTGTCATACTGTACATTTCTTTATTCCAACATTGCATGTTTATAATACACATAAATCTGAGTGTTATTTGTAATTAATCATGATTAATCACAGACTATGACTGTAATTAACTAGATTAAAATTTTAATCGATTGACAGCACTAATTAAAAGCTAATATACTGTAACAGGGTTTAAAAACAACATGACTGTGACCTCTGAATGACCTCTTCCGAGGTGAATACAATGCAGAAATAGGCTACATCAGGCTATCAGTATTACATGTAGTATTTGGCTGCTGCTAATTAACTCCAAGCCCAAATGAAAACCATAATTGTGCAAAATATGCAATCAGAACAAGCTGCACATCATTACCATGTGTCATATTATGCAGCAGGGTTCAATTAAATTTTCATACTAGGGGGGCTTTCTAGGATTTGCAACTGGTAAGCTTGGCGGGGGTTGAGGGATGGAGGGGCTTGGAGTGTGAGTACCTTCATAAAACCACAAACAATCATCAATTATATAATTGCAACCCAATAGAATAGCGGCATCAAGCAACAATAAAAACTCATACTGTCATACAATAAACATCTTTCTTTCAATCTCTGAACATAAACACCATCTGCCTGATGTGATGCCAGTGGAAGATCCTGACCTGCCTCTCCCACTGTGGCTTCTGCTCCTTTCATCTTCTTTAGTTGAAGTGGTGTTCTACACAAAAAAACTAAACTCCTTCCTACTTTGGGGAACCCTACACCAAAGACAACATACTGTACAAGTTAAATCATCCTGCGTTAACAAGATGTCTACTACTACAGTACTTGTCACTTAAACCACCATGCAATGATCTTTTCACATATCCCAGTTAGGAAGCTGGGGTCAGACTGCAGGGTCAGCCAGGATGCAGCCGATCAGCCTAGATCAGTTGGGGATACGGGCCTTGCTCATGGTCTCAACAGTTACAGCTTGGCAGTACCTACAGTACAGTAGATCTTGAACTCACAACCTTTCAATCAGTAACCCAGACTCTTAAAGATTTGAGCCACTACTGTCCCTTAATGCCTAATCTTATCTATATATATGCTAGAGTTGTGCACATCCCAAAAACTTTTGTTGAAATCATAATAATGACTGCCCTACGCTGATCTCAGTATTCTTATTAACAATCTGATTTTACCTTTACTACCTTTAGTACTGTATAATCTTTAACACTTTAATGGATGTACTGTAATCCCACTATAAGGGCAGGATAGCTCAGTGGTTAAGGCATTGGACGTCCAAAAGGTCCCAGCATCAAACCCTATATATATATATATGAAATAAAAACATATGTTGCTCTGAATAAAGGTGTCTCCCAAATACTTTAAATGTAAACTGCAAAACATGCACCAGTTTATTCTCTTTTAGACTCAAAACTACAACACTTATGTTTTCTGGTAAAGTTCAAACTTTGCGTCAAACTTTAAATGCTATTGTACCTGGATGCACACATTCACATCTGACACTTCAGTAAATATGAATATCTACCAAATAAAATAATTTTGTGGAATTTATATTTTCTGAGTTTTTATTTATTTATTTATTTATTTATTTACAGGTTGTTTCTTCTCTCTGTGCTCAGCATTATTGGACCCTGCCGGTGATTCACTCATGAATAATGAATCCTGTACTGTGCCAACAGCTCCTTCATTTCTGAGTCACTCTGGGAATTCATTCTGGTCCCTTTTTTTTTAACGTTCACTTTATGTATTTCCGGGTATTGTTCCGAGTAGGTTTGCTGCATCAGTTTACCTAGGGTTGCTATCCTTCACTTTCATTTGCTGTTATATAGTGATATCGTAAAATGTATTAAATGAAATAAACTAAAATTCAATAAATTCTGAGTAAGCAATAACTCTGTTCCAGGGACCAAACAATACTGGGGATTAATAATACATTTATAGTGTTGCTAAAACCCTATTCACATAAGAAGCTAGACTCAGAAGATCTGAAACAAACAAATACACTGGACACCAGCGTAGCACTGAGTCAAATTAATTAGGCCCTTTAAAAAAATTACCCAATAATAACACTCTAGAAACTGAAGGCTTTCCTGATGAGTTCTCTAAAACCTTCGCAATCCACTGGTACCACTATTTAATTGAACTAATAGTCAAAATAAACAGAACACGAGACAAAGAAAGAAATAGATACTCTTACTGTGTCAATTTAGCTAAAGTACAGTACAGATCACCCCATGCACATCACTGTGACTCAGTATGGCAGTGCTAGCTCAGTGTGTTAAGGCTCTTAGTTACAGATGGGAAGGTCAGCTTCGCTAAGTTTCTTCTGTCGGGCCCTTGAGCAAGGCCCTTAACCCTGCCTGCTACAGAGACGCTGTATAATGGCTGACCCTATGCTCTGAGCCCAGCCTACTGGCAAGCTGGGAGATGTGAAGAATAAAGAATTTCACTGTTCTGTAACGTATATGTGACAAATAGATGCTTAACTTAATGTAACCCAACTTTAAGACCCCGGATAACAGAACAGAATTTACACCATCTGGCAAAAAAGCCACATGCTATGACTTTATTTAACCGCCTTTAGCTTTGATGACGGTGCACAATATGGTGGCTAATTCATGTGTGAAACTGATTCCTCATGCTGCCGGAAAAGACTCTTTTATGAGTCCTGGAATGTGGCTGTATGAAGGAAGGAAAACTCCATAGATGTGATAATCTTCTCATTCAGTACATTCAGGTCGTGAGCTGACTTCATTTTATTGCCACATAACGTTGCTGAGTCGAGACTTGAGCGACTGAAGCAACCCCAGATCACAACACTGTCTCCAGAGGCTTGACCCTTCTTACCCTGACACGCCCATCGCTCTGGAATAGACTCAATCCGGACTCAGATCACATGACCCTTTTTCATTGCTCCAAAGTCTAATCTTTATGCTCCCTATAGCAAATTCAATCTTTTTTTTCTGATTTGTCTCAATAATGTGTTTTTTTAATGCCCACAGGTGTTTAGTTCCAATCCTGTGAGTTCTTATCACATTGTGTGTGTGTGTGTAAAGGATTTTACATTTACTGTTAAACATGGAACTGATTTCTACTGTCCATGCATGATGCAACTTCACCAACCGTTAAAGTGATGTCTAATCATGCTTTTTTTTCTGATCACATTTCTTCTGTAGTTTCAGAAATCTCCTTAAATCTCCTAAATCTCCTTCAACTGCTAACATATCATGCATAAAAGGTCTTTAACAAAGTCATATTAAATAAATTAGGCTGTTGAAAATCATTTGTTCAATAAATGTTTTTATATTTCACCTTTTGCTAGGGTCAATAGTAAAAATTAACATCACATTGATTCTTATTATTTTTCATTTTATCAAAACAGTAAGTGCATCAAAAGTCTTGATATCAAATTCAATTAAATGATGGGTGAAAAGTACAGTAACTAGGTATTAAAAATTGGTAATAAAGTCCATATTTCTAATGCACATTTATTGAAACCATGTGTACATAAACTTTATTACGTAGGAAAATGAAAGCAAAATGTTTAATTTTAATGTAGGCACCGGCCACTTTTTCTTGGATTGTTCACTGAGCCTGAGGTCGGGTCCTGATCAGCTTTGCATGACAATTTTTTATTGTCTACCGACGTGGTGTTGCATTCCACCCTCTTTGCAGAAGAAAATGGAATTCCACATTCATAGCATGCTACGATTTTAACTCCTGAACAGTCAAGCGGTCGGCCATCTTTGTTTTTACATTGCACGTGCTGCCTCCTGTGGCCAATGCCTGTACTATCGACACAAAAAATATTGAATCCTATTTACTATCATCTATTTAGAGACTGTTTTCATCATGGCTCCAGTGATACTACAAGTTCTACAGTCGTTAAATATCGCCTAGTTAATTTTCACTCACCCTGTAGATTAAATTAGGAACAAATGTTTGACAGTGACAGACTGCAGAGTGCCTAAAGATAGAATTTACAAATTGTTTGTATTTATGTAACAACCTCATCAGCATCCTCATTTCTCCTCTTGTCTATTCCAACCACAAAGTATTTAGCATTAGCTCGAGTGATCCATAGGTCACTGTGGTTTAACAAACACAAAGCATATCCCTAAGCAAACTACTCAGGTACAGGGACTGGACTGAAAATGAGAGATAAAAAAGTCCTTCAGGAAGCCTGGAGAACTATTCTTCAACACTACATTAAAAATTCAAGAAAGTCTGGCTCTTTGGAAGCAAAATATGAAGAAATGAGGGGGCGCAAGACATTTGCACAGTACAGTACTGTATATGCCAAAATTTTATCTAATATAGAAACTAAAATAAAATAAACAAAAAAAATTCTGACTATACATTGATCAAAATCAATTATCATCCAATTCAGAATGAACTAATATTCTGGACAGTGCATAGAATGTGGGGTACCAGTCAAAAGTTTCAACACACCCTCTTATTCAACATTTTTATTTGGTGATATGTATATTCTATATTCTGGACCATTAAATTAGAAAGAGTGTCCAAATTTTGGACTGGTACTAGGTATTACAATATCTTTCTCAGTGTTAGGGCTGCTCAAATTTCCCAAATTATGGACTTTTACAGTATGGACCGTTACCCAAAACAAAAACATACTTTCTTATTAACTGTTTAATAAACAACAATAAACAAGTATGTATATGTGTGTGACCTGCAATGGATTGGCACTCTGTCCAGGGTGTACCCCACTTTGTGCCCTAAGTCTCCTGGGATGGGCTCCAGGCCCCCTGGTATACAGGATAAAACAGTATAGACGATGAGTGAGTGAGTGAGTGAGTGATAAAATTCACCACACTACTGTCCATACTGTACTATATATCCAAAACCTACTGGAGCCCAAAAGACATTTCCTGGTCAGTCATCTTCAATACATCAAACAGATAAAGACAACCTTTAGATAGAAACTGAACAAACAGTGTTTCATATCTACGTTCCATCAGCCTAGTGCTTAGTCACCACCTTTGTTTAAAAGCCGTATCAAGAGTTGATAGCAGCTTGGGGGAAATTTCACAACCCACTCACTCACACTCAGCAAACAAATACACTCCATATGGCTTATGACACAACTGTGACTTCCCAATCATCAATAATATCCAAACGTTTCCAAATGGGTAGAAAAAGGCTTCATTCTGAGCAATACTTTTATATCTTTCTCACAGCTAAGCCAGCATCACGCAATTGAAAATAACCGGTTTCTTGAATTGAACAAAACTCCAGCATACGCTCTTTCAAAGGAATATGCATTTGACATTCCCCCACTAGGATCAAATCTTGTACCTTATTATTTCATTTTCACAAATAGTCTAATATCCAAATCCAATCCTACAGTATTAATGGCAGAACAAAATGGAAAGTGGTTACTGCCAGTGCTGACTCCTGGACACATTTCTTTATCATGACTAATACCTGTACAACCAGGCTTATACAAGTATAATAAAAAAGAAAAATCCACAATTTAATATAATGCGCAGAAATGGTCATTATGGACACTGAAATCTGTACACCTTGCACACCAACCACTCTTGAAACCTACTTCCAGGACATATGGTCCTGCCTACCCATTTTGCATTTTTGCCAACCAGTCACTATTCAATTATCCCTCCTGCTGAACCACCGCATCCCGCTATCCTCATCACGATGTTCGCTTGGAGATGCAGAAATTAATCTGAGAAAAGCAGCAGAGTATGTCTTACAGTACTATCCACTGCCAAATGGGGAGGGATTGGAAATCAAAGAATACTATCGATCTCACTTAGTGAATAAAAGGTTAATAATTGACTATATGTCAGTGAAAAACCTATTTATCTCCATTACAAACCAAAAACACTGAATTTTAATGAAATGTCTGGCCACCTACTTAAATCACTTAAATCAGCTACCTCCTTCTCTCTTTTCTTCTCATTCTTATTATACCATATATCCATCCACGTTCCATATGGTTTGACCTATGTAGGGTTGCAGCAGGCCTGGAGCCTATCTCAGGGCGGTGCACACCCAGGATGGGATGCAAACCCATTGCAGGGAACAAGCACACATCTAATCAGGCCAATCGGTCTTTGTACTGAGGGTGGAATCCAGAGTAAATGGAGGAAATCCACCAAGCAATGGGGAGATCATGCAAAGTCAGTAGAGCAGATGTGAGATTCAAATCCCCAATGCTGGAGGTAAGAGGAAACAATGCTACTGCTAATCCACTGGGCTGCCTTGTTGTTGTTCTACTAGCTAGTATTGAGTGAGTATGCTATAGAGGATATGAGTTTCAATGGTTGATTCACCATTCACCATAATTCTCTACTTTCAGGTTTATATTGTCAGAGAGCTTATCAATGACTGGTGTTGGTGATAAATCTTGGGGCTTCTTCTTGATGTTCTTGAAGTAGATCTTCTTCTTAGTAGTAAGAAGAGTAGTAGTTGTTTTGTATGGATGGGTGAGGTGTGCTTGACATTTTAAAAAAAACAAAATCCTATTATTGTTAATATTTGGGGCATTGGTGGCTCAGAGGTACTGTAGGTTTCTTGCCTACCATGAGGAGGGCCTGGATTTAATTCCCAGCCACTGCATATACCCCAGGCACTGGATGCCGCACAGGTCCCAAGCCCAGATAAAAATGGAAGGGTTGTGTCAGGACGGGCATCCAACTTAAAACCTGTGCCAAGCTGTGAGTCGATCGGGTGGCAACCCCTCGACAGAAGCAGCTAAAAAAACAAATGACAACACTGTTATCAATATTTATGGGACCCCTTTGTGAACTAAAGAAAGCTAAAAAGATAAAGGAGGAATAAATATCATTGCAATTAAGTTCCCATTTTAAAAAAGGAAGGGGGTCATTTATTTATATTACCCAGATCTAAAAATACTTTACCCCAGGAGATTAAACGCTACATATATCTGAATAAAACTGGGGCTTTTTGTTATGTTCCAGCATGCAGATTTACCGCACAGTAGTGGGCTGTTTGCTGTTTTAGGTACATGTTGAATTCGAAGGTTTATGTGGACCTGGGGAGACCTTTATCACAGCAACACAACATCAGCTGCAGCACCAGAGGCAAATGACCTCAACAGTGAAACACAGTTCCTGGCACACGGGCAAGGTTTTCACAGTAATTATTTCTAGTTCTGTTCTAATAACTGCTTATGCTTTACTATAGGCACAATGCATTCACGAAAAAAAGATTGTTCTTCGAAAAGTGCTTATGCTTTGCAGAACTGGTTTTTAATTAGCAAAATGACTTGAAATGATGTGAAAATGTAGGTCCCCATGCTGCCCGGCGGATTTTTTCGTTTGGTTATACCATGCTAGATGGTCCTTGTTTATGAAAAATAAAGAGGATAAAATGACCATATACAGGATTAAACTTTACATCAATTGCTCTCGCTCTGCATGATGATCTAACCAAAACATTTTACCGGGTGTATAGAGGAAGCTGCAAAAAATAAACAGCTTCATGCAATATTCAGTATGAGGATCAAAGCACGTCTACCTGCCAGGTCTTATCGAGAAAAGCATGGAAGTAGCACTATTGCCGCCGGCCCTTGGCCATTATAAATGATCATCCTTTAACATCAGGCTGACATATCGGTATTGTTTCACGCTCTGCCTCCTCCTCGCAGACCCCCTGGCCTTTGCTTTCAATCAGACAGACTGCCGAATAAGCCTCCATTGTGGCCAAATAATATGTCTCTCAAGCGGGATGAGTTCTTTTACTGCTTCTGATTGAGTCCACACTGCAATCCCACCCTGCCTCCTCTCTTTGTGTAGCTCAAAGGTGGTAGGGAAAAAAAAACAGCAAACAATGTTGCGAAGACGCTGACCTTTAGCTGTCAGACAGGGCTGTAACCAGAATCAGAATTTTAGTGAGGTCCACGTAGCAGAAGTGCCTCATAAAACAGTTGCTTGCCTTTAAAAAAAATCCTAACCTGCTCTTATCTAAGGTAGCTTGTTTTATTTTATTGCGTTAAATTCTCTGGTGGATAAATTTTCTCCTTCTCTGTGCATGCTCTTATTTTCCGTTTTGCTTCTGTAACATTCTTCCCAAAGACCTTATTTGATTATGATTATTGTTCTTCTTGTTGATGGGGCTGTTGTTCTATTTGTGCACATTTTTCAAAAAAAATTATAAATAATATAATCATAATATTTGTGCAAACTGATAATAATATTTTTTGCAATCAGATACCGTTACTGCAATTCAGTAATGTTACCGTGATCGGATAATGGTAATGAGATCAGATTACATCACTACAAGGTTCCTGCAGTCAGATAAGGTTACTACGATCATTTCATATTGTTGCAATTACTGTAGATATTGTTTGTTTGATCAGATTATACAAATTTAGATTATCGAAATCATATAACGCTACTGTGATCAAACATAGCTATAGTGATCAGATAATGCTAGTGAAATCAGATAATGCTGTGGCAGTTAACTACTGTAGCAGTACTGTGTTCAGATTACATTATATAATAATTTATAATACTAAAATCAGATAAAATTATGGTGGTCATATAAAATTACTGAGTGGCTTAGTGGATTGGTGGTTTCCTCCAGGTCCTCCCACAGACCTAAAACATGCAGATTAGGCTAATTGGTGTTTCCAAATTGCCCGGACTGGAGGTCCTACCATGGTCGGACAAATGGGAATAAATACAATCCGAACATTAACATAGTTTGACTATAAAGGTTCCTAGTTGAAAGGATGGATGGATAACATTACTGCAATGAGATAAAGTTACAATTACATAACATTATTGTGATCAGATAACATTACTGCTAAAATATACAGTAATGGTACTACAATCAGACAACATTGTTGCAGTCTTATGTACTGAGGTCAGATAACATTACTGCAATTCAATCAGATTTAATTTCATTGATCAGATAGCTATGATCAGTTATTGTTACTGCCATCAGATGAGGGTCCGCAGTCAGATATGGTTATTATGTTCTTTTCATTTTACTGCAATTGCTATAGATATTGATTCTTTGATTGGGTACCATGACTGCAATCAGAAAACATTCCTGCAAACAAATAACATTTTTGCAATCAGATACCATTATTGAAATATAACTGCATTGTGATCAGATAATGTTATCATGATCAGATAATGCCACTGCAATCAGATGGCAACACTGTTGCAGTTAAATAGCAGTACTGTGTTCAGATCACATTACTACAATGCTGTTATAATACTACATCACTGAGATCAGATGACATTATTGTGATTAATTAACATTTCTGAGATCAGATAACATTACTGCAAATAAATAATATTACTCTCATTAAATTAATTTCCTGCTACCAGATAACATTACTGATACAATATAAGGTTATTACAATCAGATCACAGCATCACTGTGATCAGATAACATTCCTGCAGACAAATAACATTATTGTGTTATACATTGTATTATATACTGTAATGCTGCTGAAATCTGATAACATTACTGCAATCAGATAAAAAAATCTGTGATCAAATAAGATTACCGTGACCAGTTATTGTTACTGAAATCAGATATGGTTGCTGTTATCAGACAAGTTTATTGCAATCAGATAACAGTATTGCTAGCAGATAACACCACTGCAATCAGACTATGTTATTGAATTCAGATGACATTATTGTCAACTTTACCATGATCAGATTACTAAAAAACAATATTGTACAATGCAATGTACATTATACTTTATGCAATCTCCAATACTGGCAAACCATGTCTTCGTTGAGCTTTGCTTTATGCCCAGAGCCACCGTCATATCACAAGAGGTTTGGGAAAGAGCTGCATATGGGTGTGATGGACAGCAAGATGGAATTTAACAAACTGTTTAGAATTAAGCACCAACATACAGTAATCCAGGCTTTGTTCAGTAGCAGAATGGCAAAACACTGTAATGCTGACTGGCTGACGTTCAACTTTTCAGTTATCAGTTATAGATGTTTAAAATAGTAACATGGTCGTCTATGGCGATTAATCATCAATGGCAGAAAAACTATCCTGCTGCATTAAGAAGACACAGACAATATACAGAGTGCAAGACAGTGTACTTTAGATGCCTTTTCATCTGATTACCTTCCAACTGAAGACTAGTACGATGACTCCATCCACTGGCATCTCATGCCAGTTTATTATTTCAAGAAATCAAATCAGAGTAGACAACAAAATGTATTTTTATCTTTAAGCATAATTTTTTGTGTAGCCCGAGGAGCCATGACATTTACTCCACCAGGATCAAAGGCCGGTTCAACTGGTCCAATCCCACAGAGAAACCAATGCAGCGTTAATCCATGGAAAAATCAATGCTGGTCATGATGGAAAGGCACCAGGACACCCAGTCCACAATAGCCAGCTGTGCACAGGGCCCAGCAGGCAAATAGCCCAAGGTTGCTGCCAGATACCAATCCAATCAAGCACCCATGGGAAACACAGGACAAACAATTCTGCTTTATGGGGCCCGACCCTGCAACCCACATGTCATGTTCTAATGGGCCAGATCTTCCCCAGTGGTACAAGGGGTACCCAAATACCTAGCTGGTTTTAATGTTATAGCTGGTTGGTGTATTTATCTATGTCTCTGTTATTCAGAAACTTAACTACCTTGATATTTTAGTTGGTAAAAAGGATGGTTTAACCCCTGACAGATTCCTGTTGATAGATTCTGTTACATGTCCAGCCCACTTAATGTTTTTCTTTTTTGGTTTGCACTCTGAGTCATCTTCGGCAGTATTATTTTCTAAAGTGAAACATATACAGTTTTTTATGTCTAATGCAAGAGTCAGCCATGGGCAAATTTCATACAGCTGGACGATGACGGTTTGTAATAGAACCCATTACAAAATAAACCTCATTATAACGTTCTACCTATAACACAATAACACAATCTGCTTCCTATGTAAAAGAGAATACATCCTCAGAACATATTGCCTGGTGGAACACCCCCCACCACTCCCTGGCACGTTAATCATGAGCAGTGTCACATGATGCAAATGTTAGCTGAAGGCCCGAGCGTGTTTCTAGCAGCGCACCAGAGGTGACTGTGTCAAAAACGCGGGGCTGCATTACTTTGCAAATGAAATGCAGAGAAATTAAAGATACAATCATGTTCACAGGCGAGACAAAAGTGCTGCCGCGACATGGCATGACATTAGACAGCCAGGCCTGGCAGGGGAGTTTGTCCCATACAATTAAAATGAGTGCATCTCCAAGCAGTAGTCTGCTTCTGAGCTATTCTCTCAAAGGCCAGATTGTTTTTTGGGATGACATAAAAACCCAACAGATACACATCTAATTAGTGCACGGCTGTGGTTCTGCTTGTTGAACGCCTGCCTCTAGACATTTCGACCTAAACTGCTGGGAAAATCACATGAACATCATACTTGATCATGTCAATAGCTTTAAAGTTTGCCAAATAAATGCCACGTATCTGGGCGACGTGCAATTACCGATATCAGAGGCTAGAGCATCAAAAGTTTCACAGTGTGTTGTGGCTGTATTATGTTATTAGACTTCAGGGCTTGATAATTAGCTGCTCTCTGATCTAACTTCGCTGTTAAACACTCCAGGGTCAAAGAACTGGAGCAGTTGCATCATCTGTAGGTCAGAAGATGTTACTTACTTGTGCCTCTGAAGGTGCCAGGAATAATTTATAGCAGTTGCTTTTGAATGGAATTACACATCGCTTTAAAATGGCAGGTTTTTGTGATGTAAAAAATGAAACCAAAATAACTCATGTTTGATTTTTTTTCCACCATTAATGTGATAGAGCAACCAACACATTTTAACTTGTGGGATCCCAAGTACCATGGAGCACCATGGTGGCCATAATAAACAAGTGGAAAAAATGCGACACCACACTGACATTATGACAAAAATAGTCCAAAGGACAAAACAAGAGACGTACAACAACATTAATGGAGCTGCAGGAACATCTGGCAAGTAGTGGTCACTCCCAGCATGTAACACAATCTCTAGTGTTCTTCAGTTATCAAAGCTGTGGGGTAGGGTGGCTAGTCAGAAGCCATTTCTTATGAAAAATATCCAAGCCCACCTAAATCCAGAGGTGGCAAGTAACTACTCCATTACTATATTTTACTATTTTTTCCATGTATCTGTATTTTACCTAAGTGTTTCCCATATGTGATTCTTTTTACTTCCACTCACTACATGGGTACTACAATCTGTACTTTTACTCCTTGTATTTTGAATAGACTCGTTACTTTTCAGCTAACAATCACACAATGATACATACACTGAATTTCCATTATAAGTGTAAGCGTTTATGTTGTCACTCCCACCATATCATGATTGAGCTACGCCCCATGTGGGAACGACAGGAACAAAACAATTCCACCAGTCCAAGTGTACAGAAATAACTGGCTGGTTAATGACAGCGCAGATTGGTTAGTGCACCAAAGTGATTGATGGCTACCTGGGCAACAGTTCCCACCCATTTCATTTTTGGGCTGCAGGTTCTTCTGGCTCCTTTCTCAAGGCTCTTAAACGAGCGCAGTTGAAAAGGTGAGATTAGAAGGGGATAACTTTGGATTAGGCAGGGGGGCAGGGGATGAGATTTAGAGATAGAGTAAACTGAAACAAAAGGCTCTACATATCTCAACTTGTGCAGTTTAATAGCATACAATCATTCACTTTGCTTAAAAGCACCAAATTTGTATACATTTGATGTTCTAGTATTAACCATAAACCCTGTTGGTAAGATTTTTTTTTCTCTTTTCATTGTGTATGCTCTTGGTAATGTCCACGCCTGTGTTTACTGCTGCTTGCAGAAGGCCGGTATGGACACAACCAAGACTCATACATGGGCGTGGATGGTAAGCGGGGG
>JAOTRS010000029.1:12121471-12146749 GCA_028565755.1 Dinotopterus cunningtoni
TTATAACAGGGATGCATAGACATTTAAAAAAAAAATCCAGTGTACTCAGAAAAATGGCAACCTTAATGAGATGGAACTTAATGATAAACTCCAAATCATCAATCTATGACAAAAACCTCTTCCAAAGTACGGTTTATCTGATATGCTTTTAGGATTCATCAGAAGAAACATTCAGCTGTGGAATTCTATTTCTAAATCCAATGTTAAACCATATTAGGCCTAATTATTGTCATTTTTATTAATTAATATAAATTTCATTAGTTGCCATTATTGCTTCACACTTGCTGTCTCCTGGAGTGCAGTTACAGTTTTGTCTGCACTCAAAAAGAGCTCAATATTTTTTCCAATGGAGCTAAAGTGAAACTGTAGACAGTGTTGGATTTCAAGTCAAGGGGCATGTTCTACACTACAAAAATATATTGCAAAAAAAAACAAAAAAACAATGAAAATCCTGCAGCATGATTGTGAGAAAGAAATATGAAATAAAAACAGACGAATACTGTGGCCAAAAATAAACATTCAAAACCCATAAAATAACAGTTATTGCATAGGCCACAAATACAGTACAACATGTAACTCCTATTATATAGCTATTATATAGGGGGGCCTGGAGCCTATCCCAGGAGACTTAGGGCAAGAGACGGGGTACACCCGGGACGGGGTGCCAATACATTGCAAGATACATACAGCCACATGCTCGAACACACACTACGGGCAAATTGGGAAGGCCAATTAGCCTAATCATCATGTCTTTTGGCTGTAAAAGAAAACCTGAACACATGGAGGAAACCCACCAAGCACATAAGGAGAACATGCAAACTCCATACACACAGACCTGAAGTAGTAATTGAACCCAGATTCTGGATGTGCAAGGTGAAAGTGGCGACCACTAAACCACCACGCCACCTACATCATAAAACTTCCTGGTTGAAAGAATCTGTTCTCTACAAGGCCATTAAAAACAAAAAGGTTGTTAAAGACATTTTTGAAATCTATTGTGCTCATTAAGTTCGACTTCAAAGTCAATTATAACTTGACATTCAGCAAACTCTTGTTTAAAATACTAATAATAATAATATTAGAGTTGAGAGTGTCTATTACTATATATATTAAAATGAAAATACAGCATGATTGATACGCACTTGATACACTGATGACTAAAATTTGGGTCGTGCTGTACAGTAGTGCCACTGTGCTTTTAGCACTGCGGCAAAATACTGTATGAGGAAGGGGTGTGGCTCTGTTAGAGGTCATGGGTCAGACCAGCTGTAAATGATGTTTTCGGGATAAACGTGTTATTTTTACAATCAGTTACTGGACATGCTACTGTTCGACCCTTCACTATATGGGGAATATTCATATGGTAATATGACTTTTAAAACCATCATGTACTGTTGTTAATCATTCATAGTTTTCCTTGTCAAATTTCTTGTCTGGTGTGTCTAATAATGGTTAAGTACTGTACTGTCATTTCACACTGCCATTATTATTAGAGGGGTACTTTAGTACATTTAGTACATTATGACTACAGTACATGAGACTACACATGTCCAAACAGGACAAGATAGTACACAGTTCTGTTAGAAAGTTTTCAGTTTAGTTACAGTGTTTTAGCAGCAGATTGATCGGCAGTAGGGAGGGTGGCTCAGGCAGCTAAGGCTCTCCAGTAGGTTGTTGATTTGGGGATCTGATGACCCAGGTTTGAGCTGCGCCATTGGTGGATATGGGTCATACCCAATACTACTCACCCACTGCATGGAGTGCTGGTCCCAAGCCCTGTTAGGAAAATGGGAGGGTTGTATCTGGCAGGGCATCCGGCGTAAATCCTGTGCCAAGTAATGCGTGGATTGTATGTTCCGCTGTGGCGACCCCTTGACACGAGCAGCCGAAAAAACATTTACAGTTGATTACTAATGTTTTGGGTATGTGGTTTGGTGTCAGTCCAGTCTAAGAATATTAAAGTGTCTGATAGCTCGGGAATGAAGCTCCAACACAGTCTGGCTTTGAGTGTCTGAACGCATCAGTTTTCTTTTCCAGACTACAGGAGGTTGAAAAGTTGTGTGGGGGTGTGTGAGCCTGGAGAGAAGAAAGACCCTGCTGATCTTCTCAGCTGTCCTCACTATCCTGTGCAGAGTCTTGCCATCTAAGACGGTGCAATTTCCAAACCAGGCAGCAATACAGCTGCTCAGGATGCTCTCTGTAACCCCTCTGTAGAAAGTAGTGAGGATGGAATGGTGGTGGTGGGAAATGGGCTTTTCTCAGTCTTCACAGAAAGAAGACATCCTGCTGGGCCTTCTTTGCTATGGAGCTGGTTTTGAGGGAGCTGTTAAGGATTTCTGCCTTTTGAACACCAAGGAATTCGGTGCTCTTGACTATCTGCATGGAGGCGCTTTTGGTGTTCAGAGGAGTGTGGTTGTTCCATGTTATCCTGAAGGCAACAACCATCTCTTTAATTTTGTCTACATTTAGAGACAGATTGTTGGCTCTACACCAATCTGTTAGCTGCTGCACCTCATCTCTGTATGCTGATTCATTGTTCTTGCAAATGAGGTCCACCGCGGTCATGTCATCGGCAAACTTAATGCTATAAAGAAATAACAAGGGCTGGTCCTTTGCATATGCAACACATGCAGTTATTTGATGTTATTTGTGGGGTATTGTAGTATGAGATATTATTTAATTATTATAGCCTTCATTTCAGTGGAGTAATCCATTCTGAGATGTTGTGTATGTAGTAATTAAATTAATGTATATTTGTCAGTATACCACTAGTGTGGTTGAAAATTTATATACTGCAGATACAGTACATGTCTTCGGTCTCTAAGGTCACTTCATTAAGCAGTCATCACCTAATTGCCTACATCATGTATCACTCCTTCCCTTGCACAAAATAGGCTAATACACTAACCATGTTTCAGTCAGAACAGGAAATGAACATGCACAAGGAACAGAGCGGCAGAGGAGACAAACTGAGTATGACATGCTGTGCATATTTCAAGGCCTGAACTCTCATTCCAGAATATAATGTGCACAAGGTTTCTTGTGTGAATCATTATGTACTATATGCATCCAGAAATCTTTGGACAGTGACACAATTTAAATTTTTGCCTCTGTATACAGTACCACCACACTGGAGCAATGAAATGCTGGAAGAAATTAAGATATGATTGAAGTGTAGACATTCACCTTTAATTGACTGAGTGAGAGAGTTCATAAAAATAGCAGGAGGAATTCTGAAGCATTCAGACATGTAAAGTATTTTCTGTTTAGATTAAGTACTGTAAAATGCTGGAAAGTTAATAGGAGACATACTCCTATGAACCCAAGAGCTTTTAAAAATCAATTAAATGAAATGCTCTTAAAGGCCCCAGTGAGTCACCTGACCTCAACCCAGTTCACTTATACCCCTATCTTACCCACGCGGTTTCGCGCGGTGGCCGTACGTCCGGTTCATCATGATTCACCGCGAGTTTTGGCGGTGTGATTATGTTTCTCACGGCACATGGTATCTCCACGTCTCACGGTATCTCCGCATCTCACTGCGGGTCAAACCGCATAGGTGGGGTAGGGGTATTACTGAAGACAAAACTCATGACAGAAGGAAACAAGCAGCAACTTAAGGCAGCTGCAGTAAAGGCCTGGCAATGCAACTCAAAACCGCTTGAATTAAAGCTTGAAGTCTACACTTGGATAACATCTTCAATGCTTCATTTTAAATCATTTGTGGTTGTGTACATTGGCAAAATAAGGTTGTCTATAGCAAAACCTTTCATTCAAAACAGCTACAATTTTGTAGAAGCTTTGGGAGGAGGCTGATGATTCATGTAAACTGAACTTTTTGTTTTGTTCTTAATGTTTCTCATAATCTTTACCATGACTTGCAATTAAAAAGGTCTTAACACTTCAAAATAATTTTTTCCTTGTTTGAATTTGCTGGAAGACTCACTACAAAAACACAATTCAGGCATGAGCTTCATATATGTTATTGATACTAAATTGCGTATTTACACTGAAAAAACAAACAAACAAACAAAATGCTTGTGGCAGTCATATTAGTCAGATGTATAGCATTTTCCAAAAATAATAAAAAATATAGATACTGATATGACCACAGGAAGTTTGACATATTAATTTGCAATTTTTGCTTTTTGACACCCTTAGCACACAAAATATAGTTCATTAACATGATATATGTTTTGTTTATTTTAAAAACTAATAAACAAACAAACAAAAAACTCATTAAACTAGTACTTAGTCACCCAATTAAAAAAAAATGGAAGCTGGTGTGTTTTAAAAAAAGGAGCAGGTGCAACAATCCTCAGAAGAACTGTGGGTTCTGCAGGATGCTCAGTAAAACCGAGTAGTTAATTTAGTAGTTGAAAACTGCAAAATTTGTTCCCGACACTAAAGGATCCTCAAAGCGTCATCACAACAAATACTGATCTTGTTTCATTAATCACTGTTTATGAGCTTTATATACACAACCAGTCAACCAGTCTGGACACCCCTTCTAATTGCATGGTCTTTCCTCATTTTTATGTCTTTCTACATTATAAAACAATCTAATCTCCTTTGAACAGCTGATATTGAGACGTGTCTGCTACTTATGATCTGTAAATCCTTCATAACGGCTCTAATCTGAGGTGCTGTTTGTTAATTGGTGATTTCTGAGGCTGGTGACTCTAAATGAACTTCTCTGCAGCAGAGGTATGTTTTGGTCTTGCTTTCCTGGGAAGGTCTTGTTGAGAGCCAGTTTCATCATGGTGCTTGATGGGTTTTGCAAATGCACTCGACAATACTGTCTAGACACACACAAAAGCTTCATTATATAATGTCAATTTTATTGAAATAAACCAAGTCGGTAAACATACATAATTCTTTTCAGTAACTTTATCATAAACCTACCCTTTTTTACCATTATTTCTTTCTTATTTAACATCCACATTTTACTTGAATGTCAAGTCCTCCCTTAATTTAAATATGTTGCTACACGAATCTTTTTTTTTTTTTTCAAGCTTATTTTAGTCTGGCAAATGTGCAAGTGTCTTTATAATGGATTACTTAAAAAGACCCACAGTCAGACTGACAAGGAGAAGATTGCACTTCTGATTCATGCATATAAAGAAACAAATAAGTTCTGCTCCATCTTGTTTGCATCAAGTGACAATAGAACTGTGTTGATTTCCTTGAGATTTGGCGTTCTGGGGGTTCCTATATGCTTTGCGGAAAACACTTGTGTGTATAGCCGTGTATTGTAGAGCACACACCCATGTGCCAAAAGATAAGACTTTTAAAATCAGACTTTAAAAAATTTTATGTTCAAATATTTTTCAAAAAACAAAACAAAAACATGTTTGTTAACCAGACAAAATGGAATACTTACCTTTAAAAAAAAAAAAATTGCAACAAAATCAGAAAGTTGATCAATATAACCTAGACCATTCAATAAATGAAGCTATTTCAGCTACATTACTTCAGAGTGGATTGAGATCCATGAATTTCATACCAGTTTTTTCCAACTGTAACATGGCAATAATGCACAGCGATGTTATGGTGTAGCTGCAGTACACAGCTCCCTTTTAGCACCGCCAGTTATTGAATGTGTCCTCCGAGCAGAAATTGATGGGTCGCCTGACTGAACCAATCACGATAATTTCTGCTCTGAGAGACGTTTCAATAACTAAAACTCCTGTGTGCCTGGCAGTGTAATATGCTGCCGGCGAAAAAGGAGTAAAAATCAGGAATAACTGTAATCATGAAAAAGATCTGCTTTGCCAATTGATGTCACACTTTGTGAAGGGTAACTCGATTTGTTCATCCATTCCGATGAACGCTGAAAAGTATTATTTTCCCAGTCTGCCCTGGAAGTCGGGATACCAGCCAATCCTTCAGTTTTCATAAAGCACGGGGTTAAATTTACTTACATGTATTTTAATAGATGACTGTATAGGAATTATCCTCCAGTCTAGAAAGAATTCTGAATGTTTTTGTGTCCAAGTCCTTTTACACATTAATTTAATTACGTTTAAACAAGGCATAGTGTGTATTTTTACATGGCTTTTACCTGTATTTTCTTTTAGCTTTGTTAAAACTATATTTTTCAGCCATTGAGTCATTTGAAGTATAATTTTCCTTGAACTAATAACATAACATACAGTATACAAAAATCTGTTATTGCCAAATGTACTATAAGTCTGCATATTGCCTTTCCCCCACAGAACCACAAAAAATCCTGATGACAGATTTAAAACCATATATAACTGAAAGCAAATCATCAGTATTATCATGAGCCAATTAAAAGTTAAGTATTATTTAATTAACATATTGTAGGTGAATAAAATTTCTTATGTGTACATGAACAGTATATACATACTGTACAGCAGAGGGATAGCTCAGTGGGTAAGGTGTTGGACTGCTGATTAGAAAGACCCAGGTTTGTGCCCTCAACTGCTCAGATACAAATCAGGTGTCAAACTCACGACCCAGCCATTTAAAAAACTGCCACTGAAATGACATGATGGCATTTACCAAACGCCCTTATCCAGAGCGACTTACATTTCATCTCATTAGCACCTGAGAGTTAAAGGCCTTGTTTAAAGGCCCAACAGTGGCAATTTGGTGAGGATGAGGTTTGAACCTGGGACCTTCCCATCAATAATCCAATGCCTTAGTTACAGAGCTATCTCCGTGTGTGGAGTATCTGTCACCCAATGTGGTTGATGGCACAGGGAAGGACCCTTACCTTTCTTACCCGTATATGAATGCAAATAAAATATAATCACATACATTCATCTAAATACAGATATATGTGTACATTAACACAATTTTCTGATTTGTTTTAGCAGTACTGGTATAAAATCTAGAGCAGACTATAGCTGGAAAGCTGCCAATGTGTATCAGCTGTGCGGGCTAGTGCTCATTAAAAACTTCAGCATTTAGGCTACTAGGTCACAGCCACTGTAATTAAATTTTACATTAAAGAAACCATACTTATTAGCAGCAATTGAGAAATCAAGATTCTTTTTTTTTTTTGTTTTGCCTGATTCTTATCTTGATTGCTGGCAAACTTGAAAAGATGGCGTTTGGGTAGAACTCATACCACTTAGAACTTGCTGTGACACAAGAATGTAATCATCGAAATGCTAAGGGAGATTATACAATGAGAGCTAAAACATGAGATGATCAGGGAATTTGACAGCATAACATGATAAACATTATTTTATGACTTTTGGCCAATTTTTATTCTCTAACACATAAGTTTGTCTACAACAAATGTAATGTAACATGTAACTTCAAAACCTTATACAGTATGAAACCTCCATCCATCTATCTGGGAACCTCTGTAGTCCAACTAGGGACTGTGCAGGCCAATGCATTTATTCCCATTTTGTACAATCATGGTAGGACGTCTGGTCAACATTCACACACTACAGGCAATTTAGCAATGCAAGTTAGCAGCACGACTTTAGACTGTGGGAGGAACCCCACCAAGCTCAGGGAGAACATATAAACTCCATGCACACAGACCTGACGTGGGAATTGAACCCAGGACCTGGAGGTGCAAGGCAACAGAGCTAACCGCTAAGCCACCAAGCAAACTATATGAAACCTATAAAAAAGTTATTACAAATATTTAAAAGGTTAAAGGTAAAAATAAGCTAATTAGTGATATTGTTATTTCAGGTTGAAGCCCACATACATGTCTGTCTGTCTTTCTGCATGGAAAACTCTCTAACTTATTAATACAAAAAAAAATCACATTCTGTAATGTGTGTGTTAAAATTCACTTATACCACTTCAGTGCTGATTTCAGCGAAAGTGTAAATATGAACTCATCCCAGTAAAAACATTCAGTTTAGCTTTTAGATATTAATTGCTAAAACATTCAGTTTTAGCAATTAATAACTATTGCTGCAGGCGTTTGTTTACATTGAACAAGTAGCGCATTAGTGTCTTATTTCAATTTTAAATTTAAATCTGGCACATAACTGTTCATAAAATCCACACAAAGTCAAAAGTTTGGACACACCATTTAATTCCATGGTCTTTCCTGATAAAACAATGCTGGAGTCGTCCAAAATATACAATTTTCTCTTTTGAACAGTTATTGTTGTTCAGATATTGAGATGTATCTGCTACTTCTGCTCTCTAAATCCTCTAATCTGAGGTGCTGTTTGTTAATTGGTAATTTCTGAGGCTCGTAACTCTTAATAAACTTCTCCTCTGCAGCAGAGATAAGTTTTGGTCTTGCTTTCCTGGGAGAACTTCATGAGAGCCAGTTTCATGATGGTGCTCGATGGGTTTTCCAAATGCACTTGACACAATACTGTTCTTGCAAGAACTGTTCCAGAACAGCTGACCTTCGTGTCTTAAAATAACAACTGACTGTTGTTGTTACTTATTTACTTATTTGCTATTTCATAGTTTTGTGGGGAAAAAAATCCAGTATTGTTGTAAAATATAGACAATAAATCCAAACTTGTGTCCAAACTTTTGACTGGTGTGCCCAAAACATGCATCAAATAGCCTCTACCAGTTTGTGGTTGTGTCAATAGTGCTTGCTTTAGTTAAAATAAAAGGTGGAGAAAAAAAATCTAATTTTGTTGTCAAACTGTTTCATGTATCCTCTACCAATAGATGATGAATCTCGTCTCAGGATGAAAACAGGCAAAAATAAAATGCAATGTAGCCAGTGTCAAAGCACCGATTGCAAGTGACATCTTCAATAGGGAGGTTTTCCAAGTCACACAGAAGACTAAAGAGACCACAGAACAACATACTGCTCAGGTTTCATGATTGTAGCCGTATAAATTCATGTTTAAATGAATCAAATAAGGGGAAAAAGCAAAATATCAAATTTAACCTGGTCTTCTATACAGGGTGTGTTCCTAATAAGGTGCTTTCTTAGTAATACTGTACTGTATGCTCGGAGCTGCTAAACAGAGCCGCTTTTAGTTTGGATTTTAAAGCAGCCACTGCCAAGAGAATTCATAAATTAAGGTTAATTGCGGTTAATGTATGTTTATTTTATATTTTACTTTATTTACATGTCTATGTCATTTCTAAATTTCTTGATTGTTTTATATGCAAAAATATGATTATCGTGTTAGAAATTGGAAATATTGGTAATGTTTTTGGGTGTCTGGAACGGATTATCTGCATTTACATTATTTTCCATGGTAAAATGTGTTTCGCAATATGAGGTTTTGCTGCTGGAACGGATTAAATTCCTATGCCGAAGTACCACTGTACTGCAATAAAAAAAAAAAAAAAATGTTTGATTGATTTCAACTTTGTGTGCCTGATGAAAATAATTTGCCAGATTGTGTGAAAACCCAAAAATGATGTTTATCAAATTTTGCTGTAAGACCAATCATGGGTATTATATGAGTCCATAAAACCAAATATAAGTTTTTCACCATGACTTGGATATTTATTAACCTTTAGATGCTATAATTTTAAATAAATGTTCACAAATGTATTTGCATAGTATGCTAAATACCACAAAAGCCAAGTGACTAGAAAGATAAGGGTCGAAAGTGTGTGGTGTTTTACAATTAGCTGAAGAATTAGAGCAGGATTTTTTTTTCTTCTTTGTATGCATCATAGTTCATGAACTTTGGGCCCAATTTTAAAACACTGAACGACACCACACTCAGATCTATCTAGAACATTTGCTTGCTTGAATTACAAAAGCAACAAAAACCTAATAACCAAGTTTCATGGCTGTATACTCACTCACTTACTCACTCACTCATTCACTCACTCTCTAGACCACTTATTCTGTGGTTGTGGCAGACCTGTGACTCATCCAAGGACTCTCAGGGGACACCCTGGATGGGGCGAAAGCACATACCTACTCACTCACTATGGGCAATTTGAAAACACTGATTAGCCTGTTTTTGTGCTGTGGGAGGAAACCAGAGCACCCAGAGGAAACCCACCAAACATAAAATCCACACACAGAGACCCTTGTCCCTGGAGTGTTGAGACAACAGTGTTAACCACTATGACACTGTGTGCCTGTACATGAAAGTCCTAATGAATACAAGATGCAGTGAAAAATACGCTAGATGCAGAATTCTACTGTGTATCATAGTAGATTTTATAAAAGTACATTTCCTAAAAACAGGAAATATTTAGCTGTAATTTTCTGTCATCGCAATGCTCTCTCAAAAACCATGGGGTATTACTGCATTACCGTCAAAGTAATATCTGATTGTGGACATGATTGAGCATTAATTCCTAATATTACTCTTGCGTAATGCATTTATCTGATGGATGTTGGATTGATTTACAATTCTGCACAAAATTCTGCGCCTACCTGCAACTTCCTTTTGCGTGATCATAAAAGTTTAGGAGGTTGTGCTTTCAGAGTTTCTAAAGACCCACTCATTATTACGTGTTCGCCTATTTTTAGCGCCGTACAAAGACTAGCGACGGTCCCTTTCCTCTGAGTCATACCTGACCTCAAGTGTACCCTGTCATCAACCACAAATATTTTTGTCTCTTCAACGAATTCTGTATGTTTGCATCAATCACATCATGACACAATAATAAGTATCGTTACTAATAATTATACCTAGACCCTTTCTATAATCATCTTTTCTAGCAAAGGATGCAGTACATAGACAGGTTAAAGGATCATGGTGTATAAAATAAAAAAAAAAAAAGAACCAAATTAATGTGTACTGTATATTTCAACATTCATGCACATTAAGTCTCTATCACTATTTTAAACTCTCTTTAAGCGTGACAAACCAAAAGACATTTGAACAGTATTATCTAGAGCCCGTGTGATGGTTTATTGTGTATTTAATTGCGTGTATAATCACTGTAGCTAGAGGCGAGACAAGTCGGATCTAAAGCTCGCAATGGAGAAATTGATGTCGGGCTCTGACATAGGATGAGATATAAAACCAGAAGTGTATAATGATAGTGAGCCTAGTCATTTTTAGTGTAATGTCACCCTGTATAAAGGTGGCATTAATTTCCAAACAGAATAAGTAAGCTCAGCAGATTTTGGTTTCGAGGATTAGTGTAAGCTTTCTTTATCAGGTTTATGGAGACAATGTGTTCTTTTTCACTGGGCCGCTAAATCAGACTAACAGTTATAGATAAAATGTTATCTCTAATTTTAATGCACAAAGGGTCAAGCCTTTTCTTTTGGGACTCAGTTTCAAGTTCAGGTGCAGCAAAGCTAGAAAGAAACACATTAGAAAGAGAAAATGCACGACTTGAAGTGGTCACGGGATTAAGAATTCTGAATGCATTGAAAATATTCTATCTATAGGTGGTGGGAAAATTAACCATGCAATATTTAATGGGTTTTGAACTTGTAGTATGAGTGGAGCGCCACCCCATGGTACACCACCCCATTTTGCTCTTCCCGTTGGCCGGGACGATGCGGACCTCATGAACGGCCTCCAAGAAGTCCAGATCTCACTCCATGTCATTTTTTTTTTTCTGTGGGTTTTATGCAAAGGAGGAGGTGTATAGGACAAAGCCTCTCACACTGGAAGACTTGGAGGCACGGATTCAGGTGGTTCTCATCAATATCACAAACAACTTCCTTCAGAAGACTGTGCATTTCATCCCCTGGCTGTTTGAGGAAACTGGTGGTTGATGCCACTGGTCCTTTCATTAAAATTTTTTCTATGTAACAAATTACATGTACTGTACAATTTGTATCAAAATGCCTTGTTACTTTTCACCCACCCTGTAGTACACTGGTTCTTGGTTAGGTATTCAACTAACATTTCTAGCAATTGCATGCTTACAAAGATCTGAACAAGCAGCTAAGATGACTCAATGCCAACAAACAGATTTATAATGATCAGGTTTAAATGGATTTGTTTTTTGGTGAAGTTTCATTTTTAACTTCTTCCATTGGCATGAACAATTCTGTATTAGAATTTGACAGGTGGAGAATAATACTTCTCTGTCCTTTAGATTTTGGACATTCAGTATTCATTGACAACCTTAAGAACAAGCCATGGTGTCAGTTCACAGACCAGAGAGGGCAAACCTAGGGAAAACTTTCCCCTTTTTGACCTGATGTGCTCCGGCTCTGTGGCTAGTCTCTGGTCTGATGAGCTGCCATCAGCTAAATCATTTACATAAGGGTCACTCCATTACAAACACACCCAAACTGTGACACAATTCCTGAAAAAAAAAGTATTTTATAGCCTAAAGCTGACATAAATATTAGAATAAATGGCACATGGATCAAAATATAACTTCACTTAAACATGACTTATTAGGCATTTAATTCAATTTGATTTTTTTTGTACAGTGCTTTTAACAAATGTCACTATCGCATGGAAATAAGTCTATAACTATAATCTACAGTATAGTCTATAACTATCAGTTCGTGTCAGATGAGCAAGCCAAGGGTGACGGTGGCAAGGAAAACCTTGTTCATCCATCATGAGACAACAATAGAAAGAAACCTTAGAAAGAGGAACCAGACTCAAAACGGAACCCATCGTCATGTGGCTGAAGCAGGTGTCCTGTGTTGTCCATGTAATCACTCACTTACTCATCGTCTATCCCGCCTAATCCTGTATTCAGGGTTGCGGTGGGGCCTGGAGCCTATCTTAGGAGATTAGGACAGGGTGCCAATCAATCGCAGGGCAGACACATATACACATACAACGGGCAATTTGGGAATGCCAATTAACCTAACCTACATGTCTTCAGACTGTGGGAGGAAACCCACCAAGCACAGGGAGAACATGCAATCTCCGTGCACACAGAGATGTGAATCGAGCCTAGCCGGGAATTAAACCCAGACCCTGGAGGTGCAAGGAAACAGTGCTAACCACTACATCACTGTGCCACCTTTCAATGTAATATGAACACCAAAATAACAATAACTTATATAATAATTATATTTAAAAATATGAAAACTCTTAAAAGATCAATAAATAACATTAACAGAAATTTGTACCTAATCAGTAAAAATTTTGTGAATATTTGCAATAAATCTCAAGATCTGCTTATTTTCAAAAATATTAATGGCTTAATCACTCAATGTTTAGAAAGTTTATTTTAGAAGCTTTAAACTTACACATTGTTTAAGCTGCCAGATTTTTTGCGCAAAGGCCAACATGTCATGGTGAGCCAATCCTGTTGCTTCATGCTGTTACATGATCCACTGATCATGTAACAGCACGAAGCAACAGGATGCAAAGTGCATCACTAGGAAGTTAAGGTAAGACCATATCAGTTATTGTAGTTATGATAATTTAGTTGCAATATATATATACAGTACATTAACTGAGTGATTTCACTATGTTATTGTTTTTTCTGTTGCTTGCTTCAGGGCTCACCACAGCGGATCATCCGTTTGATGTTGGCACAGGTTTAACACCAGATGCCTTTCCTGACCCAACCCTCCTATTTTTATGCAGGCTTGAGACTGGCACTGAGGGTGCCCTGTAATCCCAGGGGTTGGGTATGGGAAGAGAGATTCTGGGCCCCTTGAAAACTTAAAATACTGGACCTCCAATCCTTCTGTAATTACCATAACCTTTATAAGTGAAATGTCAAATTCAAATCAAATTTAAAGTTTATTCGTCATATACACTGAGGGCACTTGGAAGTGTTCTTACCTCTGCCTGAGAGTGTGGGGCATTGGCTGGGTCGCAAACCTGGGACTTCCACAGGGCAGGTGAAGCCATCTGTGGCCTAATGACTTTACCATGAATGGTTCCGTCTATGTGCCCCCAAGCACATTGTCCATACATCCACTATTTCTGTCGCAAGTGCCAGCTCGATGCCTGATTGTATCTGAGCACTTGGGGGTCAAGGACCTTGCTCAAGGGTTCTAGGGTGGCAACCTGGCAGCATCTGGGCTTGAACTATACTTTGCACAAAAGATCTCAAATGTAACATGAAGTGCGAGTTTGTTGGAGTAAATTATAAATGCCCCGCAAGAAGATCCGCTACAGGGGTAGACTTCTTCAGTGGCAAACCACTTCATGTTTACAAAATTTAAATCACTGAGATACAGTACAGACAGATGTTTTTTTTTATATATTCATCTGGGTCTGTGTTTGGATCACAGTCTGCCAGCTGTTGACTCCTGAATGGAGGAAACACTTAAAAGTCCTAGAAGACAGTTCAAAAGTCTCTAAAACACCACTATTGAAAGAAACCCTGAGGAACCTCTTTTTAAGTAGCCTTTTTTTTTTTTTTTTTTTTTTTTAAAAAGCCTGCAAGCGTACTTCCCTTTGGCATTTTAAAAGGAGATAAAAGTCTGTTGATGGAAGGTAGCAGTCTTCTGAAGAGAGGAAGGCTGTTAGCAGATCTTAACAATTTATTGACAAATCAGAAAAGAGCTCTAGGGTCTCCCTGACATCCCTAATCACAGAAGTTTTGCCCTTTATATGTGGTGCAAACACTTTGGCCCTTTTACAAGGAGTAGGGCATACTCTCTGTAGGCGGGTGCACACGGTTCAGTGTCAGACCAGTTTTCTCACCGAGACGCTCTTGCAGATGGCCGGCAGCTTTGATACAGTGCATTAATTAACGGACACAATGAGAGATTGTCCAGATTCAATGTAGCTAAAAAAAAAAAAAACACATTTGAGTGAAGTATTATTAAGTAATTTCATGTTCCCAGACATGAAGATTAATAATACAAAAAATAAATTGCAGACATGCACTGGTGTGACAAAGTGTGTTTGAAGCACAATGTGCAGTGGCACATGAGGAACATAAGTCCCTCAGGTAATGCCATGAACATCTGTTATGCTAAATATATCATTTGATCTCACAGCAGGTACATTTTCAACAACATCTTCCTTTGTGTCGCACCAGCGACTCTTTTCTGCAAATACGCTACGGGATGTTGAGCACTCAAAAAGGTGAACAAGTCAGAATGTTACTACTCTGACAAGAGGAGAGAAAGCTGCCGATTTGGAGAAAACACCCCAACACACTCCAGTTGTGAACATACTGGAAATATTTTAAGTGTAGTCAAACGTATATAATCGGCTGGCACGGCATAAAACCTATTGATATTTACACGTGACTTTAAGCACAGTAAGAGGAGAGAAAGCTGCCGCATTGGTGCAAATGTTTTAAAGAAGGCGGTACGTCCATGAATGATGATCCTGGCCGTTCCTATGAACATTCAGCGAGTTACTGGTTACAACTTGCGGCCAAATTGTGGAACACACAGTGATTCAACAACACCACTTGTTCACATTACAGGAAGTCTGCTACTATAGGGGTTACTGCCACATCCCCAGTCGTGACGTCACTCCAAGCCACATGTTAGGAGTTCCTGGGAGGCCAGCGTTTTACACATGAAGCAAGCAGTCAGATCACGGCTTTGGCGTCTCGAGAAAACTTTCTACATTAATGGTATTCAAGCACAAGTGAAACACTAGGATAAGTACATTAGTGTAGCAGGAGGTTACTGTATATAGAGAAATAAAGTTTTTACTCTTATCGAAAGTTTTTTTTTTTTTGCTAAGATGTGCAAAAGCTGCTACGCTTGAGTGTCTAAAAAATATTGCGAAAGATTTTCTGCAGTGTAATTTGGCTATTATAAAATTCTAGATTTGTAGCTACTTATACTTAGCAATGGTTTGGAAATGTAGCTAAAATAATCTTATCTCAATATGTCCATCCATCCAACTGTACATTCTTTTTACCGCAGGGTCACAGGGGGTGTGGAGCCAATCCCAGAGAACATCACAGAGCACAAGTGCACAAACTTACTCACACACCACTGGCAATTTGGAAACACCAGTCAACCTGGACTGTTGGAGGAAACCTGAGTCTCCAGAGAAAACCCACCAAGAGTGGAGGTGGGATTCGAACTCCCAAACCTGCCAAACCTCTTAACCACTGTGCTGCCTTGTCTCAAAATGTATATATTTAGAATTAAAGCTTAATCATAATCAATCTCTCGCGCTCACAATGCCAACATGAACTGTACAAACATTTCCTACCAGAAATGCACAACCTTGGTGGATACACACTGAAATATTTACCAAGGTGGGTAAACACTGAAATATCAATCCAGGCATTGCTTCATCTCAGACCGTGTGTATCATGAAAAGTTTTGCCCTTGAAAACAGACCCACAATAACGAGTCTTGATGAGTCTATGAACCACGGAGTGCACTTCGCGTTCTCGTCATAGTCTGGCCATAAGGAACGTGAAGAACGTGACAAATCTACCAAAAAGAAAAAAGCAGCAAAGCCACCTGCTAAGCATTCCCTGTGGAGATCGGGGATGCATTTTAAGATGTGAAATTCCCAGTTGGGGAAAAAGCTCACGGAGGGCTTGGGGCGTGACTACCGAAAAAACTTGCTCTGCTTCACATCTTTTTAGACGGACGCAGTTCAGGACAACCGACAGGACGTCTCTGTGCTATCTTGCCACCGTGGAGGTGGATAAAAGTTTGATAGAAGTTTGACTCCACTTCTGGAGATCAGTGTGAGAGAGAGAAATAAAAAGAGAGATAGAGAGAGAAAGAGAGAGACTGATGGGATGTTAAGTTGACCCTGTGCCACTTTATCTGCTCTGCAATCTGACAGACCAGATGTGATGTGAGAAGACCTGTCATGAAACACCTTCCATCCCTTCAAGTCAGCATCAGCCATTTTTCACTACGGTTCCTCATTAACGGGGCAGATGTCAAAATATCCTTGCCTTTGTGAAATTCTTTTTCTTTTTGCAAGACTGCTAATAAGACGCCGTCTCAATGGCTATTTCTGAAGCGATTTAAGAAAAATGGTCTTTTTGCACTTACAATGCAGATATTTGATCCCAGACATTTTTGCATGCAGGTGGAATTTTTTAATGGTATGAGCCATGCATTATGCATGCATATCATATAATTCATAAAACAATCCAATTTTGTGACCTTATTAAGGAAAAAGAGGCGACCCTTTCATTTATTCTAATTAATTCAAACTTTTAGCACTAAACAATTCTGCAGAGCGGCATTTCACAAAGGAGAGTTATCATTTCAGCACATACATAATAGCGCTGACCTATTAGCATGCTGACAGTTTCCAAATGAGTGCAAACTATTTTTTTTGTTGAAAAATCTCAGCACCCAACAGGCCCCCATTAATCAATTTGCTCTTTAATGAAGCTTGGTTAGCATGTCAGGCTAACCTGCTTTGGAGGAGGTTAATTGACACATCCAATCTTGATTAAACTCCTATGTCAGTCAGAGTAACACCCTTCGTTAATTAGCAACACCCAAACAAAAGGAAATAACTTTCCAGGGATTTCGAAAGCAGTGTGCATATGTGTGTATGCTGCAGGTAACTTGACTGGAGAGCTGTCATTACCCTGGCACCGGTCACACAGTCACCTCTGTAGGTGTAGACGAGAGGAGCCGACGATCTCGGGGGAAAAAAAAATTGTGAGTGTCAGCGGACTGCTCACGCTGCTCCTCGGTTCTGAAACTAAACCTGTCATTTCAGTCTCCACTGAACTGCCAAAGTTACTCGGCTGCACAGTTCTGTAATTTAAAACGGGGGCGCGTTCAAGGTCCGGAGGACGCAATTTGGTGTCATCAAGCCAGTGCGAATCAATCCAGGCGAGGTCCAGTGGAAAGCCTTCTGCACAAAACAATTATTGCACAGCAAATCTGGGATTTATTTTCAGACACTTCGTCATCCTGAAGGCTTAACAGTTCGTCAAAATTCACCTTCTGCACCGGCATATAAGACGTATCTAGTCTGACCAGGACAAATTCCAAAGGTAGTTCCTATGAGCGTCCTCCTCTGGCTCTATTTTTAGAGGAAAAAATGCAGATGAAGGTTTACAGTAGGTATCTGTTTTAAACGAACACTTTCAATCTGTTGTTTCGGCTCTGCGTCGTGAGCTAGGAATGGCTTTGACGCTAATGTGTGGGCGGTTTTGAGCCTCTGTTTGCTCTCATCAAACTCGTGCAGTGTCATATAGTGTTCTGGAACCTGTTTCATGGCTGAGGAGTGGAAACGAGAAGCAGGGGATGGTGGAGGAGAAGTCAGGCGGATGGTTTTGGCGTGGGCGGAGAGAGAGGGGGGGGGATCCTGGCAGGTTGTGCGCAGACAGCTGCAGACCAGCGGGCATCCTGATGGGAAGGGGCCGCAAATCATCCCAGCACAGAGGAGATACCACTGAGCTGGAGCTGGAGTGGAACTTAAAACTGTTCCCCTTTTCATTTTCTCTCTCTGTCCTGCTTTCTCTCTATTTTACAGCTTTGCATTACATTAACGCTTGTTTGCATGGAGATGCATTTATCGCTCTCGTGCTTTGTCGCTTGTATCACATCATAGGCTCGAACCACACTCCCACACACTCTCACACAAAACCACCCACACACACATACACACAATGCCTACAGTTTGGTGTACCGTACCCTCCCCCATGTCTCTTAACTGAACACAATGGATATTATGCTACTCAGGGTGCATTAACATGACATCTAAACCACTGGTGTGTCTGACGTCAAGATGTCACATGCCAGCAAAGCAATATGAATGAATGATCCTATTTATCTCTTGCCAACAAAGTCTCCTCCATGTCCTGCAGGTAGCGCAAAGGGCGGCACCGAGCTGAAACACAGGTGAGAAGATCGCTGGCTGTATAAACGTAGGCTCTGGCAGGATGTCAGAAGCGTAGACGGTTTCGCAGATCTTCTGCCAGCCTGGCAAATGAATAGCTGCTTTATACCCCCGTAGTGTTCAAATGCATTCTATCCTCACAACTGTGTGATCAGAATTCACCCCCTCCTCCTGCCTTCATTCATACACGTCATTCCTCCTTTTTGAAGCCCCTGATTCGCCATTGTCCCGCGCACAATAGCGCCGAGCGCTGACCAGACAGCGGGAGTGATCACAAGCACACCATCAGTCTCGGCTCGAGAGAAAAGAGCCAGCCAGCAGATCGTTGACAAGGCTGACAGTAGGCTCATTCCGAGCTCAACTAACTCTGCCTTACAATCGCACATTTTTAAGTATTTGCTCCTGGCATGTTGTATGGAAACATACACAAAATAAACACACAGGATGTACTTTTGCCTATTTGTTATTACATAGGTTAAGATCTACAGTAAGAAAACCATTAGTGTAAGCAAGGTGTTCCTGTGTCAGGGATGGACTTAAACCTGCTGCTGAGAAAAATGGACTTCTGATTGGTGTACAGTATGAAAATAAGGAAGTATTATTGGTTAAAATATGGAGTTTGCATGTTCCCCCCCTGCTTGTTGGGTTCCCTCTAGGTACTTTGCTTTCCCTTATAACATGCATTGTATGTCAATTGGTTGCTTTTAATTTGCTTGTGGTCTATCACTGGATGTGTTAGGTTCCTCAGCAATGTAAATCACCCTACAACAATTAGAACTGTATGTTTACATGCACAGTAAAGTCACTAAGTCCTATGATTATAACTTGACCAGGCCATTTAACTGGACTAGTGCTCGTGCTCATACCAGGGGAATAAATTTATTGCCCAAAGTACAGTACTGTGCAAAAAGACTTAGGCACCATCCTTTATTCCAAACCATTTCTGATTTCCAAACATTAGTATTCCATCAAAATTAAAAGTTACAGACAAATACTTGTACACCAGAAAAGAAAGCAATGTATTAAATAAGCGATCACCTTTTTTTTTTTTTTAGCCAAAAAGCAAAATGGAAGCTGCTGGGTTTGCATGCAAAAAATAAGCAGATGCAACAGTCTAAGTCCTCAGAAAAACTCTGAGTGGTTCTGCAGGATGATCAATAAAACTTAGCAGCTAATTTCCTTATTAAACTGCACAAATTGTACCTACAGTAAGCCTAAAGGGTCCTCAACGTGTCATCACACCAAATACTGAGTTTGTATAGAGCAGGTGGAGATATGCCCCTTTTATCTTGTTTGTATTGTATTCCCAGTTGACCTATTACTGTACATCACACACCAAAACAATCGACAAACACGTTAGCTGGAGGCAAACTTACACCATGTCAAGTGGTAAAAAACATGGATAACATTCCAGCGCTGTATTTTGTATAGCGCTATACCTTGTGAGTATGGTGTTATCTGAAGGCAGACGCCGCCACCGTATTGTTAGCAGCTTCTTTTCCATGCTTCAAAGCCTGTTTCGGGAACTGAGAAACATGCGCAGAGTGCTTAGGCCATTTCTGGTTGTGCTGGTCTGACTTAGAGAAGTTTGATTTAGTACGATTTCAGTCGGACTACTGTAACACATTTACATACGTTTAGTAGTCTGATTAACACAGTGTCATGTAAACGTAATTGAGTGACTGTGCTTCCAATCTATGTATTGTTCTAAATTTACGCTTTGTCAACTGAATAAAAACACAATGGCTTTTAAAATATATACAAAATACGAAACAAACAAACAAAAATTATTCCAATGCTAAGAGATTCAGTGTTGCCCTTTGCCAGTGTTGCACTCCAACTCTAAACAAACGCCACGGCCTACAAACATGCCCGCTAGGGACTACAATAGACACACATACACACAAGATTGTGTTCATTACACACACCTTTTGATGTCATCCTACACTATATGGATGCAAGTATTTGGCCAAACCTGCAATGACATTATATCCAAATACATATACTTCAATATTGCGTCGGTCCCCCTTTTGCAGCTATAACAGCTTGCACTCTACTTGGAACGCTGTTCACAAGATTTTGGAGTGTTTCTGTGGGAATTCGTGCCCATTCATTCTGTAGAGCATTTATAAGGTCAGGTACTGATGTTGGACGAGAAGGCCTGGCTCTCAATCTCCGTTCCAGTTCATTCTAAAGGTTCTTGATGGGGTTGAGGTCTGGGCTCTGTGTTAGGGCCAGTCAAGTTTTTCCACAACAAACTCATTAAACCACGTCTTTATAGTCATTGCTTTGTGCACTGGGGCAAAAAACTGTTTGCTACAAAGGTATTAATAAACATAGCATTGTCCAAGATGTCTTGGTATGCTGAAGCATTAAAATTGCCTTTCACTGATCATAAGAGGTCTGACTGAAACACCTGAATTCAATAATTAACAGGTTTTTTTTTTTCCATATAATGTATCTGAACTTCCCAAGCTGTTTTGTCTCATAAATGCTGTTCCGATTTTGCCTAAGCCTCTAATTTCTAATTCACACAACACTGCCTGTTTTTGACTTTGATATTCGACACCGGTTTGGATTCGGTTGCATGCGATGATCTTATTAAACATCTCTATTATCTGCGATTGCATCTGTCTCAGCTCCCATGACTGTCTCAGGTCCTTGTGAGCATTTTTTCCCTGTACAAAAAACAAACATCTTAAAATAAATATCTAGTCCAATAACTCTTTAGCAGTGTAATCATGACCTTAAAGGATTGTTAAGCAGTTGTATCTGTTTTTTTTCTGAGTTAATTCGCAATAAATCCAACAAAATTGCTCCTCTTTATTATGTTGTGCTATTTATTTTGCCAGGTGCAAGGCAGCACGTCCTGAGAGAGTCCGTTCTGGGTCCGGCCTACAGAAGAGTGAAAGGGGCACCTGCTGTTGAAAGGCTGCATGTCATGGCTTTTCAGTCAGCTTCATTGTGGATGAGGATAAAGGGGCTTCGTTCAGTAGCCAGGACTAAGCTGGGGCACCTCATCCCTGCTCGAGCTCTTTTGTAGATATTTTTAGTAGCAGTGGTGTGTTTATCCAGACAGCCGGGACAGAATGTGTGTACTCGAGCACCTGCACTCTTGAGCGGCAGTTGTCTTTCTTTCCCGCTGAGCTATACCTCTTACAGCTGGCACTATGAAGTCTTGTTTGGGAAATCTTGTACTTACATACAGTACATGCATTGTGGTTACTTTTTTAAGGAATGCAATTTTTTTTGCAGGTGGTGGAAGCCTTTAACATTCCAAATGTTTCATGTTTAATGTTTTATTAAAAAAAAAAAGCACAGTAAGAATTTAACTCGTGCAAGAAAGCTGTATATTGTAGTGTTCAATTTCACTTCAGCATCGAGATGGATGCGGATCAGCCTCTGAGCGGAAACACAGTCTCCGCCCACTCCAGACAGTGTCCCTGAATATTCAAATCTATGCAAATGGAACGCCTACGTAATGAACTGCTGCCTCTCAGATGGTGAACCCAGTCCGGCGTTGCTCACAACCAAACATTTTGTTTATGTAAATTATTGAATCACTCAAACCTCAAAAGACCACTTTGGAAAGTTTGTTTTGCTGGTGTTTTGTGAAAAAATGTGCTCATTTAGACAGCAAACGCTTTGTCTGTTCTGTCGTTTGCTACAGGCAGATTTGTTTCTCCAGCTTTTGCATTGCATCTGCATTTCTGACAGACCAGTGCAACGGTTCTGACTGCCAACTCTCTGCACAAGCCTGATAGTAAAAGCCTTAACTCTTTCAATTACTTACCTTTTTCTTTTTCTTTCTTTTTTGGTCACTCATTTCTGCTTATGGAATGAAAATCATGCAATGTGTAAATGTCTATGAGGAATTATTTATACTCACCCTGAGCACTTAGTGCTGTTATGCTGGTTGCCCCAACATGGCCTGATTTCATAAATTCCAAAGAGGGGCTTATGATAGCTCTGTCGCCTTGCACCTCTAGGGTCCAGGGTTTGATTCACAAAATGTTATGGAGATGACTCAATGATGACAAGAGTAATGTGCACATATGAATGATGAAGTTTAAAGAAGAGGAAACTGACAAACCACAAAGTGGGAGACCATCAACTGCGACAAAGGGAATTTTAAAGGTGTTGTTATAGTTGGATTGACGCAGATACATGGCTTGTGATGGAGACTATGTTGAGGAGTGCAGTTTAAGTGACCTATGTCAAATAATAAACAAGTTATGCCCATTTTTGCATTACTTTTAGTACAGCCCTTATTAATAATAATAATAATAATAATAATAATAATAATAATAATAATAATAATAATGAGGGAAAAGAATATATACAGTGCTGAAAAAAGTTTCTATTTGAGTCAGATTCTAGAGGTCTAGATTCTATTGAGTTCTTGATTCAACTGGTTTGTCAGTAATCAGGACTGTGTGTGGCAAATTAAATTTAATTTAACTTAAGGTTTTCAAAAATCACAGTTCATTTATAATTTAGCGGGGGGATGGGTCACTTTTTTAAATAGAGCCTGGTAGATTTGGACAGCTTTTCCCTTAACAAACAAAATCATAGGCTAATTTAAAAACTGCATATAGTATTTACTTGGGTTTAATTGGGTAATTTAAGTGTGATAATATGCAAAAAAATCAATTCTTTATATATTTTACTAGATTTTCAGATCAGATGGAATTACAAATAAGAAACAATCACCTCCTATTTTTACTGAATAAATGCTAAGGTAGTGACATACAGTACTGTACCATGATGCTGAATTGCGCTGTTCATGCGCCAGCCAACAACCGCGTACCTGACTCAATGTCCTCCAGACAGGAATTCCTCAAAAGCAAGTATTCTGAGAATTAAATGAGACTAAATAATTAAACAGAATCCCTGTAAAACAATTCAAAGGAAATTCTAAACATCTCTGATACTTTGACATGCAGGAAGCTACTTAATTCACACTTTAGTGTCACTGTTAAATAACCCCATTTGCTAGTTTAGGAAAACTATCTCATGCTGTTCTGCAACACAGTCAGTGAAAAATAGAAAATCAATGAAGTAGCCAATTTAATTTACCAAATGGTGGCATTTTTAAAGCACACTCATATTTCAGACTAGGCCATGACCAGGATAAGGGCGCATGTCTTAACTGAACAACATCCTCCCAAATATCCCGAGAAAAGCCTGTGATAAATGTATAAAGTTGTTGAAGAATCAATCCTTTTCAAAAAATTTAAAATAAAATACATTAAAAAAAAAGTCATTTACAGTTCAAATCAGTGTGTGGATGATTGCCATTTATTATACGCATGGCAAGATTTTTAACCTTACTCCTTCACATTCCCAACTATAATTAGGAAATTTTCTGCACTGAGACCTGGTGCGCCCTGAGAATGCCTTCTCACATACATCACCTAGAAGAAAGTGTTGCCTGTGGCTAATGCTCCAGAGTCCCTGTCCTATTCCCTGGGCCAGTACCCACTCTGTGCCCACACACCGTAGTGCTAAGAGCAGAGTGGCATGGCGGCAGGAGGGCACAGCCTCCACCGCATGTTTTCTCCCTGTCAGAAATGACTGCTGCTGCACCTTGCCGCTGGCTCTCAGCCCCAGACGGAATTACACAAGGAACGACAGCAGCCATAAATCAGACCCAGGACAAGAGGAGTGTATTGTGTATGAGGACAGCACATGGATGACTGCCAGCGCAACCCCAACCCCTTGTAAAAGTTTACCAACCTGTAACTGTGATGGAGTACAGGTGGAGGATGCGGCCGGAGGCCTGTAGTTGCGCAAATACAAACGGGTGCTCTCTGTGTGTTTATTTTGTGTTACATTTCACACAACCAGTAATGATATCATACAGTATTTAATACATGTAGTATGATTGGATTTTATTTGAATAAATACAAATAAAGTCAGATCCAAAAGTCTGAAACAACAATGTGGTTTCTACATTTTTTTAAATATTTATTACAAAGAAAGAAAATGTTCAATGTTTCATATTTCATATTTCATATTCAGGATTCTGCACTATTTCTAGGTCCCTATTAAAATATTTCACTGATATTGAACTGCATTGTACAAAAGGTCAGATTTTCCTCATGCCTAATCTCTTCTGCTGGAGCGTGTGTACAGATGACACGCCGATGGGTTTGATCTAAAAATGGATCATCAGGTTTTGCACAAAACTGTGGAGTTAGCCAGCTTGAGTGCACACTACTACTTATATTTTTTCTGTTTTTTTTTGTTTTTTTACCACAAAAATGTTTGCTGTATAAAATAGAGAATATAATCATTTTTAAAACTAGAATTTCATCATAGAATAATCTAATATAGGCCATCTAATCAAATATCTAAAAAGGAAATGTGGATATACTAGGTAGAACACCTGGAGGCGCGAGGCCACCTGCTAACCCCTACGCAAACCCCTCCAGGGTCAAGGGTTAGATTTGCTCCCTTGAGTCTGTGTGCATGTTTTCCGTGTGCTTGTTGGGTCTCCTCCAGATAATCCAGCTTCCTCCTACAGTGCAAAGACATGACGCTTATGCTAATTGCTGTTCCTAAATTGCCCTGTGGTGTGTGACATCTTGTCCATGGTGTGTCTCGTCATATATCATAACCAGGTTTAATATTTGGCAAATATTGCAAAATATTTGCAAAATAGATCACTCACTCACTCACTCACTCA
>JAOTRS010000029.1:12154413-12173783 GCA_028565755.1 Dinotopterus cunningtoni
CAACCTGGTGGTTGTGGGATTTGAACCTGGGATCTTCTGAATCATAGTCCAATGCCTTAACCACTGAGCTACCCCTGCTTATATTGCATCTATTGCAATCTAACTATACATATTAATCAGTCAACAGCTGTTATTTTTAAAATACCTAAAGTGTACATATAGTACATTTATTTGCAATTCATATTTTACAGTTACAACAGAACTGAAAAATTGTCTTCTAGTCTCTGATGGTCATGCCTACATAATAGGAAAGACTATGCAAAATGAGCAATGAATAAAGACATGGCATATTAAATTATGTGGTAGAACGAATTAAGAAAAGGCTCTGTCTATGGTGCTAAAAAGCCTTAAGGCAGCTGTTAAAGTGCCATACAAGATTTGATTTCCTTTAGCTCCTTAGAAAGCATACTATTTAAATACATGTTTTCTTATTGTCACTTTTACATGCTCTTTTAGGTTGGAATTACAGAAAACATGCCAAAACACTGAACTGTATTGTGTTCTTGACTACATATCGAATTAAAACTGCTCAAAAGCCTTTGAAAAACAGAATCCCAAGACTAGCTCTTTGATGATTCTAGAGTACTGTACTGTTCAGGAGAAGTGCCTGTCCAAAGAATGTACGCCTACCTCCAGAGATGGAGGGCACAATCATTATTCATCCTACAGTGAGTGCCGAGCCTCGGGACAGCTTGCAAATGGGCAGATGAGCCATTGACAGTCGCAGAAAGCACTTGCAGAGAAAGAGGGGAAAAAAATAAGGCTGTCGTGCTTTCAGAGTCATCGTTATGCATTTAGAGATGCACTAGCACTTCTAGATAATGTGGAAATTATAAAGCCTTTACTGCTGAGTGATATTTTATTTCAATTTACCAAAGTAAAGATTGCCCAAGTTCTTAGATGTTATCTCTTCACAAGCATAGCGGCGGCATTGTAAAGGTTCAGTATGCTGCTCAGGTGAGTGATTTACGTGTGTGTCTTGAGATTAGTAAACTGTTGCCTACTCTGACCTGGCATGTGGTGCGACAATATTTGTTTTGGAGGTTTCAGCACCAAAAAATTGACATCTGTCTTTGAAGGTTGAGGTGGATCGCAAGCGACTATCTGAATTTTCACCAAATGGTCACAACACAATATTCATTCATTATTGCATTCATTCTTCCTAGATAGGTGCTTTATCCTGGTCAGTGTCATGGTGGATCTGTAACCTGTCCCTGGAACTCTGGGCAGGAGGTTGGAACCTACCTTGGATGAGATGCAAGTCACTGCGTGAATTAATTTGTATAAAATGGCATACACTACAGGTAGAAACAATGACAATGTATTATATGTCACTGAAATTCTTTAATAAATTAATCCTGTTCTTTGCACGAACGAACATTTTAATCAGCTTCCAATCCATCATTATTGTTCTGGAGTTCAACAAGCCATGGAGGGCATCCAGATTCTGGCTAATCTACAATAGATAAAGACCTTTCATTAATAACAGCATATTGACTATGTTGTATATGTGAAACTCCTGATATCCTTCACATAAATTAATTAGCGGTTCCAACTATTGGGTGAACTGCTGTTGTACGTGCTGGCCTCAGGTCTGGTTTGATGAATATTCTGTACTCATATGAAACCTTATTCAAGCTTGTGACACACAATAGGTTCTGTCATTGCTGAATTCAGAGCCTCTTTTATTGATTGGGTTTCTGTGCAAGCATATGGCGCGTGCACATTCACTGCTTAAATATATATTCAGAGCATGTAGTACTTCAAGCATTAGAATTTCAGCACCCTGTATGGGTAACTAAACTGCTGCATCCATGTTTGAGGAAAGGAATAATATACAGGAAATCACATGAAACAACAAAATATGACAAGTTAAAATTTTAAACATAACTCATATTGTTTTGAAATTCTAAATGGTGTAAATGGGCAGTGTTTTACTGTAACTATAGCCATATTTTAAACCTCACCTCATCTATAAAAAGTAGATGGTGGAAATATATATGTTGGTAGAATTTTCTCTTACTAAGGGTCATGTGGAGTCCCAGGGGACTCTGGGAACTAGGTGGGTCACAGGGTACAAGCATGCCCACACTCTCGGCAATTTGGAAACAATTAGCCTAATCATGTCTTGGACTTTTGAGAGGAAACCCAGCAAGCATAGGGAGAACATGCCCTGAACTCTCGATCCTAGAGTTGCAAAGCCAGTGTGCTAACCACTTTGCCGTAGTGCCATCTTAAACACTCACTCACTCTTCATCTATTCACCACATATTCCTCACACACTATAAGCATTTGTAATTGATTTTTACATTAATTAATATATGACATCATACGTCAAAGTTATTAATAGTTACATGATTAAGCCCATACAGCTGCTGCACTGATCTTCTGGAGTGACATACCTCTCAATACTGTCCAAGAGGATAAAACACTCCTTGTTTAATAGCCTGTCATGGTAGGATAAGGCTTCTAGCCTAATTGTAAACTGTGATGATGACCCATCAACGACTGGGTGAAGCTCTGCTTCAACAGGAGAGCACTTCATGTGTTGACAGATGGTTAGCTGACTCTATTACCAAAAAGCCATTCTGAGTCCGAAACAGTACCATAAGGCTTGCATTGGCATGGAACTGGTGCTACTGATCTTTGTAGAAAAATACCTTGGAACCGTTGGGTCATCAGATCATGATTCTCAATCAATTACAATGATTCCCATTAAAGACAAGAAAGATATGGGCTAAAACTCACTTACTTAATCTCTGTAGCCCTAAGGGACTGCAGTTGTTGCAGCTTTGGTTAACAATCTAGGCATGCCAGTACTGCCAAGCAGCCTACCAAAATAAGTAAGTCTGATAACTTTCGCCACACTTTGGGACAACAGGTTGGCTATTACTCCCCTGAAACTAGTTTCATTTTGTTGAATCCTAGGGTCTGCTCCAACACCAGGTTCACTGTAAATCAGAGCACTGTAATGTGCACAGATGGCTTGCTCCGTAGTGGAGGCCTGTCAAAAGCAATTGCCCAAATATGGTAGTACTTTCATGCCTCTGGTTGTCAGAGTTGACAGGAATGTTGACATGCATTCCCAAAACACCCTTAGTTTTACAAAGAGGCCAGAGGGTAAGACAATCAATTGCAATGCCTGTCGTCAACAGGCAAGTCCCCCCAAAATCTGTGTTCCAGAGTGAAGGGGACATAAAAGGTGCCTTGCACAGGCTCACTGACGTGACCCGCTCTGTGGCTGGGGCTTAAAAGTCTTTAAATCCGACAATAACAACAACAAAAAAATAATCAACCATATAGCTTCCTTTGTGGGAGCACTTTTTTGACCAGCTCTAGCTGGTCCACTCAAGGGCAATCCATTATTTTGTTCTGGAATCTGAATCTGAAAGCAGGGAAATAGATTTTGCACAGATTGTGTCACCCAAGCCTGGTGTCATCCATAAACCAAATTGGTGGAGATCCATCCTGCATCCTGTTCTATGTGTCTCACTGCCAGGAAGTTTCGATCAGCTTTGTGACAGAGGGCTCAATAGCTGCAGATTGAAGAGATGGCTCCAATGTGAGTAGCATAATTGTAGTAAATTGCTTGCACGCCTTATGTGGAAGGCAATATTGTAAGTTCTCTTTAGGATATCACCAGTAGATCTACAGGCAACAGGTGCCAGAACGAACAGTAATTTATTTTGTCCAATGAAGCCACCAGTGATGCAACGCAAGTGACAATCTGACAGGCTTGCGGCAACATTTAGAATGGTCTAGTAGAGGGTTTAAAAAAAAAAAACTTCTTCCAATTCTGTCAAAGTTTTACTACTGATGCACAGTGAAATTCCCTATGGCTGAAGCTGTGCAACACATTTCATGCTATGAGCTGCTTCTCAGCCTCTGGTCAAATCCAAGCTGTTTCACCATTCAATGTTGGCTGTCCCAGACTGTTTGGTGCTACCTGGAGGCTGATAAAGGCTACATCAGATTTTTTTACAGACACAGCAATTCCAGATCATTTCCTTAACACAGTCAATGCTTAATTGGTTAATGCACCGTTCATACGGTAGATCTTAGACACTGGCTGTAAAGGTGGGAATCCTTCAGCGATCACTACGAGCCAAAGCTGTAAGTGCATACTGTCTAGTGGAAACTAGCAAACTCTGTGGTTAACCACAAAAAAGTAGGTGTCATGCTGGGAATACTCGCCCCACTAGTAAAATAGAGTCACGTTGCTAGTCCTCAGGCGCCTGGGGATGTAAAAGCTGAGTAACTTGCCAAGGAAGCAAACATCGCTCAGCAGAGAAAAGAATAGATGAGGAGAAGGAGGGAGAATCAGTTCCTGCTATACTGAGCACAGTATGAGTTCTCGTGGTACGTGGCTTCAACTCTAACATTACTCATTTCAACTGAGAACTGCTTATGGCAGGACATCTATACACATACAGTACGTGCAAATACGTTGCACTCGGTTCAGAGTCGACTTGATATTTGAGTGTAACTTTGCTGAACAAGCACAAAGAAGTGAAATAGTGTTAATTATGACCAGAGTCACCATGAGTCACCATGATACTGTTTGTCTTAGCGGTAAATGTCTTGACAGTTGTAACGCTTGCAGGAAAGCATCCTGGTGTACTGCCCCCTGGTGGTTACAAGGGGTAAATTAGAACCAATGGCAGAGTGATAAAGGCAAACAGAAGGTGATAAACTCAATCATTTTAATCATCACTTTAAACATTCCATAGACAATGAGGTATGCAACTTGAATTCAGTTAATTGCTTAATAGAATTAAACAGTCCCAATTTATAAGTGATAATTGTTTTGTTTAAATTGTACTGAACATACTATATGATGTAATGATGTTAGATTAGATTTAATTAGAAAAGAAATGAGATAGATTATAAAATCAGATTTGATCTTATTATTTCTGATGGCATCAATATCTTTGTTGTGCACACACACACACACACACACACACGCGCACGCAAAGCCATAGACCAAATGCATGCTGCTCAGCAAAACATGCATGTCGCAGCCACTATAATTAGTCCCAGAGGGACATACGGATCCTTAGGAGCAAGGACCAAAAGGACCCTAGAGTTACTGCAATCCAAATTAATTTCATGAATTTATTCATATTAATATAGCCAAGATGAATTAATTTAGGATCTCCATTCAGGACATTCAAATCTTCTTTTGTTACCAGTTTTGCTGTTAACCTACGAGTTAGAAATTTTTTATTTTATCTTATGTGATTTACAGTAATATTGACCAGACTGATGATATACGACAATCTTGCTGGAAAACTCTGCTTTAAAGGGGACCTATTATGCAAAAATTTACTGTTTAGTCATTTTTAGGCATGCAGATGAGTCTTGAGGAAAAAAAGGAGTGGCCTTGGGTTTAAACAAGCCAATTTAAATTTTCTTCTAATGTGACATCATATAAGAAGACCCCCTCCCTTGGCTCGTTTCTCAGTTCTACACAGCTCTGCTCAGCTTTGCTTTGCTTTCACAGGGGTAGGACTCGTCCCTCTCTTTTGCACTGACATGAAAGAGAAGTTTTTTCGAGTTATTAAACAATGCATTATTTCAGGGTATTTATGCTGGAGTATTAACACACACTCTGGAGACCTTTGAGACCCATGTTAAAGTTTTAAAGAAATAGCAAAATATGGGACCTTTAAGGTGTGTGAAATTTGAGTTTATGATGCAACGCTGTGGATGAAAAGAAGACAAAAAATATCACTAGTAGACTTACTCTATGGGTATGATTAAAAAGTGACAAATAACAAAGGGAGACATTTCTCTAATATGCAGTGCTGTGCAAAAGTCTTGAGCCAGCCATTTTTTTTATATTAGATTCTAACAAATAGAGTCGATTAAATTAAAGCAATGGGAACAAATGTTTTACTGCGACAGGCTGCAAAGTGACTAAAGATACAATTTAAAAATTGGTTGTTTATGTAACAACCTCAGCAGCGACCTCATTTCCCCTCTCGTCTGGTCCAACCACTCAGCATTCAGCATTAGCAGTTACTAATCACCGGCCTGATCATCATCTGCACCTGTTTCTTACTGGTTCATGCCTTAAGTTAGATGTGTTTCATGCTTGAATGATTCATAGGTCACTGTGTGGTTTAACAAACAAAAACATTTCTGTGAAACTGCTCAGGTACAGAACTGGACTGAAAATGAGAGATAAAAAGTCCTTCAGGGAGCCTGGAGAACTATTCCTCTATTTTAAAAATAAAAGAAAGTCGAGCTCTTTGGAAGCAGAATATGAAGAGATGAGGGGTGGCTCAAGAGTTTTACACAGTACTGTACTTGATCTTTTGTGCTTTATTTGATATCTCTTTTATAAGCAATATATTGCAAGCCTTTTACGTCTGTGTCTTTGCTGCAAACACAAGGCTCGCGTTTTTCTTACACGTCACCTTTTTTCCTTCTGTCGCTAGGAGAGAGTATATGGTTTTTGAACCCGTGAATATTTGTCTGGACCGCGCTGGTCGCCGCAGCTGAAGTGCCGAGAGGCTATGTGAGAAGAAACGTGCCGAACCGAAGTGCGAGGACAGGTGCTGCTTGATGGAAGCAGCCAAACAGCCATCTGCTCTAGAACACTTCTAGCCCCTGGAAAGGAGCTGTCTCGTACTTGCAGAACTGATTAATGTCTTCGTCTCGCTCACCAAAAGACATACCTGGCAGATGTGAGTTACTTTGATTTCGGGAAATCTGACACTAGTCAGACTTTTACTAAATTAAATCAGTGTTACAAATGGAGGAGAAGAAAAAAACAGTTTGGCATGTCTTACGGTGCATGAAGCAGAGCGACAGGGAGAAAAAAAATAAAACGTTCATGTTGTCTGTCTTTGTGTCACACGTGAGACGGGAAAAAGTCCAATATTTTATTACTAGCGTAGTTCAGTGCGTGAGGAATGACAAATCGGTGTGGTCCACCTTTTCGGTTTCCTTCTGTGTCTTCCCGGTGAGTCTGAGAACATCTCTGCCAGGAAATCTTGAGAAACAGCGGCGAAGCGAACGCTCACTCCTGGATATCTTGACAGATTTATCTTGCTCACAGGAGCGGGTATAAATGTAGAGTGTGCTTCTCAGACAGGACCACGGTGTAAAAATCTGGTGGGTTCAGCGGCCCTTTCCTTCAGCTACACTGACATGGGTTAAGGATGTCTCCTGAAACAGGGACATTTAATAGCGGACGCCAAATCGTTCATGACTCAGAGACAGACAGCGGATGTCCAGGACGATTTTGTCAAAGTGAAACGGTTATGTCGGAGTCTGTGGGAGGGCTGTGAGTCTAACATTAAAGATCGGGGGGAAAAAAAGACGGCGTTCGTAAAGCGGTGCTGTGCTCTACAGTTGTAAGTACCTGTGCATCGTATTCATATTCTCTGCTACTGAACCAGAGAGACGCTGTTAAAATGGCAGACGGCAGTCGTTCCTCATATGCGAGGGTGTATCGCTGATACCTGCTTCACGAGGGTTAACTACACAATCTGCTGAGACAACAGGGGTCCTGCATTGTCAGGTTTTAATTATAAAGACTCCATCCAGAAAAAAACAGGACTATAGCTGAACTATAAAGATCACGGCTTTACATACAGTATATACACTAAAATGCATAGTGCTTTTTTCCTCCTAGCAAGGAATTGAAATCTAAAGCTACCAGGCCTTGTATGGGCAATATTTTTAATCTGCTCTGCTAATGTGCAATATTGATCGCTGTTTCCAGGGTACCATTAAGAACCCCAAGCATCTCTTAAAGTTCAGTGGGTAATTAAGTAAAATGTCTTTTAAATTCTATTGACTGAAGATTGCACCAGCTGCCAAGATAGCTTTAATGCATCTCAAGATTTTTAAGGGCTCTAAGCATTTCTGTCATGATGGGACGTAAATCTTGCGTTGTGGCAGGCACGGGCATCGCGCTTACGTAAGCAAACACATCAGGTCATAATTAAAGGCTGGGAATTGTTTTAAATAATTCAACCCATGACTGTTTATGAGACTCTATAATGAAAAAAAAAATAAAAAAGCATTACTTGTCCTGGTAATCAGCAGCAAGAGTGCAAAGAAAAGCAGCGTTACCATAGAGACCGGCTTCAAACTTGGAGAAAATACAGTATGCTAGGATCTATTTAACAAATATGTGCCAGTATTCACATGGTTTGTTGGCTGCCGTGTTTACCCGCAGTGTCTCCTGGCATTACAGTGTAGACGCATACAGTAGCTCTTGCAAGAATTTGGAAATTTGTGCATTAGGAAATTTACACATAGCTTCTTTAAAACACTGAATCATTATAAGTCATTAAAATCATAAATTTGTATCAATTTCCCATTTGTTGGAAAGGAAAGCATGACCATTAGCACTAGCAATGGCTTTAAACATAGGCTGTATACATGGATAATGTAGAGTGTTAGCATAATTATATACAGTAATATAAACTAGGCTAGGTTTTTACAAGTATTTTACACACTCCGGTATTGTTCACTTGTCATTTCATTGTGTGAATAATTCAGTTTTAACTTTGTACACAAACTGAAAAGCCATCTGAAATGTTTTTTTTTTTTTTTGCAGTTTTTGTGATAACCCTTTAGGCACTGAAATAATTCCATCCATCCAGCTAGGAACCTCTGTAGTCCAACTAGGAACCGTCAATGATGACCATTGGATTTATTAATAGTGGTAGAATTTTTGGTGGCAATTTGAGAAGATCAATCAGTGCATGTCTTTGGGAGGAAACCCACCCAGCACGGGGAGAACATGCAAACTCCATGCACACAGACCCCGAGGTGGGAATCGAACCCGGACCCTGTAGGTGCAAAACCACAGTGCTAACCACTAAGCCACAGTCTCGCCATTTTAAAATAATTGGTTATTAAAAAATTGCAATATTTCAAGACTTTCTTTTACTTTTGTGGTATTTTACAAATATTTCATTGTTGTACTTTTGGTTGGCGAAGCGTTTTATGTCAAGGTCAGCGAAGTGACCATATACAGTATGGTTTCCTGCTTCTCTAGGATAATAATCTGTCCGAAAAAATGTGTATATGTAAAAGTAAATGCTATGGAGCAAGGATGCCTTCAAATCAATAAATCGAACAATCAATCGAACAATCAATCGAACAAACAATCAATCAAACAAACAAACAAACAAACGCCTAATAAAGCTCATAATACAGTAATTAATGAATCAAAGCTACTATTTTCGTGATGACGCTTTGAGGACCCTGTAGTCTCAGGTACAATGTGCCTGCAGTACAGCTACAGTTCGTCTGAGAGCTTCTTTTTTGCCTGCAAAACCCTGCAGCTTCCATCTTGCTTTTTTTCTAAAAAAGTGATTGCTTATATAATGTGCTTCTTTCCTTTCTAGCATACAAGTATTTTTTCTGTCAGGTTTAATTTTATGATGAAATATTGAGGTTTGAAAATGGAAATCTAGCTATCTATGCAAAAAAATACAAAATGGAACAATACAAAAACCTTTATTTTCTACTGATACATTTTATCTTAATGTACTGATACTACTACACAGTTACCAAATGTGGTTCTTTCGCCCGATTAAGAGTTAAATCATGTTAAATGCATATTCTGCCACAGTCCCATGGGTACAGTATTGTATCTGTTTGAAATATAACTGTGTGTATGTTGCATTTTTAAAAATTCTAAGTTTGGATTATTGGATAAACTCACTCATCCACTGATCCACTCATCTGTATCTCCTGCTAGATCGATTCCTTTTTTAGCCAGGGAAAACCTTAACCTATTTAATTCATTTATCCTCTCTCTCTCTCTCTCTCTCTCTCTCTCTCTCTCACACACACACACACACATACACACACACACACACACACATTCACTCTCACTCTCTTACTCTCCCTTTACTGTCTTGATGTCCTTTATGCTTCTTATGTGTTGGCCAAGTACCGTGCATTGTGGCAGGCCATGATATGATTGATCTATTCCACATGCCTAGTAGTAACTTCTGTTTCTAAAAACATTTCTTAAGCCCTGGGATGTTGGTATGAAGCCTGTATACCTTCGATTCTTCAGTCATCAGTCTTCTCTTCCATGTCTTCCTACCTGCACTTGATTTTATTAATGTGTTGTTGTTGTTTTTTTGGGTGGACAGTGCTTCATAAACCCTAAAGCCCAGAGCCCTTCATATACACCGTATACATTACATCCAACATAATGTGAACACCTGACCATTACATTCACATTCCAGATTTATTCTTTTCGTTCTTCTATAATGAAGAATCTTTTATAATTAGCTCCAAGGCATTTGGACCGTGGCTGTGAGGATTTACGATCTTTCAGCTCCAGGAGCATTTGTAAAAATTTTGGCCTCTTGGTTTTCACTCGCTCACTTACTCATTGTCTCTACCACTTTATCCTGTGTACAGGGTTGCCCTGGACAGGGTGCCAGTCCATCGCAGGGAAAACACACACACACTACGGGACATTTGGTAATACCAATGAAACCAGAGTACCCGGAGAAAACCCACCAAGCACGGGGACTGAATGCACACAGACCCGAGGCGGGAATCAAACCCAGACCCTCAAGGTGCACGGCGACAATGCTTACCATTAAGCCACCCCTCTTAGGTCCTGTAAAGGGAAAATGTAAAACTTTAGCCTGCAACGACATTTCAGACAATTCTAAGCTTTTTCGTGGTAAAAAGTTTATGGAAGACCCAGAAAGTCAGTTGTCCACAGACTTTTGGACGCATAATGAACTGTTGTTCAGGTGACTGAAAATGCCAGCGTAGGACGTGCTCAGACTGTCAGACAATCCACAATTGCTAAACACAGAGTGAGAGTGTATGAGAGACATTAAAGCAGAGTTGAAGCACATAAAGCCTTTAAGTGGAGGCTTTGATGCAAAACCATATAGTGCTGTCTATAAGGATGTGATTATAAAAAAGGATATGTGCAGATGAGTCATTCTTCTCTCTGCCGAACTCCCTGCATGTTGATGCGGGTGGAATGGTGCATGCCTGAGTCCTTGACTTCTATAGTAAGGGTGTCTGCTGCTTCTGTTCTACTGTGGCCGGCATTAATACGGTGGTGGACCACCACAAGCTGCCAGAACAGCTTCGGTGCTTGTCGGGGTAGGATATTAAAAGTGTCTCAAACTATACAGTAGGAATGGAAAAGTATGTGTATATACAGTATAAGCATGTGTACTGTGTGTGTACACACTTACCAGCAACTTCGTTAGGTAAACCTGTTTAACTGCTCATTAATGCAAATATCTAATCAGCCAATCACATGGTAACAGCTCAATGCGTTTAGGCATGTAGACGTAGTCAGGACAATCTGCTGAAGTTCAAACTGTGCATCAGTATGGGAAAGAAAGGCGATTTAATTGACTCTGCATGGTTGTTGGTGGCAGTATGGCCTGTCTGAGTAATTCCAAAACTGCTTGGATTTTCACAACTATTTCTATGGTCTGAAAAAGTGAAAATATCCAGCGAGCGGCAGTTCCCTGAGAACAAATGCCTTGTTTATGCCAGAGGTCAGAGTGACCAGACTGGTTCAAGCTTTTAGAAAGGCAACAATAACTCAAATAACATTTTGTTACAACTGAGGTATGCCAAAGAGCATCCCGTCGAACCTTGAAGCAGATGAAACCACATCGGGTGCTGCTCCTGTCACCTAGGAACAGAAAAGTAGGGCTACAATTTGCATGGACTCAACAAAATTGGACAGTAGAAGACAGAAAAACATTGCATCATCTGATGAGTCTCAATTTCTCCTGTGACATTCAGATGGTAGGGTCAGAATTTGTATAAACATCATAAGAGCATGGATCCATCCTGTCTTTTATCAGTGGTTCAGGCTGGTGGTGGTTGGCACACTTTGGCTTCACCTAGTATCAACTGGGCATCATTTAAATGCCACAGCTTCCCGAGTATGGTTGCTGACCATGCCCACCCCTTTATGAGCCCATGATACCACCGCATGCAACAAGGATCTCAAACTGGTTTCTTGAACATGACAATGAGTTCACTGTACTCAATTGGCCTCCACAGTAGAGCTCAATCCAATAGAGCACCTTTGGGATGTGGTGGAACCAAAGAACCACATTGTGGACGTGCCGCCAACAAATCTGCAGCAACTCCAGCAACATTTCCAGCACCATGTTGAATCAATGCCATGAAGAATTACGGCAGTTCTAGAGGCAAAAGAGGGTCCAACCCAGTACTAAAAAGGTATATCCATTGAAGTGTCCAGTGAGTGTATGGTCTGAATGTGCAGAGTGATCTGTAGAAGTCCGCCAAGTCATACTAGTCATTTTGAGCAAACGAATCCCTCTGATCCTGATCGATTGCAGTGTAATAAAGCCGGACGTGACGTTGGGCTTGTGGGGCAACAGCTTCGGAGAGCACTGCTGTCCGAATTAAATCAATTTACCTCAGTATATTTGTGTGCCTTTAGCAATAAAGCTCATCTCGTTCGGTCCCCGGTTCCGTGATAGCTTTTCACTAAGTGCCGCATCACAATGCAGAGTGCATCCCAGCTTCCCTTAGCCCTGCTTTAGTTGTTTACTCGTCTCACTCCAAAAAACAGGTGTCTTGTGGATCTTAATGTCTTGCAGCCTTAATCGTATGAAAGATTTATTTATTTATTTTTTAAGAATCCTTGCTTGATATAGACTATGATTACGGTGAAATGGACCGTGCAAGTAGTTCTAAGTGAATGGCATTCAACGGAAAATGATATTCCCGGGCGTTTTAACGAATAGGCAAGCTTGGCAGATGGCATGAACAGAGGTGCTGCACCAGCCTGCACCTGTTGTCTGTACTCACGCAGGCCCTTTGGTGCTAGATACACCGGGCTGGCTTTCAGCCGCAATCAGAGCAGCCAGCTGATTGCCGACTGAGCGACAGAGACATGAGAAGGAGAGCCAAAGGGGGAGCAGGAGAGAGAAAACGATGAAATTGTGAGCACTGTGAGGTGTTATCCTGCTGACAAATATGGATGTCCTTGTAAACAGTGTGTCAATTACACCATCTCACCTTAATGCTGGATGACAGACTAATGTTTATTAGAGACTCATGGGTGAATATTTGCGCCTGGCTCCAGTCTCCAGGGAGAAGCGCGGTGTTTGATGAGACTCTTCTCAACTTCTCAGTGGATTTACTGTACTCAGCTGAAGCCACTGCCGAATTTAACTTGTCATTCGGTGGACTCGAGCATGGGAGGAACGAGCCACTCTAATGATGTGGGGTTTTATGTGAGCGTAGACTGAAGTGAAGCTGACAGCCTGTTCCTTGCTGACTTTGTGCAATTAATTTGCTGATAGCTCACCATTTCTTTCTTTCTTTTTTTTTTTCAAGAGAAGTACTTTACATTCAGTCTGTCATTTCAAATGAATCAAAATGCCTCAACTAGCTGTCACTCTCTGGCTTTCTCCATAGCTGGCTTGACATGTTAATCTTGTGTTCTCTTTCACATTTCCAAAGCCTGAAGCTTATTATCGAGTAACTACATGGACACAATACAAAATAATGAAGCTATTATAATGTTAAAAGCGAGGCTGGTTCTAAGAAGTGGAATCATGTATAGACATGGAACCTGTACATGTATAGGATCAAACTAGGGACAAACCATTTGACTAACAAAAAAGCTTGATAACTGCAATCAACATGTTAAAGATATTTAACCAGGAATAGCAACACCATTCTATCTCACATTCAAAAAATAGCACATTCTACTGTATGAGCGTTAAGTGATGTTATGTAAATCTTCAATTGCTTGAAGTGTCCATGGCACCTTGATAGGCTTAACGGGAGTATTATAGTAAGTATTATAAGGAACATATAAGGAATGAGGGTTGTTTTATGAACATATGTCATAGAACAAAGAGAGATCTAAGAGATGGTAAGGGACACGTCACAATGTCAGAAAACCATGACAATGCTTCCTAATTTGATTAGATTAACCAAAAATTATTGTTTTATTTACTATATAAAACAATGTGACGCCAGACTGTCACACACATGTGGTTATTGAACATCTCACTCCAGATTTATTCCACTGCAGCAATGTGCTCCACTCTTCTGGGAAGGCCTTCCACTGGATTTTGGAGCGTGGCTGTTAGGATTTGTCTTCAATTAGCTACAAGAGCATTACTGAGATCAAGCCCTGATGTTAGGTCAGGAGGTCTGGAGTACACCCAGCATTCTTGAGTTCACAACTTGAGTACATCCACTCGAACCTTAACAAACCATATTGGAGTGGAGCTCAGTTTAAGTACGAGGGCATTGTCATGCTGGAATAGGTTTATATCTCTTAGGTCTAGTGAAGGGAAGTCATCCTTTGTGCTTCCAACTTTGTGGCAACTGTTTGAGGAAGGGCTACAATCATGTTCACAGCTCACTTAAGGTCCCACCACAGCATTTTTAGTGGGTTGAGGTCTGGACTTTCATGCCATTCCAAAACCTTGATTCTTTAACATTTTTAGCCGTTCTGATGTAGATTTCCTGGTGTGCTTCAGATCACTGGTCAGTTCCACCAGGTTTAACTGTGGGACTAATAGGCTCACATTTGCTTCTAGAATACTCTGGTATACAGAGGAGTTCATGGTCAACTCAGTGACTGGAAGGTGCCCAGGTCTTAACAAGCCCAAATAATCACCCCTCGACCACAGGGCTTGACAGTGGGTATAAGGCCAAACAACTTCACTTTGGACTCATTTGTTCATAGTACAGTACATTGTTCCAGAAGCCTTGTGCTTCATTTAGATGCAGTTTTGCAAACCTCAGCCTTCCTTCCGTGTCCTTTTTAGACAAAAGAGGCTCTCCTGGCAACCCTTCCAAACAAACCATACACATGCAGTCTTTTTCTAATTGTGCTGTCATGAACTTTAACATTTAACATGATCAGTGAGACCTTAGCATTTGGGTTTTTTGTATTTCTCTGAGCATGGCATAGTCTGACCTTGTGGTGAATGTGCTGGGACGTCCACTCCTGGGAAGATTGCAACCTGTTTTTAATGGTTTCCAATTGTGAATAATCTTTCTTACTGTAGAACAATGAACTCCAAATTGTTTGAAGTGGCTTTTTAACCCTTTCCAGCTAAACTTGCTTTTATAAGACCACTGATTATGTCTTTCCCTTTCGGCATTGTGTTAACACACACCTGAATGGTAGCAGTAAAAGGGAAAATCTTTGTATCACCCACTATAAATATATATCTTCTTACTTTTTTCTTTTTGGTTTCAGTTTTGTTAAATTAATAATGGCATAGTGAATGAATTTATATATTGTTGTTCATCTTTTGTAATACTAAGCTTATTTTTATTGTGTTTTAACGCAAAACAGCATAGAATTTAAAGAGACGGTACTAACTTTTGAACATGACTGTACATTCTGTATGTGTTTGAAGGTCAGTATACTTTTAGCCATATGTATATGTATAGTATGGAGAAAGAAAGCTTGCCAGGGAGAGAGTGTGCACACAATTCTGGCACGCTCCATTTCATCATCAGAGTACTCCCGTGGTTAAATATGTAGGAGAATCTGCTCTCTAAGACGTTCCACAGAACCAGACCCCTTATTCATCATCAATGCCCCTCCTTTTTCTTTCTCTCCATCCTTCCGCCTCCCCGCTTGTTTACAAGATTCACTCAGCCCTGTTTCGAACACGCCCAGCGGTCTGCCTGTCTCTCATCACGGGTCGTGCCACCCGTGTTCGTTGGAAACCGATGGACACAAATTAGAAGGCATGTAACGTGGCACATGAAAATTTGATGACACCTCTTGCTGTGTGACGAACTTGAGTGCTGTCCTTGTCCCTCGCAATCAGACCGTCATAATATTTCAGCGGGTAATCATAAATTCATCTGAAGGAAATATTCTTTCTAAAATGATTCTGACGCCTGCTCTTTTTCTTTTCCTTTCTTTCTTTTTTTTTTTTTTACTTTAATATTCTTACAGAAAATTGCAAAGTAAATTTAGTCCTCTTGGCTTGGTTGGAAATTCAATCGTTTAGATGGAAAGGTCCATAAAACTGTGATCTATCAATCACTGGCTATTATATATATTTTTTAAATATATACAAAGCACATCAAAACTGTAGTCACCCGGGCCATTTGGTAAATGACAGTATGTGACTGTAATTTATTGTCTTTATATTGTACACTTGTTCACCAACAATGGCAACCCAGCTTTGAATCGAACCCACAACCCTATGATCAGCAACCCAAACTACTAGAGTCACTGCTACAACCGTAGGGCGTTTTTACCTGAAATAATACAGTATAGAGTTGTGAATTAACATGACAGCTAGGACATTAAACATCATATATAAATAAATAAAGCAGTAGTCTATATGCTGTGCATTATTTTTACAATCAGATGCTTAAAATCACAACAGAAATGCATTTTTAATGAAAGGTCAGGTCATTTTATTGATTCTCTTCAATTACATACACCAACGTGATTGATGCTTCCCATCTAACAGCCGCGACTTTCCCGTGGGAAAACTAAGTACTATACGACACTCCAAACAGGATTGAATTGTATTTTTTTTTTTTTTTACAGCTTTGTGATATCGTAATTGCTTCTACAATAAGACTGTGTCTTGATAGGCAGTAAAAAGTGTATTTTAAGCCTAAAAACGCAGTGTGCTGGTGGCTTTTGAATGTCACACTCCTTGTCGTGTCAGTCCACCCACATCAGTATAGGCACTTTCATTTCTAGCTACAAAAATAGCAAATAGCAAGAGGAACGATGAAAAAAAAAATGGAAAATGTCTAAATGATTGAAATTATATTTTGTGCATGTGTGAGAAAAGAGGCCAGTGAGTTTTGCCCATTTTTCCCCATTTCATTTTAATTTCATGTTCATCTTGTCACAATGTATTACTGTGAAAAAGTCTAATTTCGTCATATTTTGCTCCCAAAGAGCCAGACTTTCTTGTATTTTTAATGTCGTCTTGAGGGATAGTTCTCCAGACTTCCTCAAGGACTTTTTTCTTTTGTCTCGCAGACATTTTCAGTCCAGTCCCTGTACCTGAGCAGTCTCTTAGGATGTTTTTTGTTTGTTAGGCCACACGGTGACCTAAGGGGAAAAAAATCTAACTTAAGGCACGAACCAGTGAGAAACAGGTGGAGATGATGAGAGATGATCAGGCCGGTGATTAGTTTATACTGCTGATGCTGAATGTTGAGTGGTTGGAGCAGACGAGAGGGGAAACGAGGCTGCTGCTGAGCTTGGTACATAAACAAACTAACAATTTATTAATTTGTTTATTGCTCGTAATCTTTAGGCACTTTGCAGTCTGTTGCATTAAAACATTCCTTTCCGTTTCTTTCATTTAGTCTACATCATTTAATTTAAATGAATTTAATATAAAGGAATGATTGGTGGCTCAAGACTTTTGTACAGTCCTGTACATGGATGATTTTTCATATTTTAACATACTTTCAGGTTAGACACATTTAAATAAAGCTCACTGGCTTCAAAAGAAAAGCCATTTTAGCAAGTGAAAATATGTTTAATGTATTTAAATGAATATGTTTAATATGTTTTAAATTGCTATTACAAGATTTTGCTAGACCAAATACGATAACTAAACTCATTTATTGACACTTTTTGTCATTTTAAAGATTTGAAAATGTAAAAACCTCTTATTTTATTGGCAGATTTGCATTCTGCTTCTTCTTAAAAATTAATACTTAACATTATCTAAGTCATATGGCGATAGAATAAGAAATTTTAATTCTTCTATCATGGTTATAGCCTATTTCTAAAATACAACTATTTTAAGCTTGAAATGATTATTTTAAAGAAATGTCTAATAAATTTTGTGCAATATATAATAGAAAATATTGCACAGTGGCTTATGGGTTAGACTTGTTGCCTTGCCCTGCTATTGTGGTGGTTTGAAGTCTGGTCTCCGGTCCTATGTGCATGGAGCGTGCAATGTTCTCCTTGTGCTCAGTGGGTTTCCTCCGGTTTCCTCCCACAGTGCAAAGAAATGCAGTCTAGGTTCACTGGCTGTTCCAAATTGCCTGTAATTTGAGTGTGTGTGTGTATGTGTATATGTGTGTGCTTGTGCCCTAGGATGGGTTGGCCCCCTGAAGACCCTACACGGGATAAGCAGTATGGATAATGCATGCATGAACAGAGCAATTGGACTAATATAGATAATCTCTACGATGAGAATGTGGCTTTGAAACGTTCTGCATGCGGCATTTCCTCAGAATACACGGTCATTAAACTGACATGTCGTTGGTTGATTTTCTGCAAAAACCTCAGGCTTTAGCACCAGGATGCCAGGTAGCGCCAGAATCATCATCATGCCATTTCTTAGTTAAAGGTGTTGTTGTGACACTGTCTGGCCCGTGCATGTGTGCTTGCAGAACATGTCGGTAGCATGTCTGGCCTTGGCGAGGAGTCCTGCCTGCCCTCCCTCGGGCTGAAGCACTCTTGAATTAACTGGGATGAAACTGCCTCTCAGTTCATTTTCTGCAGTTCCCTGCTGCCTCTGAGCACTGCTTTCTCTCTCGATTTGATTGATTATAGGTAATGTTAACCTCAGCCCACTGTGTTGAGAGCGTACGTGCTTTGCTATGAAGCCAGCCTAGTTCCTTTTATTTAGCTCATGTGTGCCAGAGAGCCGAGCGTGCATTTCCGCATGAAAGCAAAATCTGTTTGGACGCAGTCCTTCCACAGTGATAGAAAAGAAATGTGATGTGATGTTGATGCCCCATATTTTCTTTGGAAATAAGCATACATAAACCATCGTGACCTTTCAGTGGAAGACAGATTAGGGTGTTTTTTTTTTTTTTTGTGTCAGAGAGTCTACTGGTCAAAGGTGGATACGGTTCCTGGAGGATGTCTCTAAAAACTCGGAGCTTGGGAACTGTTAAGGTTAAAATTTAATGAATGAAACATCGGTTTTGTCCTCGTACTTGCCGATCATCAGAGAAACAAACACACGGATGCCATGGAGTGTTGGAACGTACTCTGGCTTATTCACAGAACAAAGGAGGTACCTCAGCATAGGAACGCCTCGCTTCACCAAATTTCTCCTCAAGAACTGAAATTTTACAAGAAATTCGCTTCGGCATACGAAGCATTCTCGGCATTCAGTTGAACCGAATGCAGACTAAGTTGTGGGTATGTCCTGGAGCTGTTTAAAACTGGTTAGCATCAGTGGAAAGTCAAGCGAAGCTGGTTTACATTTTTTTTAATGGGTTTTTATTTTGCATTTCGTGAAAAATTTAAAGAAGCATGATGGGTCCCAAGAATGTTACATAGCAAAGACGGCAGCAAGAAGGAAAGGGAGCCACTTTCAGTTTAGTTTTTAAAGTAGCTGGTTCCAAGAGGAATCATAAATTCCAACAGGAAT
>JAOTRS010000029.1:12190118-12201378 GCA_028565755.1 Dinotopterus cunningtoni
ACAATGTAGAAAGAAATAAAAATCAGGAACCATCATGGAGTTAGAAAGTGTTCTAAAACTTTTGAACGGTAGTGTATCTATTATTATTTATATAACCTTTGCAATTTTGGTTCCAACCAACAGCCAGCCTCTGCTTGTTCTGCCCATTTATACAGTAGATAAACCAGTTTTTAGGAGTCAGTTCCTGGCAAGATGGCGACAAACCAAAGCTCCCACATTTGAGCTTTAAAACTGCTCTTCAGAAAACCAATGGCGCCACAGATGGTCTGTCCAGTCCATCTTTATGCAGTTTATGCATGCATCGTATATATTAACCTAAACGTTATCTTTTTTAGATTAAAAGCACTTCAGGTCATCAAAAGTAGCAAACTGCAAAAGTCAACACAGGACTCAATCTGAGCATACGGTGATGTGGCCGGTACAATGCATCACTGTGACTCTGATGTGGCATCAAAACCCCAAAGACCAATTAGGGTGTATAGAGCCGACTGCCAAATGGTATTGGCGTATGTGGAGCGGATGAAACATTGTGGATCAGTGGATGGGCTATTAGACAAAACCTACCATGCACAGGTGATTTAGCTCTCAATTTCAATAACAATTACTCACCTCTAACAGCTAAATGTGAAAGATTATAAGCCGGCAGTAATGATCTACACTGTGACTGCAATGCATAATGTAGGGTTTCGTATCAAACGTGTTCTCTGCTTCTTTGGTAAAATGACTGACATCTAGTATACCATATATAGCCTTGTATATACTATCCCAAGCTTTTTTTGTAGAACATCTTTTGATTGATGGAATACCTATTATTTTATTTTTAGCCTAAGAGGTATGTTTTCTTTCTTAGGTTGGTCTGTTTGCAAAACCAGCACTGTGAACCTTCTCCTTGCCTTTTTCGAACCCCTCCAGGGGGGTAAATCTAGCAGTGCAACTTCTCACTTCTCGCTTCTATACCTCCAGGTTGAATGGAGTGACTGACTCATTCAGTTGTGAAATCAAGTTTACGGAGATCTTCCCACTGTTTTTTACCCTCCTCCTTCCTTCGCTCCTAGTTCATAGCATTCAAAGTTAGAAAAAAAAGAAGGAAAATAAAAAAGGGGGAAAAGTGACAGCCCTGAAATCAAGTCTGCCTTCAGTAATCTTCTTCCCATCTTCCGCTAAGATGATCCCCACGGAGGATGCATTATCTTCGCCGGAGACGACTTTATGTCACTGTCACTTTCCTGTCCTGTAGCTAAAGGCAGGGTGATTATGTCATCTAAACACTTTTTGAGATGTTTGACTACTGTGTCAGATCTAAAATGTTCCCTGCCGTTGTAAACAGGGAGGCAGGTGCTGGGCGAAATCTTTCCCCGTGGATTTGTACGAAAGGGCTTATAACACAGGCTAAGTGTGGGATTTGATTGTAAATAGAGATTCATATTCATAAATGCAAAAACGAAGCAGCCAAAATAGTAACTCTTATATCTTTAGGATTTCATCTAAAGCCAGCTTTTCTTCCTCACATATAGAAATAGTGTTCTGAATACTTAGGAGGGGGCATGATGGCTTAGTGGTTAGCACTGATTCCTTAAGGGTCTGGGTTCAATTCCTGTCTCGTGTCCATGGAGTTTGCATGTTTTCCTCGTGCTTGGTGGGTTTCCTCTGGGTGCTCAGGTTTCCTCCCACAGATTGGTCTAATTGGCGTTCTCAAATTGCCCTGCGTTGTATATGCACCCTATCCAAGCGTACCCCATCTCATGCTCTAAGTCTCCTGGGATAGGCTCAAGGCCCTGCGACCAAAAGTCCAAACTGGACTACTTTTTACATGTTCACTCGATTTCCGTGGCTGCTTTATCCCGGTTAAGGTCGCACTGAACCCGAAACCTCTCCTGGGAACACTAGCCGTGAGGTGTGAATACATCCTGGATGGAACACCAATCCATGCACACACATAGGTGTAATTTTCACTCGTTTGAGAGGTCAGAGGAGACTGGATTACCAGAAAGAAGCCCACGCAGACACGGAGACAACACGTCCCCTCAAATAATAACCCGAGCTCAGGTTCGACGCTACCCACTGCACGATCCCAAAATACATCTAGATAATAACGTATCCGAATATATCAACGGTGCGGAAGCTATGCGGAATGTCCATCTTGTCAAACGTCTAGCTCGTTAGAGCAGTCAATACAGCCTCACTGACATTGTTTTCCCGCTTAATTGTTGAATCTTGTCAAGTTGTTCTAAATAGACCGAGGGAGAGTGGCAGCTGCAAGCTCTTATTTGCTAATTCAGAACTGTCTATTCCACGTCCTCTTCATCCTTTACGAAGGCTGTCGTTATTCAGAGGATAAGATAAGGAAAGTACATAAGGCTGAGCAGAAGAACTGGATTTTCAGTGTTTGGATTGAATAGCGCAGTGCAATAAGGTGAAGGAGACAGCTTTGCAAACATTCAATCATCGTTGGGGGAAAAAAAATGACATTCCTTATGTTCTGCTGGTTTAATTGATCCTCATTTTTGAAGATATAAACTTAGCAATAATTTTTTTAGTTTTATAGTTTCCTAGGAACTAATTCTTTCGAGGTTTCATGATACAGAAATGTTTGAGGGGCGTTCATGTCAATCCGAGACTTGTGAAAGAAGGTATTATACCTATTTACGGAAAACCTTAAGCACCGTACGGTGATGAGACTTTCAGCCATGAATGACAATCCCTGCCGAAGTGCATTAGTGGAGTATACTGTATAGGGAAATAAAGGGAGATTTTTCTCTCTTATTACTTCTGCAAAGTTCCGGATTGACTTGAACATGCCTCTTATGAATTGTTGTGTGTATGGTGTTATATACATCATGCTACATTTCTCACTCACTCACTCACTCTCACTCATCTTCCATACCGCTGTATCCAGTGTCACAGGGGAGTGGGGGTGCTGGAGCCTATCCCAGGAGGCTTAGGGCACAAGACGGGGTACAACCTGGATGGATATCATCTCAGGGCACACATACAAGCTCATTCACACACTATGGGCAAATTGGGAACTGCCAGTTAGCCTAATCAGTATGTCTTTGGACTGTGGGAGGAAACCGGAGTACCTGGAAGAAACCCACCAAGCACGGGGAGAACATGCAAACTCCATGCACACAGACTCCGAGGTGTGAGGCAACAGTGCTAACCACTAAGCCAATGTGCCACAATGCTACACTTCTTGCCACAAAATAATTAAAGCCGTATCCTTAACTTTATTCTAACGTTATTTCTTTTCTCATTTTTTGACAGACAGGATTTCATAAATTTAAAAGAGACATATCTGTGCCCTGTCGATCTAGTATAAAAAGCATGGTACTGTAGGCAAACGTCCAGCTATTTTTGTGCTTTGTTGCCCCTCTGCATGTGTTAGATCTGAGTGAAGGCAAAGAGGAGGAAAAACGAGGCAGAGCTCATGGTCAGTGCACTTTCGATGCACTCATTCCTTGGAAACATATGGGGCTTTATCTCTTTCTCTGTCTCTATCTTTCTCTATCTCTATCTCTATCTCTCTTTTTCCCCTCTAGTGCCATCACATGTGTGTCAAAGCTAAACTCATGGGAAGAAATTGCACATGCATAGTAGGGCTTAATTGTTTTTTATTTCCAACCCACAGGAGCTGTTCCTTAATTAATTAAACCCCGATGCACAGGATGCTTCCCTCTCTGTGACGAAGAGCAAAATACTACTCCAAATATTCATTTAGCGTCAGCTACGTGTTTACAGGACACAGTCTGAAGGCTAAGACAGTCGCTCGCCCCCTCGGGTCTGGTGCACGAAGGCGGGGGGTTAGAGGTAGTATAGGCCAGGGCAGCTGCGTGCTTGAACCTGCCAAGGACTGTGCTTCCCAGGCTTGCTCGGTGCCATTAAATGGGTCATTGAACAGCTAAATGGAGTCATTATAATGAGTAATTAAAAGAATAGCACCCAAGACTCTGAAACTCTCCTCTGCCTGCCTCTGGGTTTTGCCGCCTTTGGGCTTTCGTAGACTCTTGCTGCATAGCAGCTGCTGTAGGCGCTCGCACCAGAATGCAAATCACATCTTTTCCAGCTAATTAAACCGCATTACCAAGGCTTTTCCATTATTGAAATTCTGACGAGGCATTAGATTTTCCATGGGAAACAAATTTGTTTTCGCAAGTCGGACCGTCGGAAGCACTTGTTGGTTTCATTCTCTCTGACGCGGCTTCCATGATTTCATTTTGGTAAAGAATCAGGTTTTGCTTGGATGGCATGTAGCGGAAGCATGGAAGCACTTCTAATCAGAGCGAGATCATTTTCATAAATCTAATTTGGGAATTTAATAAAGAAGCATCTTTCTAAAAATGTCCGGTCCCCAGGAGAGTAAAAGCGTGCCTCTTGATTTTTCTGTTGCTGTTCGGTGTTTTTCTCCTCTTTACTCAAATCCCTTGCCGGCTTAAAGTCGTCTCAGTGCAGATTATAACTGACATTCGAATACAATTAATGAGATGCCAATCAGTGTGGAATATCCATAGAAACGTACATATATTAGTATAAGGAGTACACAAGAGTCTCATCTGCATATTGATAGTTTCACATTTGTTTTTTCCCAAAAGGACATGTTTATGTCTTTCATGCCTCAATCAGTGTATTACGTCATATAATACGATCCCGAGAGTTATGTAATATATTTACTAAATGTCAAACAAGATGTTATTCTCAAAAAGGTCAGAGTTGTCTTTATAGCATTTATAGCTTTTAATTAGGATTTCTGCGGGATTCGTTGCATTTCGGCTGGTTACATATTTTCACGGATGATTACTCGATTATAGGGTGCAGCAGAGGTTTTAACAAGAGATCATGTTTTTCTGTTTTGTATTTCCTGGTACATCGTCGTCGACATGTTTCTATGTTTTGCTTGTCGATCATGTGGGTTTGTGCAAGGTTCTCTGGTTTTCTCCTATCTCTAAAAGAAATATATGAGTGTGTGAATGTATGTGTCAGTGTGTGATTGCGTCCATGGTTACCTATGATGGACTGGAATTCCGTCTAAGGTGTGTTCCAAGGATAAGCTCTGGACCATTCACTTCCACCGTGCGCAGGACACACAGGACAGATGTAATGCATAACATCACAAGAATATATGGAAATATAGGGAGATTTCAAAGTCATGCAGGAAAAGGTTTCCAAAACTCGTTTTATAATTTACCCCGTCAGCTACTCAGTTCAGCTCCAAGAAGTGGAAAAAAAAAGAGAGAGAGATAATATGTGCAATATGGGCGGTGCAGCAAATTGTGTAGGGCTTAATTAGTTGGTCTTGCTTGCCGATCACAGCCAGAGCTTACTCTGGTTAATTGGAGTATGGGATTCATTAGCATTAGATCAATGTCGGAGAAGGAAAAAAAAAAAAAGAATGGCTCATGCACCGGAGAGGTTGCGTCATGACAGGAAACATTCACGGGGCCGACCGTCTCGAATCTGCCTTCATCGATCCTCTGTCACACATCGAGCTAAAGATGTTCAGGGTCAGCATGAAGACAGGCAGGTTTAACATATAGTCGAGAGGACTGATGTGTGTGTGTGTGTGTGTGTGTGTGTGTGTGAGCGAAGTGGATATGGAAAGACATCTCATGAAAAGGATGAAAAGGGGTTGAAAGGATTCTGAGTAGAAATCCAAAAAGTGTAAGAAGTGTTAAATGAGTAAATAAATCAATGAATAAATAAAACATTTAAAGAACCACCAGATTAAGTCGACAATCTGAATCTTATTTCTCCATATCAAATTAAATGCAATGAAATTATGCATCTTAAATTAAAAAAATCGTAGATTATGTAACAACCTCAGCAGCAGCCTCGTTTCCCCTCTCGTCTGTTCCAACCACTCAGCATTCAGCATCAGCAGTATACTAATCACCGACCTGATCATCTCTCATCACCTGCACCTGTCTCTTACTGGTTCATGCCTCAAATTAGGTGGTTTGTTAATGCTTGAATGATTCGTAGGTCACTTTGTGGCGCAACAAACAAAAAACATTCCTCGGAAACGGCTCAGTTATGGGGACTGGACTGAAAACGGGAAACAAAAAAAGTCCTTCATAACTATTCGTCAAGAGTGGATTAAAAATACAAGTTTGGCTCTTTGGAAGCAAAATATGCAGAAATGAGAGGTGGCTCAAGACGTTTGTCTCAAGTCTATTACATTCCATGATATCATAGCTACTCTATTCAATACATTCTATACAGTAAGAGCATTCTTGATGTTTATGGCTTCATTTCCACTGTAATTCTGCTAAATCAGGAAAGATTCAACAGTTTCTCTATGCAAGTTTTTTTTTCCTCGATCAATTAACCAAAAGCTTTTCTTTTGTTTTCTTTTACAATTTAAAGAACACCAACTAGGTCAAGGGCAGATGAATAGTCATATTGAAAGAGCATTTGTCTTCTCTTTACAAATCTATGAACAAGATAAACAAATCTAACCCACTGGGTCTTTGTGCTTTTTCAGAGACCGAGAGAGTAAGAGAGACCTGCTGATGAAGGGGTGAGAGATGCGTGTTCGCAACGGAGTGCTTAACCTGAGCAGCAGGGGTAAGTCTGGTTTTGGCACAGCTCTATGCCCCTATCTGTGGCACAGTGAGAAAATGGGTTGCTTTTTCCTGGTTCAGCTCATTATTATGAGCATACGTGATAAGACGCATGCTCAAAAACCTTAGCCTGGCTAAAAAAAGAGATGCAGTTTCAGAATGGTTAAACTATTGGCCTTTACCGAGCAAAGAAAACATTGAAATCGCAGGAATTGGGTTAAGCACTGTTCAAGACGTTATTAAAACCTAGTTGAATGGTCAACTTTGTCTAAGGAATGTGGACAAAAAAAGATCCCTGTATGACTCACTTAAAAGCTTGTTGAACTCGTATTATAAAACATTGACAGTAGAAATCAGATCAATGTTTAATAGTGAAATTTACAGCATTTCCATACACACACACAATTTGATGAGAATTCACAGGATTGGGACTAAACAGCTGTGTGGCCATAAGAAAACCACTTGCTAGTGAGACTAATCATAAAATAAATCCTCAGTTTGCTAGAGAGCATAAAGATTAGACTTTGGAGTGATGGAAAAAGGTCATGTGGTCTGATGAGTCCAGACTGAGTCTATTTCAGAGCGATGAGCTCGTCAAGGTGAGAAGGAAAGCGCATGAAGCGATGTGACCATCATGCCTCGTGGCGTCTGTACAACTCTCTGGAGACAGTGTGATGATGTAGCAGCGGCTGTGTGGACCGTCTCAGTTGAGCCACGTCTTCACTCATATGTAGCCTAAAAGCTGGCCGTCAGAATAAATCAGATTGAATCAAAGCGCGTCAGTCAAAATATCACAAAAGTGTTTCTTTTTGTCTAATATCTACTTTCTATTGAGTACTTTCTATAATGTAATTTAAAAAGAGAGGAATAATAATATTATAATCTAATAATATTTTACAATAATAATAATAATAATAATAATAATAATAATAAGGCAGCACAGTGGACTTGCACCTCGAGGGTTTGATTCCCCCCCTCGGGGTCTGTGTGCTATGTTCTCCCCGTGTTTAGTGGGTTTCCTCCGGGTACTCTGGTTTCCTCCCATAATCCATAAACATGCGGATTTAGCTAATTGGCGTTCTCAGATTGCCTGTAGTGTGTGAATGAATATGTGAGTGTGTGTCTGCCCTATCCAGGGTGTACCCCGCCTCGTGCCCTAAGTCTCCTGGGAAAGGCTCCAGGATTCCCATGTCCCTGTACAGGATAAACAGTATAGAAAACAAATAAACAATATTATTTATAATAATAATAATAATAATAATAATAATAAAACTGAAGAAACATATATAATGTTCCATTAAAACTATTTGTTACAGAACAATAGATCTTACAGAATAAGGCGGTATAAACGATGAGTGGTAAGAAACTTAATCTTATTTTTTGTTTACACTCTACATTCAGCTTTATTTTAAACTTTATCTAAATCTCACCTTAGACAAAGTCAGGGCATAAAACACAAGCACAACAATTAAAGGGAAACATAAATGATCACAGTGTCTTAGTAACGTGCTTGTGCATCACAAGAACAGCTTCACTGTGCCATAGAATGATCGTTTATCCAGATTCTGAAAGTGTACTGGAGATACCGAGCAATATTCATTCAAACAGTATTCCCTGAATGGGTGTTTTAATGACTGCGAAGGTCACCATGTGAATGGGAACGCTGTCATCCTGGACGAGAGCACTCCCATCAGGGCATGAGTGTTTCATCAGAGGATGACTGCGACCGCTCAGAATAGTTTTCTATTGATTTGGAGTGACCCTTACCTCTAAGAGGACGAGTGGACCATCAACTGTCAGGACATTAGCATGCGATGGAACAGATCCGCATGTCGTTGTTGTTGTTTTTTCTTTAATGTGTCACCTGTTTTTAGGGAAAAGTTTTTATGTATAATGAGGTAAAATAGGAGGGAGTTGGTTAGTTATAAGTAGCCTGCAAGTTCCTACCTGCTGGAAGTCTTTTGCCTTTAAGGCCTCTTCTGTGCCGGCTGCTTGCCCACATCTGTCTTCAAGTCTCGGTGCCTGCTTTCTGTCTCAAACTAGCTGATGCAACTTGGGGCAACTGCATACAGATGAGATGCAGCTCGTGGTTCTAACAGAAGGAAGCGAACAGGAGATCACGTTGAAAAGTTTGTAATTACTTCAGTGATGAAAGCATACAAATTAAACGCTGTCAGTTGTGTATATGGAGATGATTTTATTTTGTAAATAACAGCGTTTTACCATGTCCAATTTAATTCTCGAAATTCCAGGTGGATTTTCATGCTTTATTTCGTCTTTATTTAGTCAACAACGAAAAAAAAAAAAATTATCATTATTTTTTTTTTTCTTTGCTCTCATCCTTAGCAGTTCGTTTTATTCTTGTCAGATGATCACTCTGCATATATACTGCCTGGGTAGAAAAAAAAAAGGAAGCTGTTTTAGAAGAAGTGAATTATCTGCCTGCGTGAAGCAAAGAAAACATTAAAATGACTGGAATCAGGTTAAGAACTATCCATCACGTTATTAAAAACCTGGAAGGATAGTGCTGAACCGTCAACTTTCTGAAATAAAACATCATGAATGAGCACAATCAGAGATCGCGTAAACACTTGCTGATGTTGCATCATAAAAAAAGCGAAATAGAAATTAGAGCCATGTTTAATAGTGAAAGTAAGACTACGGTATGTCCACTCGCACAGGATTGGGACTAAACAGCTGTGTGCTCATAAAGGATAAAAACACTAGTTAGTGAGATTAACCAGAAAAAAGGGTTGTGTGATCTGATGAGTCCAGATTGAGCCTATTCCAGAGGGACGGGCGCATCAGGGTAAGAAGGGAAGCACATGAAGCGATGCACCCATGATGCTTAGTGCCCGCTGTACAAGCCTCTAGGGGCAGGGTTACAGTATGATTTGGGGTTGCTTCAGGTCCAAGCTCATAATAAAATAAAGCCATGTTCAAATGCAATAATGCATGCTGTGTGAACATTAGTTTAGAAGTATGAACTAAAAATGGATCTGCAGCTGAGTCTGTTTATGAGCGAGGAAATAGGCATAAACAAATGTTTATGAAACTGTTCAAATGATAATATTTAACCTCTGTAATAGGAAGTTATCTGAGCAGAAGACTAGAGACGAGAAGACGTGAAATCTATGTCTCTTTGAACTACATGTACGTTACTAGTACAATCAATTAGATTCATTTAAATATATTGACATATATGTAGTTCCTGGTTACAATAATGATAATCATTCATTTGCAAGACGTCTGGAGCCGGTCCCAAGAGACTTCGGACACAAGGCAGGATACGCCCTGGATTCCAGGACACACACTCATTCACACACTACAGGCAGCATCAATTAGCCTATCCTGCATGTCTTTGGGAGGAAACCCACCAGGCACAGGGAGAACACCCAAACTCCATGCACACAGACCCAAGTCGAACCCTCGACCGTGAACGTGTGAGGCCACAGTGCTACCCACTACTCCACCTTGCCACCAGTAATAACAATAAAAATAGTAGTTTCTAGTATGCTTTAAGACAAGCTATTAGTTGAATGTGATCATGTATTGGTTTGTGCAAAGCATTGAGAATCTTCTGTGTATATCGAACTTTTTTGGGGAGAACTCCGATCATCCTCAATCCTGTTGTGCCTATTTAATTTCATTCTAGTCTTGCACCGTCTCACATCCCTGCAAACAAATAATAAGTGAAAAGAAGATAGTTACAATAAAACAACACCATTACAGCAGTGCTGTGATTAGAGCATGCTTAGAGCCTGGCACCAGGTAACAAGGTTACTAGGCTAATATTTTCTGTAAGCCAAGGCACAGAAAAGCAGATATAGACTCATAACTCTTAATCTTCACTGGTTTCAGGGATGTGGAAGGGAATTTGTTTTAGGAAGAAAAAAAAACAGCAATGTAAATACCCACACTGACATTAGTGTAATTTAGTCTCGTATAGAATTGAGGTTTATTCCATATCTCGAGTCTTTCTGCATGAAGCACATATTTTTTTGAGCAACAATATTTGTTCATCTGAATGCAAATCCCTTTTATCTTACATATCTATGTATAAAGCCTGTCATTGTTTTTATTCAAACCATTTTAAATTCTCTGACTACGACGTCTAGATATTTTAGAATTATTACTAACTTATGTAATCCTCGATCGGGCCACACAGCAAACCTTTTTTTTTCTTTTCCTTTTTTTTCTTTTTAATACAATAGCTACAAGAGATATTTGGCAAAGTAATGCAAATTTTACTCCACATCCACTCGGTATGTAAATATTGAGTCGTACATGAAAAATATGGACATTATTCTTCATATTAATGAGACGAGAAATCATAATCGTGAATAATACAGACTTTCTGGATCACTGGCATAAATGGCTTGAAGATCATACATGTCCTGCTACTTTTACTTTACATATACAGTATACAATCAAACTATAATATATGCTACACAGTTTTATTTGAATGTACAATACTGTGCATAAATCCTGAGCCACCCCTCATTTCTGATGATGCAGAATAAATTAAATAAATGGGAGCACATGTTTTACTGTGACAGGCTGCAAAGTGCCTAAAGATACTATTTAAAACCGGTTGTTTATGTAACAACCTCAGCAGCGACCTCGTTTCCCCTCTCGTCTGTTCCAACCACTCAGCATTCAGCATCACCAGTACTGTATACTAATCACCGGCCTGATCTTCC
>JAOTRS010000029.1:12203396-12221717 GCA_028565755.1 Dinotopterus cunningtoni
TTTCCCCTCTCGTCTGTTCCAACCACTCAGCATTCAGCATCACCAGTACTGTATACTAATCACCGGCCTGATCTTCCCTCATCGTCTGCTCCTGTTTCTCACTGGTTTCTCATGCCTTAAGTCAGATAGTTTTTATGCTTGTATTATTTATAAGTCACTGTGTGGGGTTTAAAAAGCAAAAATAATTTCTATTAAATTTCTCAGGCACAAGGAATGGAATGAAAATGAGAGGCAAAAACATGGGAAAATGGGCGCCAAAAAAGAAAGCCTTAAGAACTATTTCTACGTAAGACTACATAAAAAATACAATAAAGTCTTGCTCTTAGGGAGCAAAATATGAAGAGAATTGGGGGTGTCAAGACTTTTGCACATTACTGTATGTCTTTCTCTTTCCATTTTTTATTGTGCTTTGGTTCAGTGCCCTGCTAGAACATAGATTTTTACCCTAAACACTGATGTCTGGCCTACCTAAGAGTTTGCTTGTATTGGCTCCATCCACGTTCTCCCTTGCTAACGCTTTCAGTTTCCTCCAGCTGAAAAGCAACCCCAAAGCATGATGCTACCACCACCGCCTTGATGTTACCTGGATGGGCTGCATTTGTTCTAAACCAGAAAAAATGCTATGCTTATAGACCAAAACATGTTTTTTTTTTCTTCTTCTCAAAAAGCTCTTCATTTTTTATTTCCACAAGCCTTGATGAATTCAACTCCAGACATGCCTTTATGTTAGGCTTTTTCAAAAGATTCTTTCCTGGACAGTCTCCCATAGAGACCAGATCTGTGAAAAGCTGAGGATATTGTTGTGGTTTATTTCAGCCAGTGAGCTCTGTAACCCTTCCAGTTTTGAAGTTGGACTCTTGGACGTTTTTCTGACAATCGACCTTCTTTTACAAGCACTAGGGTTTGGTTTGATCTTTGCAGGGCCTGGTTTGTGCCTTTTTTTTATTGCTATAGTACATTTCACAGAGCTCCAAAAAAGCTTTTTATTTTAACATCTTATTCTAGTCTGTGACACATGAGGACTGATGTGATCAGCCATTTTAGCTGTAAGACCTCCCTCGTGAGTTCTCAAGAAAATTAAATACTAGTTCTAATTTAGACTGTTAAATTAAGGGGTGGGAAGGTTGAATATTTATCAATTGATTTTTTTTCCTTAAGGAAATTTCCTTTAAAACTCAAGCGGCACAGATCTATGCTAGCAACACAGGAATAGGTCAATAATGATATGTGTGTGTGCTTATATGGAGGCCTTGCCGGTGTCAAACTTGTATTTGGGTTTTCTGCTATGTCAGGTAGAACAAAATCATCAAATGTTATCATTACTTTTATAATGTGTAAATTTGACCTCTATCAAAATATGGGAATGAAGTCACAAATATGTAGAAATAAGCTTATTATTATTATTATTATTATTATTATTATAATAATAATAATAATAATAATAATAATAATAATAATAATAATTAGAAACAGCCGAAAACAACCATTTGCAAGATTTAGTAAAGACATAGCATCATGTGTCTCTAGAATGTTAGCAGTAACGGTAGCAAGAAGAAAATGGAGCCACTTTCAGTTTGGTTTTTAAAGCAGACAGTGCGAAGAGGAATCATACAGTAAATTAAGGTTAAGATTCTAAATATTTTTATTGTTTTTATATACAAAAATATAATTATAGTGTTGGAAATTGGTAATATTTTTGGGTGGCCTGGAGGTGAGTGGTTTACATTATTTCCTATGGGGAAAATGCGTTTCACAATACAAATTGTATTGTATTCTATTAAAAACTCTGGGACAGATTAAAATCGTATACAAAGGTACCATTGTATAAATCTAAAAAAAACTGCAAAAAAAAAAAAAAAGTCTAAAATGCTCTGAACTCTAAGAGCTACACCATTTGGAGGGAACCTAGACGTTCGAGTAACTTTAAGACTGCAAATGAGCAAAAAAAAAAAAAAAAACATGCAAAAATAAAAATCACTGGAGTGTGAAGGTTTTCTGAAGGCACTGCACTGAAAGTTTTAGTTATTAGTAGATGCTGTACAATTGTACATAAAGTTGACAACTCAGGGCACCTTGGTATCATCCATCCATAAAGAGTAGTGTGTGGGTGGTTACCCCTTCCTTCATGATCCAAACTCCTAGAATAGCAATACAATAATACATACCGGATGCTCTGCCATACATTCCTTTTCAACTAAAACTGCGGATTAAATTTGTCATTATTACAGCAATTAGAACTAGATATTGTTTCTATTTTTTATTCATTACTACCATACTGATAATTGCTATCTAGCTATTAAACACAGAGGACATTGCTCCATATGATTAAGGTACTTATTTGCATCATATACCACATGAAGACATCCTTTCCCATAACCAGTTAGCAGGAGGTGAAGGGCAGAATTTATGTTGTGTGAAGCAGTCCGGCTGTTATTCCGGCTCTTTCTCTTTTCTAAAACCTAAGCGTTCATCTGTGTTCCGTGTCCCTAGTACCTGTCAAACATATGAGCTAATCCCTTACACACTAAGGGTCCGTGGAACATTATTACACCCTCTACAAGCACAACAGTTCCTAATATGAAGCTGCATGAAACATAAGAGACCATCAAGGGCACACACTGGGAAGGTTTTTTTTATTTTTTTTTTTAATGCTTTGCAAAGCCTTACTTTCCTCCTGAACAGGTAAATGTGTTTCCTCTGAGGAGCTAATGTTTTCCTTACCTTTTGGAAATCAGATTGCTGCATGGCTTTAATGCCATCATTTCGATGTCCAGCTGAGGAGTGGTGTCCATCACGCTGCCAGGGCCATTAGCACTGCTGAACAATCATCTTATCTACACGGGGCATGAAAAGAGGCACGGAATGCCATATCAGCCTAAAGTAATTGTTCATTTCTAATGGCTTATATTTAGAGAACGAGCTGCCGCATTCAGTGAAAGCGAAGAGGATTAATAAAAGCCAATTGGTGCGAGGAGCTGTGGCGGTTTATCAGCTCACAAGTCGTTTTCATTTTCCGGAAAAAAAAAAAGGAAAAGCAGGCGGGCGTATCAGGGACACGTCTGCTCAGTGTAGCACTACAAGTTGTGCACGGACTGTACATGAATCCAAGGGATCCCAAGCTTATGGATAGGTTTTTGCCCTTAACGTACATATTTGATAGGGTTCAATCTGGTCTTAGTTCTTCTTATCTGCACATTTTTCGTAATTTCAGACTTCTATCAGGCAGAGGTACCCGTGGCTTATTATTAGTAGGGAGAAGGTGCTGTATTTACAGAGGTCACCTCAGCACAATGCTGACCTTATGATTTATTTGAAGTACCTTCATCACCAGCGGTAAAGTAAATGTCAGTACCCTTTATTTAGCGCAGTCAGTTTTACCTAGTGTTGAGTGGAAATGGAGTAGTTCATCAACACGAACACTATATAATAATTTGGTTATCTCTAATAATTATATAATTAAATAATAGTTAATCGCAGTCATAGTCGGTGAATAATCACGATCATTCACACTTTGAAAATACTCAGATTTACTTGTGCTATAAAAGTGCAATGTTGGAATAAATAAATGCATGAGAAACTGGTTAGAGGAAACAGATTAGCCAGTTTTTATATTTCAAATATTAACATTTAACAAACGTTAAAATCTCTTAAACAGGACCGGCACAGCATGTAGTGGTTGGGTAGTGTGGGGTGTGGCAACCCACTGACAGCGTGGCTCAAACCTGGATCCTTAGATCCAAGAACCAGTAACCTAGAGCTTTAACCACCTGAGCCACCACTCCCGCATCTTACATTTAATGTATTCTTGTGAAAATAGTTCCTCTTGAAGGTAGCTGAAGCACACAACCTTGGTTTTATCCAAACTTCTATCTAGAAGCTCTTTATAATGAAACTTGCCGTTCAGCACACCTGGTGATGTTTTCTCAGTTATCTTATTATCCGTGTTAAACGTGCCATTATCACATACAGCCAGGTTACAGTGCTGTGATTGTGGGAAGCCATTAGGGTCAAACTTGTCATATGTTTAATTTGTGTTTAAAAAAAAAAAATAATAATAATCGAATGCGTTAATAGTCACAGCCCAAGTTTAAATTTATTTGTAGCCAAATTCTTGAAAAAGTACCTTTTTAAAAAAGCATCCGTACTACATAACATCAGTGAAAGTGGCTGGCCAAGACATGGTGTTTAATAGAAAGGGTTTTTCTTTTCCTTTATATACTATAAGTCATTAGAATCTTAGACTTAAATCTCTGGCTTGCATTTAATTTTCTCAGCACCTAGGAACTTGCTTTGTATAGGAACGACCTGCAGTCTAGACATGCCATATTGTTTTTAAGGTTTCCAGTGTAGACTCCTAATTAAATGAACTGAGTTATTTGTGTTGCTTAATAAGCATGCTTTCAAAGAGCTTGTTAATCTGTATTATAGCATACAATTGAAAAAACAACAAGGTGTCTTTACATCTTAGTGTGTCATTCAACATCCCCTCAAGAGTTAATAACATACTTGGGCAAGCGTTGAGGTTGCCTTTAGAGCCTCCTGCATTCGTGTCTTCTCAGTTCCCAAGCAACAGCCATTTTTCAAACTGTGTGTACAATGTGTCATGATGAGTGCTGGAGGCATGGCTGAGCACACACACTCCAATGCTCTGTGACCAGAGTTAATGATAATGTTGGTGAACTATCATCATGCTAATGGTCTGAACGCACTGTGACAACATTTACCCACAGCCACTTATTGTTGCTCCTTTTCTCCTGCCTGACAAGATGGATGAAGGCCTCTTTTGTAACCTTGTCTGAGGACGAACCATTATTAAAAAAAATAATAATAAAGGCATATGCTTAGTTACTGCTAAATGAATAACAATTAAGTTGTTCTAAGTTAGAGATTCGTACAAAGAATTAACAACGAGCAAGGCAATAATAATAATGATGAAAAAATAAATAAATCATACATTTATTAACATTCAGCATAAAGTTCGACAAAGCAGACACAGCTTGGCTCCTGTCATGGGCCAGCTTAAACCGGATCCTTTCATATAGAACTAACCATTGCCGTAATCTCTTTTTCCCACATTAAGCAATCTCGGCCTAGCTCCTGCTAGACCAGTCTGTGCATGTGTGATGAAGTAGAAATCGTTATCGGCTTTGCTTTAAATGATTACTTCACTCCAGAGTGCTCAATTAGGGAACAGCAGAAGCTAGCAGATACTCCTGATTTGTACAACAGTAACTGTCCGCTATGATTCAAGTTCTGTAGAATGTTTGTGTTAAAAACAAACAAACAAACAAACAAAAACCCTTTGATTCATCTGTTTCAAAAATATAAACAAGGATGAAATATGTAATCGAGGTTCAAAAACAGCCCATGGATATACTGAGGAGGTTTGTTTTTTAATGCCTAATGTTAATTGCTTGAACTGACAAAGAAAAGAAGTGGTGTTCAAGTCAAAAGCGGGACTTTTGACCTTTTTGTGCAGGATAACAGAACACAGTTCCTAGAGTAAAAATTCCCTTTACTTCTTTATATAATCCTGTGCTACTCTAATACACATTCCAGCACTTCACTAGTGCTTTTCTCCCATCAATGTAGAAATTAGACTGCATTTACATCTGAAATGCTCTCCCGGCCTCCCAGGAATCCCTTTAAAGGTCCAAACACATAGAAATGGCTTGGAGCGAGGTCAGGACTGTATGGGGGATGTGGCAATAACTTTCAGCCGAATTCCTGTAATGTGCAAGTGGTGTAGGGGAATTATTGTGTGTACAGTTCCCACTGACAGATGTGTTTCTTATGCAAATTGGCAACAAGCTGTTCATTGATTTTCAAGGATCAGGTGTTCCAAGGCGAACGCCCCTTGTATACCACAACTTACATGAAAAAATCCCAAACGTAAAATTCAGCATGAGGAGTTCATTATTAGAGGCATATCACAGCAATAAATAATAAAAAAAAAATCTATATTTACTGTACATACAACACTATGTGAGTGAAAATAACAGAATTGTCCCTGCTGTTCTTGCTGTTGCTGATCAGCTGTCATCAGTTAACTTTAAAGAATCCTGATGTAATAAAGACAGTAAAACATACTTTATTTAAACCTGTAGAGAAGAGCTTTCCAAGCTCTTCGCCCCTGCAGACTTACTGCATCCAAGGAAAGTAATATAGCTTTCTTATGCACTTCATGTATAATCAACCCACTAACATTATAAAGAATGAGTTTAGTCTGAGTCTAAGTGCTTGAGCACACATGCACTTTTAATGGGCGCTGCTTAAATTGGGGAAACGTAATCAGATCTAAATGAAATGTTCCCTGAGATTCCTGATTAGACGTAAAGCCCAGTTATGAAAACAACACTTTGTTTGCTTTATTTCAAATAAGGATATACAAATATATCATAAACTCATAAATGTGCAACTTGTAGCTACAAAGGAAAGTGTTTGTATAGGAGGATACTCGTTTTAAACCAACACGGACAAATATATGGGCAAAAAATGCACTTGTTATTCACATACTCACTGTCTCATGGCATTTTATTAGGGTTTGTAATTACAGCTTGTGTACACAAAATAACGAATTAATAATGGGTTAGTCATTTAAACAGCCTTAATAATAAAGAGAACTCAGGAGCAATGAGGGCAAAGTGACCTTTTTGGGGTTTTGAGGGCTGTGACTGTAGTATGTAGCGGCATGGTGGTGTAGTGGTTAGCGCTGGGTTACGTCTCCAGGGTCCGGGTTCAGTTTCCACCTAGGGGTCTGTGTGCATGGAGTTTGCATGTTCTCCCTGTGTTTGGTGGGTTTCTTCCCACAGTCCACAGACATGCAGATTAGGTTTATTGATGTTGCCTGTAGTGTCTGAATTTTGACTGGAGGTGATACCATGGTTGTGAAAATGGTAATAAATACAAATGTCACCATTGGCCTCCATAGTCCCTAGTTCAGGGGTAGGCAAGTTCGGTCCTAAAGAGCCACAGTCCTGCAACTCCAACCATAAAAAAAAAAAAAAACTTGCCTGTCTGTAGCCTTAGTAATCCTGAAGACCTTGATTACCTTGTTCAGGTGTGTTTGATTGGGGTTGGAGCTGAATTCTGCAGGATTGCAGCTCTCTATAGGGCCAAACTTGCCTACCCCTGCCCTAGTTGACTACAGAGGTTCATGGATGGAATGTAGTACATTATATTATATCTCGCCCCTTTAGGATGGTATGGCAATTAATAATTTCAGAACATAGCACACAGGAAAAGTAGATTGGCTGTGGTTGGGGATTAAGTAACTCTTGATCAAGGATTATTTCATTAATTAATAGGCAATAAATCATTTAAAACAAAATGATTACTAACATAATTGACTTCTGAATCTTGCCAAAACAGTTTAAAATTGAAGTCCACTGATGCGTTTTAATTTTAGCGTATATTACATTAAAATGAAAATGCTGTTGCCTTGCGCCTCCATGTTCCGGGTTCGATTACCGCCTAGGGTCTGTTCTTCACGTGCTTGGTGGGTTCGCTCTGGGTACTCTGGTTTCCTTCCACATTCCAAAGACATGTAGATTAGGTTAACTGGCGTTCCCAATTTGCCCGTAGTGTGTGTGAATGAGTGTGTATATTTCTGTGCCTTGCGATAGATTGGCACCCCGCCCAGGACCCTTTGACCCTGTAGACAGGATAAAGCGGTATAGACGATGAGTGTGTATGAGAGAGATAACATAGAAATGCAGTAGTAGGTACAAATGATACTAACTGTAAATCGTATACCAACTTTTAATAAAAATATAAGGTATAAATTAAAGAGTACAAGCCAGATCTAACTTCCTCACACCTTTAGAAGACCTTATGGTCTAAAAGCTATCTGAATTCATTTAAAAAAATGTATAAAGCTTTTATAACACAGACACAAGCATGACTGCCATGAATGACATTCGCTCAACCATGTCCCAGGGACTGTTTTAAGTCTAGAGTTCTATGATGACGCAGCCCGTTCCATCAAACTATTACTTATTCATGTAACAGGCTTTTTTTATGCACTCTTGTAAGAGAAAGTGAGTCAGGCTCAGACTCAGATCTGACTGATTGATTCTGTAATAGTGTCAGACCTATCTGTGGTTTGGTTGCATGGGTATTGATTGTACAGATTTTTTTTCTCCAACTGTCTCAGGAGAGTTCTTATCCAGACAGAAGCCATAAGGGCGATAGCTGTATGATGCACGCCGTGATGTTAGAGCCGGAATGAAGGGGAGGTGTCGTGTGAAGTGGGGAAAGTGCCATCTAGTGGCACTGCGGCTTTTCTCTTCGAGCGAGTCATGCATGAATGGAATCACATGGCGAGACCGGAGGTGGAGGACGCCAGTTCTGCAAACTTCAGAGGAAGAAATGTCTCGAGAGTCAAGACTGTTAGGATTAGCATTTAATCAGGGAGGGTACACGATATTCAGCCTGGCTATGCAGGAGCATGATGGTGCATGAATTTAGTCGGGCAAATGAGAGCAAAACTTGTTTATAGTGTCTACTTGAGGGCATGATTTGGAACGATGCCACATCTGCATGGACGGCTTGGAGGAAGCAAAGCTGATAGCCTGTGGTTAGGCTAATGTAGTGTATTGCTTAAGAACGTACACAGTGCCAAGTGCTATCAGGTGATGTCATCTGATATATGAGAGTTTCTTACTATCCCTTAAAGAGGTGTTGCCTTTTTTTTTCTCACCATATCGGAACGATTCATAGACTTCTCTTTTCCTTTAGAGAGCGAATGAGACAAAACAAAGTGTGAGAAGACACCGCAGCACAAGTCATACCAACTTTCCATATAGTGCCAATATCCACATTGCCCATGGGAGTTGAAATTGTACTGCTCATTGAAAAAACACACCCTGTATTTTTTTTAAATAAAAAAGTCACGATTCCATTTAAAGGTTAAAATTCTGACATTTAAAATGTTATCCATCAAATATGTACTGTAGCTACAGCTAGACCTTTTCTTTGTGTAGCAAACTGAAGCCCCTTAGGGTCACTGATCAAGGCGGATATCTTACCTTTTCTTTCTGATCACTACTCATACTCGTGGTCCATCATTCAAATGGAACAGAAAGCCAGCAGCATTTCTGAACGCCGTAGATCATGCTACGTTTAGCTCTCTCATGAGGTGCGGCACGGGAAATAGCCGTGGCATGGTGGTTTGTTAGTTTGTCTGAGCAGGCAGAGTGCATGTGGATGTAATGGTGCGAGCTTGGCTGGGGAGGAATGTGGGCTGTGGTCTCCTGGGGACGGCTGGAGGCAACAGAACAGCTGCACTCTTTAAAGGACGGTGATGGGGATAGAGAGGGTGTTTGGCTGACTCATTTCTCTGTTGTAGGATGGAACCTCGGGATGCCTGTAGGGGGATGAAACGGGTCCCGCTAGTCAATTCTAATGAGAGCAGTGTTGGCAGGTGTTGCAGGAGAGGAAACATAATGGCGGTTGTAATATTACAGAAACACAAGAATTCTGCACAAGAATTAGACTAGTCTATTGCTGTTTTAGATTATTTTTTTCCTTATTTCATCATGGAGATAGGATATCTGATGTTTATTGATCAGTTGATCTTTAATAGACTGACTTGATACCCCTATACTGTTTTGAGCTTGCCTGTATGTCATACTATTTCCTTTATTTAGCACCTGATTGCCAAAAAGCACAACATTATAATATCCAGACAGACAGATGCTTTTTTATTTTACTTACCCTGTCTCAACATAGTGTGTCTTCTCTTCGATTGTATATTAGGATAAACAAATGGCACTCAGTGTGCTGTTCTTTCCTTTCGCAGCCACCCCTGCTCATACCCTTCAGTACTCACACCTCGCCTTTCCTGCTTGGTACCCTCAGGAATACACTATGTCAAATGATTTCATCTTAAAAAAAGGAGGAAGAAAAAAAAACAAAAAAAAAACAATCTTATTTCCCAAACCGTCCATCTGGCAAGACAGCTCGCAATGTTTATATTCACATTCAACCAATTCACTGCTTCTGTCTGCTCTCTGCAGTTTCCATCACCGTAGATAGATCACATGTGGGCTGTGGAGGTGGGGGGTTGGAAATTTTCTTACAGGCCCAATGTCCTCGCTGCCACGGCGTTCTCTGCATGATTGATTCCGTTTCTCAGTCCAACATCCACTCAGCAAGCCTTTGCTTCGCTCTTTTCCTCCCAGCTACCATTTGCTATTCATACTGTATTTCCCATGCATGGAGGAAATGAATTTAAGTGAACCAGATTGCACGTAACACAAGAAAAAGCTTGATGTCTGCATGCACTTGTTCGGCTTCTGGATTTCACCTAGATCTGTTTTTGTGTTGTGCAGAAAAAATAAGAATACAGTATAAACAAGAAGAGAAGAAAAGTAAAGCTTTTCGTATGGCTTTGTAGATCAGTGATTATCAAATGCCAAGTATTAAATATTGTTCTAACATCAAGGCCTACTGATATTTATAACTACAACAAGGTGATATGTCTTACATTTTAATTTTGGAATCAGTATTAAGAGGCCCTGAAGCCTATCCCAGAAGACTTTGGGCACAAGACCTGGATAAGGTGCCAATCAATTGCAGGGTACACATACTATACACATGTGCAATCACACACTCTGTTAGTATTCCTAATTTAGGAAATCCAGTTAGCCTAATCTGCATGTCTTTGGACTGTGGGAGGAAACCGGAGTACCCTGAGAAAACCCCGACAGGGAGAGCATGAAAACTCCACGCACACAGAACCCAAGGTGTGAATCGAACCCCGACCCTGCAGGTGCAAGGCGACAGTTCTAACCACTAAGGCTTTGTGCCACCAACTTCAGTTTTCAACCAAGCAAAAAATTTGTCAAGCAGCTATGGCTGTACTTGTAAGATCAGTTTAATGAGTATTACTCTTTAATCTTACTTGATTAAAGATTTAAAGACTGAAGGATACTTTGTTCTTCATTAAAATGCCTAATTTCTCCCACCACATTTGAAAATAAAATGAAGCAGCATGATGATTATTAGTATCGCCATTCACCTCCAGGTTTGGGGGTTTGAATCTTGCCGCTGGTCTGTGAGCATGGAGTTTGCTTGTTCTCACCGTGCTTGCTGGGCTTCATTGGGGTCTCTTCCCACAGTCCAAAGATATGCAGGGTATCCTGATTGGCATTTCCAAAATGCCTCTAATGTGTGATTGGGTATGCGACTTTGTTCTAGTGCTACCTATTCAGGGTGCTACCTATTCAGGGTATACCCTGTGTTGTAACCCATAACTGTACAGTATTACAGTTTAAGTATTAGCAGATTAAGTTCAGTCTTTATTCGTCACATATACATTACTGCACAGTGAAATGCTTTATTCTTCGCATATCCCAGGTTTGTTAGTAGGCTGGGGTCAAAATGCAGGGTCAGCCTTTATACAGCGACCCTGGAGCAGACAGGGTTAAGGGCCTTTCTCAAGGGCCCAACCTAGTGGAGCTGGGGCTCGAACCGCTAACCCTCCAATCGATAACACAGAGCCTTAACACACTCAGCCATCACCACCTCACGTCTGTCAATCTTATACAACAATGAATAGATTGATGGAGGGATGGATGAACATGGCATGCATTGTGTTTAGCGCACTACATAAGACATATATGGGAATTACAGTATGCTATACATTAGGTAAACTAGACCCCAAAAAGGTCTAATATTGGTTTTGTCATCTTCGGCTAGAACCATGAGTGTCATAAATATATTTGTATTTTTTTTTTATTTTTTAGTTAATGTAAAAGCATGGGCTGTAAGTTTCTATAAGTTATGATTATACAGAAAGGGCTGCATGTGTTAATGTGTTTGAGGTATTGGGATGTTTAGCTTGGTAGGGTGGGGAGTCTTGGCCCAAAGAATATTTGCTTTACAGGAATTTGGCTCCGGGTCAAATCGAATTGATGACCCGTGGAGTAGAGTGAATTATTTCGATGGAAGAATCACAGCTGTGAAAAATAGCTTAGAGCTCAAAGTATCATATTGGTTGTGGTTTGAATATAAACACTGAAAATATAAGGGATGGGGTGAAAGCACAAAAATTCTGAATCAAAGTTATGAAATGATTCACCTCTAGGCCGTTATGTTAATGTTAGCTTTATTTTTTGATCATCTTTCTTTATCCTGTGGCTGCTAATTGGGGGAAAGCGGGGAGGGGGAATGCACACCGAACAATGCGGCATGCAAATAATTATTACACTGGATCATTTGAAGGGAGATTAAAGAGAAAAAAAGCTTGATAGAACACTTAATAGAGCATTCAGCCCGAATATTTAAGAATCGAGTGATAACACAAGGGAAATTAGGCTTAAAGGCGTTTTATCACATGCAGAAAAACGTTCCAGTGCTAAGAATCAAACACAGCAAATCTATTATACAGTATGTACTGTATCTTATAATATAACTACACAGTAGCAGTTTGTTATGGAGCATTTCTCACACTTTCTCACATACATTACACATTTCACAATGAATGCCCTGACCACATACGGTAATTATAATCCTCATCTACATCTCTCCAAAAAGAAGTGTTAAATGATTAGTTTAACTGCGTGCTTAGCAAGATGATTATAAGAACAGTGTGGAAACCAGAATATAATTTATAAGGATGTGAGTTGTTTTATGTTGATCATTAATTAAAAGGAATTAATGGCTAAAAAAGAAATGATTACACATTTCAGGAAAAGAAAAAAGTATGATGTATATTATATTAATATAACTTTAATAATATTACCACATTATTGTCATAATGTACTGTATGTATAAATTTATTATTCAAATATTTATACAAGTTTTAATGCATTTTTTTCAGCTGACTCTATGTGTACATACAGTAGCATCACAGTACTTTAAATTTAAGCTGTGGGAGTGGTGGCTAAGTTGGTTTAGTCTCTAGGATGCGGGTTCAAGCCCTGCAGCCGGTGGTTTGCTACTGTACACCCCATACTACCCAACCATTCCATGCAATGCTGGTCCCGTTCTGGAGAATTTAATTTACCAATTCTTAAATGTTAATGTTTGAGATATTATAAAACTAATTCATCTGTTTTCTTTAACCAGTTGGTCATGCGTTTCTTTATTCCAACAAGCAAATGTGAGTATTTTAAAATTGCGATTAATCGTGATTAATCACAAACTATTTAACAGCACGAAAATAAAAATAAAAAAAGATTTAAACTATCCTTATGATATTTAACCTTATAATTATCATTTATACAAACAGTACAATCACATTTACTACATTTAATCCAGCCTAGCCTTATTAAACATATGAAATTGATATTATTTAGATTTTAGTCTAATCTCTTGTTGTGCCCAAGTGCCTTGTTGCAGTCCGGTGTTGTGTCTGTATTCTGTTGAAGGATCATTCATGCATATTCTGAGACTTTGTAAAAGGTTTCCATGGCGCTGCACAATGCCCTTGCGTACCTTTTTTCCGCTGTGTCATGTTTTTTTACATAACAAGGGATCATTACACAGGTGATTCAGTCAGTGCCCTTTACAGTACATTTAAGGTGAATATTGCTTCCTACTCTTATTTATAAATCAAGTTGATCCACTTATACGTACGCTGGTCAGCCATAACAATAAATCTACTGACAGGTGAAATGAATAGCATTGATTATCTCGTTAAAGTGGAGGGATATACTGAAGAGTCAGTACTCAAACTTGATGTGTTGGAAACAGGAAAAATGGGCATGCGTAAGGATCTCGGCAGCTTTGACCAGGGCTAGGTAGTGATGGGTTAGAGCAACTTAGAATTGGCAGGTCTTGTGAGGTGTTCCTACTGTAATATGCAGGGGTTATTACCATGACAATGTCATGGACACACAGGGCTCATTGACGTGCGTTAGGAGAGAAGACCAACCCGTCTGGCCTGATCCCACAGAAGAGCTACCTGTACCCTGTCCATCGCCAAAAAGCACCTACAGTATAATGGGCGCATGAGCATCAGAACCAATGGAGCAATGGATGAAAATGGCCTAGTCTGATTATTAATAAAATCAAATTGTCTTTTAAATCAGGTATGTGTGACTCTGACCTCTGGATGACATGGCTCCAGGATGCACATTAGGAAGAAGGCAGGGCAGTGTCCTGCTGTCATTCATGTGGGCGTGACTTTGACACGTTCAGTACATGGTGCCTTACCTAAACATTGTTCATCCCTTCATGGCAACAGTTGCCTATTGCTAGTGTCTTCTTTCAGCAGGATAATGTGCCCTGCCACACTGCAAATATTGTTCAGGGGTTGTTTGAGATACATAACAAAAGTTTTAAGGTGTTGACTCAGCCTCCAAATTCCACAGATCTAAATCCAATCGAGTATTTGTGGGATGTGCTGGACAAACAAGTCTGATCCATGGAGGCCCCTTTCGCACACCTTAGATGATTTAAAGGATCTGCTCCTGAAGTCCTGGTGCCAGATTCCAGAGCACACCTTCAGAGGTCTGCTGGAGTCCATGCTTCAGTGGGTCAGGGCTGTTTTTGCTGGCACAAGGGGATCTTACACAATATCAGGCAGGTGGCTTTGTTTTGTTATGGCTGTGCATTTTCTATCAGTGTGCCCTTGAGCTTTACAGCTCCAGTACAGGTGTGATTAAGACTTTACGGCCAAAAAAGTGTGTGTTAAATTGAGAGTAAAGAATAATCAGGGATTACTTGGCTTATTTCAAGCCGGGCACTCTAATTGCAAATCAGGTCTCTACTATGTGACTCTTTTACCTGCCAGCATAACCTTCGGAACAACATCTTTCCATAATTCATAAACAATCCAGATGCAGCCATACGGATCTAGCAAACTGGTAAAAGAGCTGGCACCTGCTCATCAAGTGGATAGTGTGTGTGTGTGTGTGTGTGTGTGTGTGTGTGTGTGTGTGTGTGTTTGGCCTGCCAGGTCCTGAGTCAGCAGAGGACGAGGCATCCACTTCCTCCCACCTCACCCTGGATGCTCCTAAATACGGACTGCTAGGTTGATGAACTGGAAAATTGCATTAAAGTCTGCAGGTTTCTTTTGTGCCTTTTTTTCATGCTTACAAGTGCTGAACCGATTTAACGCAGAGTTACAGACTGACACCATTTTGGAGACAAACCAGGTGCATTACAGACTCCTTGTTGTTCAGTTTTCTTGTAATTACATGAAGGGATGATTATGTCAGGTGGTTTACAGGCTTGCAAAATTAACGGGTGCCAAAAGATAAATAAATAATATGTTAACTTTTTTTAATTACTTGATTGTTGCATTGTTTCACTGCAATTGTACAGCGATAGAACTTTGTACACTGTTATGCTGCTATGCTCATGACTGGAGATTTCCAGTCAATTAGTTTTCTATATTTTCTATACTGTAATTCTGTTATTATATTTTTTTATTTTCTTATTTCATATTCCTATTTAGAATACTACTTTTTTTTGCATTTCACTGCATATCATACTGTGTATGACTGTGTATGTGACAAATAAAATTTGAATTTAGTGTGGTATAATAGTATATATGATGCAAACAACCATACATCCGAGAACTGCAATCGGAGCTTATTGCCGTTGCTCCCGTGAACATTCAGTGAGTGGAACGCCAACTTACAGAAGAGACGAATCTGTCTTTACACACAATCATTCACCAGCACCACTTGCACTTGGGAATTATTGCCACATTTCCCATGCAGTCCGGTCCTCGGTCCAAGCCATTTCCATATGTATGCATAAAGATGTTCCTGGTAGGCCAGCGTTTCATATGAGAAGCATGCAATCTGATCATGGCTCTGGCTCAGAAATCTTTCTACCTTGATGGTATTCCAGCACGAGTGAAACACTGGGATAAGTATATTAGTGTTGCAGTGGATTATATAAAGAAATTAAAGGGAGTTTTTACTCTGATAACTGTGTTCTGTTATTCTGCACAGTCAAAAGTCTTGGTTTGACTCGAACGCCCCACGTAATGATTATACAGAATATTGGATTCCATTTTGTTACGGATCCTTTACAACACCTATAAACATATTTGGTAACACATTAGCTAATTTAATCCTTTACTTATATTTTATTATATTATTGCTTTGTAATTAAAACAATCTGCAACACAGTGTTATGCCTAGACCAGTTTATGTTTGTTTTTTGGGCAGGGTACATGTGCCAAGCTTTTCGTGGTCGTTTTTAATGAGCATAATCCTCTCTAAGTGCTCTTAATCTCCTGAATAATTAATTGTCTGACATTTCACTTTTTGCTCCGTTAAATTGTTCTGCCTCTGCAGTAAGACATTTTGAACCCATTTGGAAACACTGTGGCGATGGAGAACAATAATGCCTAACGAGATAGCAATGAAGACATCGTCTAGTTTCCAAGTATATTTCTAACATCAAATTTACTGAAAATGAATCGAGTTTCACAGGCACGGACATGAGGACACGTTCCTCAGAAACAGTTGAAGGTGATATTTCGAACTGATTTCTGCAAGGACCTAAATAAGTCTATGGAAGCATGGACTGTACAAGGTTCCAAAGGCATCAAAAATATTAAAGCAATCAGTTAATCGATTGAATGATGAATTGAGACAGGGAGGGGTCCAACATCAGGAACATTTGACCTTGCTGTTTGACCTTCACCCTGTTTGGATCATTTCCCAAATCTATTCATTTCTTGTGGTTACAATGACGATGACGTGCAAACACTTAATTTAATATATCAACCTGATGAGTATCTCAGATGGACACACAGATGGACGGATCAACAGACGAATCACAAAACAAACAACTCCAAAATTAAAAAATTTATAGATGTTCCAGAAGTCACCAGTCTTTCTTCCCTTCTGTTCCCAAACAGAAGTCTGATTTATTGTAATTCCATCATCACTTTAGCAACATACAGTTATTTTAAAAACTAGTGCTGTCAATTGATTAAAATTTTTTAATATAGTTAATCACAGAGCTAGTCTGTTATTAATCACGATTATTTAAAAATACTCAGATTTACTTGTATTATCAACATGCATTGTTGGAATAAAGAAATGCATGACAAACTGACAAATGGTAAATTAAAATCTCTTGAATGGGGGCTCCCACATTAAGGCTACTACTACCACTCAGTTGGGAGGGCCGAAGACCATCACATGTTTCCTCCGAACCACGTGATGCCAGCCAACCGTTTTTTTTTTTTAACTGCTCGCTCACGCACCGTTGGGGGTGGCGTAACACACTCGGAGGACTCGTAACACTCTCTCATCCCTTCCCTCTGAGAGAGCTCGGCCAATCAGCTCTCTCTAGACCTCCGGCTGCGAGAGGTTACAGCATCACCCGGGAATCGAACCAGTGATCTCCGGATGATAAGGCGAGCACTTTACCACTGCGCCACTCGGAGGCCCCCATCTAAGAGCTTTCAATAAAGAAACTTGCCGTTCAGCACACCTGGTGATGTTTCATCAGTCAACTTATTATCTGCATTAAACTGACCATTATCGGCAACCGCTCTGCGATTATGGAAATCCATTAGGGTCAAACTTGGTCATACAAACGCATTAAAATGTCCCGATTAATCAGATGTGTTAGCCCTTATAAAAACTCTAAATATGTGCTTACACTATTTTAAACTGATCAGATCGAAGCACTCTCTGACCTCTCTATGTTTCACTCCTGATTCAGTCTTCTCGTGGGCTAATGCATGATGCCGTCGTCGACCACGACGCTGAATTAATGTGGCTTCTACAAGGTCACACTGAAAAGTGCCACAGGGAAAGAGGTGAATGCTCCAGCTTCCATTTATATGTGAAGGCACTGACAGTCCATGAGGATATAAAAGGCTTTGTCTGATAAACAAATGAGTTTAAAGCACACTGAGGCAAGCACAATACTTTTCACTTATCGGAGCGCTAAAGTTAGATAAAGATAATTAGTGTGCCATGCCCTGTGGCTGTCCGTGCTCTTGACTGAAAAGTCAAAGTAAAAAAAAAAGAAAAAAAAAAAAAACAACCAGGGTGGGAACAAAAGTGCTTCTGATGATGTCATAAGCGAGTGACTCACTTCGCCGCAAAGAGATCCGACTTGCGGCCGGAGCCTATCTTATAATTAACCTAGTGTGAAATGCTAATAGCAGGCGAAAAAAAAAAAAAAAAAATTAAAGAAACATTTCCGACTGTTTTCTAATTCTTTCACTTCAGGTGAGTTCAGGGAGCTTTTGATTCAACGCGCCCCATTTTCCCGGGAGCGCTCTCTTCATTACGACGGAATGGTTCTAACACCTGTGGATTCTCCATCTCTGAAGAGTGGAATCAGAGACAATCATTTCTTGCACCACATGACACACACACACACACACAT
>JAOTRS010000029.1:12223935-12241593 GCA_028565755.1 Dinotopterus cunningtoni
TATTCTTCTACACGGAGGGACGGACTCGTGTCTAACTCTGCCATCTTTCTGGTGAGTAGTAAGACACTTTCTATTTTTGCTTTCTGTTAAAAAATGCACACAACATGGATCCTGAAGATAAAAAGATCTGAAGGTGTTTCCGGTTCATGCCTATTTATAACCTCCAGGTGCACCTCATTGGTTGACGTCACCTGCCTGAGGTTATACTGTACATGCCAAAATATTTGGCGTGTTTGACACACACATGCTTCACAACCGGTCACGAGGAATCGTTTCCCATAGCGCTTTCGCGCAGCATCGAGTGTAGCTTTTGAAAGGGAACAGTATTGTAACTGCAAATTGCAAAAACCATCAAGCACCATGATGAAACTGGATCTCATGAAGACCTTCCCAGGAAAGCAAGACCAAAAGTTAATTTAGAGTCACCAGCCTCAGAAATCACCAAATAACAAACAGCACCTCAGATAAGAGCTGTTATGAAGTCTTTACAGAGCATACGTAGCTCACACATTTTAATATCAACTCTTCAGCAGAAGATTATTGTAGATTTTGGGCTCTGTCAGCATTGTTTTACAGTGTACAAAGAAATAAAAATGAAAAAAAAAAAAGATCATGGATTTAGACAGGGTCTCCAAAATTTTGACTGGTAGTGTATGAACATATACATACTTGACACCCTTCGATGAAGAATAACAGAACACAGTTCTCTCTGCACTGATCACTAGCGCTTGGCTACCATCAAGGTAAAATTTTCTCTCAGTACGCTGGAGCCATGATCGAACTGCTTGCTTCACATCTGAAAAGCTGGCCTCCCAGGAACTCCATTGACGGCCCAAGCATGAAGAAGTGGAAAAGGATCGGGGTCGCTTGGATGGGGTCAGGACTGTACGGGGGATGTGGCAGTATCTCACAGTCGAGCTCCTGTGATATGCAAGTGGTGTTGATGAATGATTGTGTGTACAGTTCCCACATTCATTGAATTTTAAGGCTTAGTTGTTTATCATTCAAAGCAACGACTACAGTAGGCTCCTCTGCTAGGATCATATATATTGCCTTCTTTAAAATATTTGCACCATTAAATCTCATCATTGAGAAATTTTATAACAAGTCCTGGCTTGACTTGAATAGTCCTTGTACCTCTATATATAATATTTACCATCTAATATATTAAAAATGAATGTCTCACGATAATACAATGCCTAGTTGGCGCAGCTTTGTGCTACTTGACGGAGATCAGTGCTCCAGAGAGACAGGCATGAAAGCCATGGGCCTGTCCCAGAGCACTGGGAGTTCTGATCTCAGAGCCACACAGACCCATGGGCCTGAGCCATTCACAATGCACCCTCTGCCAAGCATATGGCTGCCTGTGCTCCTCTCCAGGCCCTGTGGAAATTGAAGTTTATTTTTTTGTTAGCTTGCCCAGTGCTTGCCACTGACAGTCCACACTAAGATATAAATATGGATTGGATGAAGAACTGGAGGATGCCCAAGTGAAATGTGTTGTCAGGTATGACAGTTTTCTTTGGCACTGGTTTTGCAGTGGAGTACAGATAACGTCTAAGGTTTCTCAATTATGTATAATGCAGGAACAAGTTGGAACTGTAGTTCTGGTTATCTCTGTCTGAGGCCTTGTTCAGTTCCTTGTAACAAAAAAAAAAAAAGAAAGAAATATTTACAAGATGTTGCTTTGGAAGTTTACTCTGAAAGCTGGATGGATTGTATTTATTGTATACACTTAATGTTCATAAAATTACAAATAAATCAGTCTTATTCATGAGCAGTGAAAATTGTCCCTGGATAAAGTCGCTAAACAAATTAATGAATAGCGTTGTAAATGTTCAAAATGTCAAAGAAAAAGTGTGTGAAATGAGCATCGGGTACCCCTGACTATAGCATGATGATTAATTTAGACACTAAGCATGACAATGCCACACACTTTGAAGTAGTGAAAACTAAAGATGCACTGTGGTGACTATTGTGCAACATTCCTACTGTACATACTGTAGTTTACATTACACCTAAACTTTCATTTTTCAAAAGACTCATTCATTTAGACTGGCAGATGTGTACACAGCTCTGAATATATTTAACTGTATAAATAGAACAATAATGAATAAAGTGGTGTCACAGTGGCATAGTGGTTAGCACTGTCGCCTTGCACCTTCAGGGTCTGGGTTCGATTCCCTCCTCGGGGGTTTGTGTGCATGGAGTTTGCATGTTCTCCTTGTGCTTGGTGGGTTTCCTCTGAGTACTCCGGTTTCCTCCCAAATTCCAAAGACAAGCTGATGAGGCTAATTGGCTTTCACAACTTGCCCATAGTGTGTGTGAATGTTGACCGGATGTCCTACCATGAACGTAAAAATGGGAATAAATACAATGATCACCATGGGCCACTACGGCCCCTAGTTGGACTACAGAAGTTCCTAGACTGATAGATGGTTGGATGGAATGAATGAATAAAGGAATAAAGAAATGACTGATAGGCAGAAAAATGCTACAGCAATGCCAAATATATATTTTACTGTATATACCTTTAAACCATGTTTATATTTTCACCATAGAAACGAACTAGTGCATATGCCTTTGTTTCCTCCTTTTGCTCATTTTTTAAAACAGTCTTTGCATATATACAGCATATGCAAACACCGTGTGAGGTTTATTTTTGAGTAATAAGACTTTCATTTGCAGTCTTTGAAAGGCACAAGAGATTTCAACCTTTGTGTAAGCTAGTGATGAGATGCTTTTTGTCTCACTACATCTTTTCTGTTTCCTCATCTCTTTACCTCATCCCATTACTCACATTACATACAACAGTCTCCATAAGACAGGCCAAGGTCAGAAAAAAAGATGACCCCTGATCTCTGCAGTATATTACTCCACTTGGAACCATAATTCCCTTGACCACATATTTCATCCCAATCATCAGTTTTGCTATGGTGCTGATCAAGGTCCTACACACACCTCTCCCTTGCTTCTCCTCTAGAAACCTCCCTCTATCCATGTCCCAAGAGACATCCATCTGTGACACCAGGACGTTAATTTTTAGCTTGATGGATTTTAGATAGGCAACAGAAAACAAATGGCTTTGCATTAAATTATTCAGATAATCCTGGATGGCTAAAGGAATAGTTTAGACAGAAATCTACATCATATTCCCATTTATCACAAATGTAATCAATCAACCAAGACAGATTTTGGTTCAGAAATTCACTACACAACATTCTCCATTACAAGCCATGCATTTGCACCATTATTGAAACCAACTAAATTCTCTTTAAAAATCCCCTTTGTTGCAACTGATGGTCTTCCACTGCGCAATAGAATGTTTACAGAGATGACAGTGAGATAAGATATCTACTGCAATTTAATTAACTTTTGCATTCCTTTCATGTCTGTCTGTCTTTCTGTACGGCAAAACTTTCTAACTTATTGATACAAAGAAATTAATTTTGTGAAGTTGAATATCTTACACCTTGTTTACTCTAAGTTAAGTGAATTACAGATGAAAATCGAAAAAGTAGATCAGATAAAGATTAAGGTTTGTCTTAAAACGACTTAAAATTCACTTATACTGTACCACTTTAGCGCTGTTATTTCAGTGAAAGTGTAAATATGAACTAATCCCAGTAAAAATATTCAGTTTAGCTTTTTTAATTAATGTCTAATTAATGAGCAAGTAGCGCATTAGTAGCTTATTTTAAAGTAGATTATTAAATTTAATCACATAACTGTTCATAACGTCGCTTTTACTCAACATTTTGATTTCACTTATATTGCAGGTTTAACTTCAGGAGGAAGTACTGCAAAAGTTTCACCGTTTGACGCTTGCGCATTACGCTATTAAAACTTGTGGTTTATAGCCTGGCAAATAACTTCACTTCTACTTAACATTTTGATTTAATTTATGCTGCTGGTTTAACATCAGGCAAATATAGAAGGACTGACAAAGTTTAATTAAAGTCTGTCCAGACTGTTTTGCGTGATGCTGTGACAAAATCTGGCTGGACAGACATACAGACATACAGACAGTTAATTTTCTGGCTGGTTTCTGGTCCTCCAATATACTGTATGAAAAATAAAGATATCATTGAAAGACCAAGTTCTGTTTTACCCGCAATGCATATTTTGTCCATATTTAAAGCTAAGCAGTATGCCATACATCAAAAAGTACGGGAGAAATTTGATTGATAGCCATTTACTAGTTGCTACATTAGATACAGTGAATTAACTTTTGGATTGAAGGGAAAAAAAAATTAGACATTTTATTTTGTCAAACTGTCGCAGCCTGTTTTTTTCTCGCCAACCGAAGGAAGCAAATAGCCCCGGTCAGGTGTTATAAATACAGTACTGGACAGACTTTCTTGGAATTTGTATAGCATCTCTGAAAGGATAGCAAATTCCTAGCTGTTGCTGGCGTGTGAATGAACCTGGACCTCTGTAGATGCAAAAAGAATGACGAAAAGCAATAAAAAACTGAGCAACATTTCTTTTCCCTTAACCAATACCGTACTTTTCCACACCAGGCATAATGGCTCAGCATCTCGTATTCAGGAAAGTGAATGCAGAAACAGATCTGTAATATCAAGAGAAAATTCACAAATTTCCTACTAATGGAATTGCAGAGAGAAAATCTAATACATTCTATATTTAGCTCATATTCTTTCCTCCGCTTATGTGACTGCTCGGTGTCTGTGTCACTGCTCTGGTATTCTGCAGGTTATTGAATTTTAAGAGAAAATGAATGAGTAAAGGATTCCAATCTGATTGGAGAAGAGGATGGCAAGCTTTGAAAATGCAGGACAAAGATAATAGATGGTTGTGCTGTCTAGGAAGCTCTGCCCTTGGGTTGTAGACATGTCCAGAATTATACCCTGATGAATACGATGACAGGAGATCCCTCCCAGTGTAATAGTGTGTTTTAGGAACAAGACAGATTTGCAGGGCGATTTTCAATGACACCTGGACGTTTACAGTATTAGCTCATTGCCTCTTATTTGTTTTACATACTTTTCCACTCATTTTAGCTAGAGCAAAAAGATTTTTTTGGGAGGGTTCGGTGTGTTTTAATGTGATTCCTTGAATTAAGGATATTGTTTTTTTTTGTTTGTTTGTTTTTTTAATAATCTAAGAATAAGCACTATAATCCTTCCATTTTCAGCTCTCAGGCTAGCAAGAGTCAATCTAATCCATGTAGCGGAGTAAATACAATGCTTGTCTAACATATAAATCTTTTACTACGTAGAAAGCAAGAGCCTAGTCTTAAACCAGTCTGGTCTGCTCGATAGAGATTTAAAAACTGCAGTATGGTTGGATTTATAAAAGCAAGCCATGCCGTGTAATTCATTTCATGATGACGTGTGTGAAATGTAAATGGAGCATGATCACTTTCGTCCTGTTTCGGTCTCGGCTCACTCCGATTTCTACAATAGATATAGCAGCTAGGTTACATGAGACACTCACGATGGGTCATTTAAAATCCACTTAGATCAGGTACTTTGCGTAATCAAAATCATTGTCACCAATAGTTTGATAATTAATTCTTCCTTAATCCAAATGGAAGCATTTTCCTGCACTGAGGCAAGTCACTTATAAAGCCTAAAATATAAAATCAGAGAATAAATACAGTACGGTATAAGGTTAAAAGTAGGTGGATACCTGACCATAACATCCATATGTCCACCTCAGAAAGCATTCGATTGTCTAGAATATCGTTGTATTATGTAGGATTAAGATTTCCCTTCACTGTGACTAAATGGTCCAAACCTGTTCCAACACCAATGCCCTGGGGCACAATGAGTGGCTCATAAAGACTTGGTCGGCACCAAAGTTGATATAGAAGGACTCAATTGCATTAAGCCCTTACTTCAACTGCACTGAACACCTTTGGGATGAATTGGAATGCAGACTACACTCCAAGCCTTTTCACTATGCATAAGTGCTTGACTTCAAATGTTCTTGAGGCAGAATGGGCAAATCCCCACAGTCAAGTTTTCAAATCTTGTACAAGGATTTTTATAACAGCAAAGGAGGAACCATACAGTACATCTATCGTCTATACAAATTTTTTCTGTGTAGCGTCGCAAAGGGCCTGGAACCTGTCTCAGAAATTATAGGGCACGAAGTGGGGTGCACCCTGGATGGGGTCGCAACCTGTCATACATCCACACACTATTTGGAAATGCCAATCAGCCCACATTGCATTTCTCTGGAACGGATAACCCAAGAACCACAGGAAGAACATGCAAACTCTATGCACGCAGAGCCCAGGGGAAAATCAAATGGCACTGTATTGAGATTTTAACTGTGCACTTCAGCTACAGTAAAGCATACAAGACATGGTTTGGTGTCTAAAGACAGATTAAGCCTTTATGCAATGAAGGTGATACTTGACCAAATTCAAGATGTGCCTTCTTCCATTCTATGCCATTTGACCCACACTATGACTCTGAGTATTCACCCAGAGTGTCACTTTCAGACCGTAATATTATGTCCAATTACCCATTTATGTTTAACCCAGATAGAGTAGAATCTTATAAGGTTATGATTTGTTAGGAGACACAGAGTTTATGGTCTACTGTACCTTCACTAGATTTTATAGCCAGAACAAGAATCATAAGCCATGTGCTCTGTGGTGAGTCGAGTGATGCTCACCCTCAGCAGGAAGTAGTAGCAATCTTTCAGTGATTATTACTGTCAAGAAAGTTTGGTATGTTTGTCTGATGACACAAAAACATGTCCATGAGGAAGAGTATTGTATAACCAAATGAGTTCTATGTCCGTCCCGCCTGGAGAGAACTTGGCAAGAAGGTCTAAGGGAAAGACGGTTGTATGACAGCATAAATGACTTTGTGGGAGGTTTGGCATTCATGTGCACACACACACACACACACACACACACACACACACACACACACACACACACACACACAAACACGGTGGTTGTTTTTCACCGCCACCAGAATTTATACAGGATTTATAGAAACAGTTACATACATACAGTAAGTAGTGTTTGTTGCCAGTTTGTTTTCTGATGGATTATGTACGATAGAAATATCTTCTGCCTGCATGGTAGCGTACTGGTTAACACTGTGGTCTTACACCTCCACTATCAAAGGTTCATTTCCTGCCTTGCGTCTGTGTACATAAAGTTTGCATGTTCTTCCTGTGGATTGTGGGTTCCCTCCAGATGCTCTGGTTTCCTCCTATAGTTCAAGGATTAGGCTAATTTTGTGTTTCCAAAATCCCCATAGTGTATGAGTGAGTTTGTGTACCTGGCCTTGTGCCCCGAGTCTTCTGGAATAGGCTTCAGGCTTTCCATGACCCTGTATACACAGTATAGAGGATGATTACCTAAACCTTTCTTGTAGTTCTCCGGTATTTTATTTTAAGGCTCATCCGACTGAACATATTTCTTCTAAGATCTTAACAACCTGTTACAAACATGACATTCATATCTGTATTTCCTGTTTGAAGAAGAAATTGATTAACTAGTTTAAGAATCCATTGGCTGCTTCCAGGCAGCCATTTAACAAGGCATGGTGTAATTGATCTGATGCAGCACCTAAGCATTGGGTTGTCTCAGTCCGACAGTCTCACAGTTAATGGGGTGAAAAACGGGGACGCTTTATTTTCTTCAACCTGTCAAGTGGTAATTGGCCAATGGTATGCTATAATAGCGATATGCCACTGGGACTGCATCTCTTAAATTGTGCACCAAATAATTGCAAGCCTGGGTATTGAAAACAAAGCTATTTGTGAATGTCATTTAACACTATAACAAGTGTATAGTAAATAAATAACAATGTGCCCACGTTGAGTAAATAAACTACATATTACACATACATGCAACTATAAATTTGTTACTGACAGTAGTGCTTTTTATGAATATTAAAGTTGTCTTTGTATCTATGGTCAATTATTTTCACCAAAATATATGACTGCTAACCAGCATTTTTTTTTTTTTTTTTCATTTTCACAGGCTGTACCTTTGGGTCCATAAATGAGACTAAAGAAATGGAAAAAAGGAAAATACAAGGGGATGAGAGCCATCAATTCTTTCCCAGGAGAAAATAAGCACAAACTAACCTGAGGTGGTGATAGACTACAACCCAACAAGAGAACCCTGTATAAGTACAAATACTGTGGCCACAAAAGAATAATAAAAGTTAGAAGAAAAAAAAAACGAAGATCTTATATAAAAAACTTCTATTGTTGCCTAGACTCTGGACACCAATTTCACTTTGTCTACAGAAAAAAAATACAGCTGACTATCCTGCCAGAAAACTGTGAGGCTCTGTCCAGCCTAGTAGAAACTAAACGTGACATCACTACCTAATTGTTCCTATCAATGTTCATGATCTCCAGAAAGGCATACATGGCTTGTAGTGGTGGTGTCGTGATGAGTGCCTTCTTCTGGTCTATGGCCATAATCTATCTGACTCACATAGGTGGAGTGAGAGGGGACTGCTGGCTCATTGAAGGGGAAAAGGGCTTTGTTTGGCTTGCCATCTGCAGCCAAAACCAGCCACCTTATGAGACCATCCCTCAGCATATCAACAGCACCATTGTGGACCTTCGCTTGAATGAAAATAAGATTAAAAGTATCCATTATTCTGCCCTCAGCCGCTTTGCCAACCTAACATACCTGAACTTAACAAAAAATGACATTAGTTATATAGAGGATGGGGCTTTTTCAGCTCAGTTCAACTTACAGGTACTCCAGCTAGGTTTCAATAAACTCCGTAACCTAACAGAAGGGATTCTCAGGGGGTTAGGAAAGCTGCAGTACCTCTACCTCCAGGCCAACCTGATTGAGACTGTGACACCCAATGCCTTTTGGGAGTGCCCAAATATAGAAAACATAGACCTCTCTATGAATCGCATTCAGGTGCTAGATGGAAACACCTTCACCAGCCTCACCAAGCTGACCACCTGTGAGCTTTACACCAACCCATTCAACTGCTCTTGTGAGCTTCTGGGGTTTGTTAAGTGGCTGTCAGTCTTCCCCAACAGAACAAATGAACGGATGGTATGTGATTCTCCTGCAGGTGTTTCTGGTTACAGTCTTCTAAGCCAGAACCCGAACAATCCTACTCAGCGCAATGCACTGCATATGCTGTCCACTGTGTGCACGGAGGACTATGTGACTCCGTATATCCCTGTGCCTCCTGAGACCACGACTTTCTCTCCAGATGTTACCCCTTGTGAGCTGGAGGACTGTCCTTCTGGTAGTGAGCCAGAGGAAATAAGCATTAGTCCCACTTACCCAGACCTTGATGTGAAACCAATTATGAAGCTAAAACAAGTCTCCCATACAAATGCAGTGATTAATGTTCAGATACCCCATCCTTATAAGAAAATGTACATCCTTGTTTTGTACAACAACAGTTTCTTTACAGACATTCAGAATTTGAAACGACAAAAGGAAGACGTTGAGTTAAAGAACCTAAAACCTCACACTGAGTATACCTACTGTGTGGCCTCCATACGCAACTCTTTGCGCTATAACCATACGTGTCTCACGTTATCCACAGGCCCCCGAACTGGGAGAGTGGTAGAGACTAATAATGCTACAGCCACCCACTACATAATGACCATCCTAGGATGCCTTTTCAGTATGGTCATTGTTTTAGGAATGGTCTACTATTGCTTACGAAAGAAAAGGTACCAAGATGAAAAGCACAAAAAGGCAGGTAGTATGAAGAAGAATATAATAGAGCTCAAATATGGCGGTGAACTGGAGGGAGGGACTATATCCAGGGTGTCTCAAAAGCAAATAATGGCTGCGGAGAGTATGTCTCGGATGCCATATTTGCCTTCTGGGAGTGAGATGGATCAGTACAAAATTCAGGACATAAGTGATACACCAAAAATGACTAAGGGCAACTACATGGATGTGAGAACAGCCGAGCATCAAGACCGAAGAGAGTGTGAGATGCCTATGCCAAGCAATAGTCAGGGTTCTGTTGCTGAGATCTCCACAATCGCAAAAGAGGTGGACAAAGTCAACCAGATTATTAACAATTGCATTGATGCTCTGAAGTCAGAGTCAACTTCTTTCCAAGGAGTCAAATCTGGAGCTGTTTCAACAGCAGAGCCGCAGTTAGTTCTGATCTCAGAGCAACCCCAGAGCAAGTCTGGCTTTCTGTCCCCTGTTTATAAGGACAGCTACCACCACTCTTTACAGAGACACCACTCCTCAAACACCTCCCCAAAGCGACCCAGCACGGCAACCGGCGGTCCCATGCGTAGTCCGAGGCCCTACCGCTCTGAGGGGGCATATAAATCAGACTCAAAATACATAGAGAAAACTTCGCCTACAGGTGAGACCATCATGACCATTACTCCAGCTGCCGCTATACTGAGAGCAGAGGCAGAGAAGATACGTCAGTACAGTGAACACAGACACTCCTACCCTGATGCCCAAATTGAGGAGCTTGAGGGACCAGAGAATCGCAAAGCATCCATCCTGGAGCCTCTGACAAGGCCTCGGCCCAGAGACTTGGCCTATTCTCAGCTGTCTCCTCAGTACCATAACCTTAGCTACTCCTCCAGCCCTGAGTATTACTGCAAACCAACTCACAGCATCTGGGAACGCTTCAAGCTCCATCGCAAACGGCACAAAGATGAGGAATACATGGCAGCAGGCCATGCCCTGCGTAAAAAAGTGCAGTTCGCCAAGGATGAGGACCTGCATGACATTCTAGATTACTGGAAAGGTGTGTCCGCCCAACATAAGTCTTAATCTTCTCAAGTGTTTCTTCAAGTGGCTTTTTGTTGGACTGTGACAAAAGAATGAGTTTTGAATCGCATTTTAATGGAGGACATAGCCAACTTTGACTAATGGGGAATGTGGGAAATGGGAAATATACTCTTAGTTTTGTAAATTTACCAAAAGGATATATACAAGATAAGAAAAAAAATCTATATGTTCAAGTGGATTATAAGTATTTGGTTCCGCATGGCCAAGTCCTGTGACAATGGATTTTCTACTGTGTATAATGAGAGAAAAAAAAATCCACACACACACACTGACAGATGTCTTCTGGAAATATGTTTCTTCTCACTGTACATTGATTAACAGTTCTCCATATACAGTATATTGAGTTATAAATACAAAGGGACTAATGTATACAATATAATGTTTTTATACTTAAGAGATCGTTTATGGTTATGAAGGAAAAGCAAATAGGAAACGTTTGATTCAGGTTTAGATTATGGATTATAGACTCAGCTCCTGTGACATTTGTTTGTAATGAATGTTTGGAGTTCAGACAGATAAACATTGCACTTGTCACCGGAATGGTTTATGTCCATTCGAAACACCATTTAATCTAGTCTGCTTTGTCATTATTCATTCATGTCACTAAATATAAAATGCACAATATTATAATGTTATTAAAGGCTCATAAATTTGGATAGCTTGTTACTTCAAAACAGATCGGCGGGAGGTATCTCTGAAACGTCTGCAGAATTGGGATGTGGGGAAACGCATCCCAGAAAGATTGAGAACCGTAAGATATATACAAATATATATATAAATATATGTAACCGAATGATGACATCAATGAAAACCCATCTCAGTGAAATCAACTTTTATATGCATTAGAGATTTATTTACCGGTGAGTCACTTATACTTTGTTTTTCAATTGTACAAAGCTTGCTGTGAAGAATTTACAGTATAACGGCCAGCTCAAGTGTTTGAGCGACAGCTTAAAAACTCATACCGTGCATACAGTAAGTCTCCTCTATTCTTCAGCCCTGAGGATGAATGTATTACATACAGGTCATGATAGAAAAATGCAGCCTTTTTTTCAGCTGCATGTTTTGTTATTCATACTTCTTTTCTTATCAGTTCTCTTTCAACAGTACCAAACCGACTAGGAAAAAAAAAGAGACGTTTAAAATTGTGCGTTAGTTGTTTTTTTTTTTTACTGGTTTGACAAACAAAGAAGCTTTTGTAAATGTTTAAAATCAATTAACGGAACGGAGCTGGAGCTATGGCACCGATCAGGAACGTGAGGCGTGCAAGACGAGAGACACTGATTGACTCCCACCCTGACCTGTTGCCACTGGATTCCATCACCAGAACAGTGTTACAGGAAGTGACCGGGTCGTCCAATTTCTTATTTCACTCGCCTTAAACTTCTGAAATATACGTGTACCTGCTTTTATTTTCCTTTCTCTTTAAGTGTTGATGTTTTTGAAAGGTCTTTATTTCTTGTCTTTTTTTAAAAAAGAACATTTCAATAGATTTCAAGAACTGACCAATTTATAGTCAATCTAGCAAGTAATCTGTGTGTTTTTATATTGCATACTGTAGCACTCCTATATCATAAACGTTAGTAATGTTTGGACAATGTGAACTGAAGCAGCTGTTGCTGAAATACATCAAGAAACAACCAAGAGCACAATAAAGTGTTATTTTTATTTCTTCGTACTATATTACCTGTTTCAGACTACTGTGATGTTAAGGGAAATTCCAAGACCTTAATAATCATTTTTTTTCCCTTTTTTCTTTTTTGTGTTCAATGATATGCCTTTCGAAAAAGTATGAACTGTGATGATCGTGAACTAAATGAACTAAACTAAGAAAGAAAAAAAAAACTAATGAGCTCTGTGTTTGCTGCTCTTTTTCCAATTATATTGAAGTCAACTCATTTAATTTCTGAACAGCCTGAAGTGACTCAATTCAGATTTTTGTAACCTAATGTGATTTTTCTTTTTGGGCTGCACAAATTTATCAGATCAAACCTGAGTCACGTTGGCTACATGCACATTACAAGCCACATTGCTCTGATTGGATTTGCATGCCATGACGGTTCATTAGCAAAGACTTTTATCCGACTTTAATGTGGACGCCTCTGAAATGGCATGCCTATGCATAGTGATACATCTTTGCTCACATTGTCAGGGTTAAAAGATGGCATGAGTTTGTGCAACCGCTTACTCATTTCAAACAATGAAAGCAATTTTAGCAAAACTATGCTTTGGATTTTGCTCTAGAGGACGGCGAGCAGTTAGTCGGCTGGATTCGCTGAAATCCAGGAGGAGGATGAAAGCCAGAGGCCCCGCTTTAGTTGTCTTGTCAGCTATTGCTTGCACTGCTATGAAATCCCTGTGCTGCCGACTAAAAAATACAGCTAACTTCTTGCCATCCTCCAGAGCAAAATTCCAATTTTTTTAAACGAATGAGTGATCACACAAATATGCCGTGTTTTAACTCAGACGGTGCGAGCAAAGACATACCAATATGCACATGCATGCCGTTTCAGACACGTTCACATTAAAATAAAAAAAAAAAAATAAAAAATGTCCGATAAAAGTTAATTGTGATTTTTAGCATGCACTCTCATGACATGCAAACTTCATCTGACCAAAAACTTGACATTGAGCAATGTGGCTTGTAACCTATACAGTATACAGCCACATACAGTAACTCAAGCTGCCACCTTACAGCTTGGTCATATTACCAGTTATGAGAATAATGAGTGTCAATTATGTTGCATGTGTTCAATCTTCTGCTTCATGATCTTGATGCTGAGAGCATGCCACTGCCAGCCAGCTTTCTTGTTCCAGCAACCACTCCAGTCCAGACACTGTGAATGCGATGTGAGTCATGCTACAACCCTCATATTTGCAGCAATAACTCATATTTTCCTTTGACAGTTTGATGTTGGACACCATGAAAATATGTCTTTAGCAATGCACAAATCACAGTAAGACTCGTATTAAGATTGACGACGATTGAACAATATTGAAGAGTCTTCATGCCATTTGTAAAATGAAATCACAACCTTTTGCCGCACAGAGAGCATTTTCAAATATTTTTTTCATTTAGTAAACGTCCAGTCAGTAGATTGTAATGAGATTTATGTCTGTGCATATGATATTGAAGACAAATATAAGAAATATAAAAAGCACAAAACTCTTTATAATAGTTCTAATGAACAAAGTTTCTAATGTAATTAGAGGGGAAAAAATATCATTAGGGTTTTTTTTTTTTTCATTTTATAATGAGATCCTGGTTTAAACACAGATAAGTAAAAAATAATACAAAAAGTCTTTGTTATCTGTTGTTATATTACTACACTGGAATGACTCCCATTTTCCCTTGTGCTTTGATAGTTTTCATAATATTTCCAGTCACTTTCATTTCTTTGGTTGTTAGATTTAGTCTAGATCCTTCATATTCAAAACTGCACATTTGTTAAACTGAGCACATTTGTTACACTGGATACTGGATTTTAGTGACTTTAATAAGCTGTCATAAAGTATCTTAGGTCTATATCAATCCTCCGAACTGCTATGCGCATTTGTTCCTTTTCTATTTCACTTATACTTTGTGTGAAAACACAGGGAGCTTAAGGCTCAGGGGACACCCTGGATGGGCTGCACACCCATTACAGGACACGGGAGCATGCACACTTACAAATGCAATCACACACTACAGTACGTGCAATTTGGAACCACCAGTCAGTCTACACTGCATGTCTTTGGACTTGCACCCCCATTGCAGTGTTTAATACCTTTAGTGCATGTTGAGACTTTTAACACAAGTCATATGGATGTACTACTTACTACACATCCCCATTATACTGTCACCACACTTGCCACCTGTCACTTGCCACCTGTCCTGGGACCAGGTGTTGACTTCCTTGTTATCCTGGGCAGCTTGTGAGTTCAGCCAGAGCTACAGTTTTTTTTTTCTGTCGTCTGAGCTGTGATAACTGTTCACTCTGAACTGCTACTTAGAATTGCTACTGCTGTTTCAGCTGGTTAGCTTGCACTGTGTTTTGTCCTACCACTAGCATTTCAGCTACCCTGGTGTGAATGGGATTGCAGTGCTGCTCCTATCCTTTTTTCCTCCCATAACACAAGAAGTTGTGATTTGTCACCTTTCTACAAACTGCTTGCACACATGTTTCAGCCTATGAACCACAGCCCACACTTAAAGCCCAAGAGGCATCCAAGCACCTCTGATCTGCCTTATGGTTTGGGCTCCAAATGGCATATCCCATCAAGTCAACCACACACAGCCCACCAGGGGAAATTGCAGGGCTGGCCACGAGATGCTTTACACCTAGCAATCTCACATACAGGACAGTGACTACATCAGATCACTGAGACTTAATGACCATTTCAGAAGGTACGAATTCTAGTTCTGCAATCAGACCTCAAAAACCTCACTGAGTAAATTTTGTTCCTTCATTGACAGAGGCACAGTGGAGAAAGCAATCCTTGCTATTCAGGGCAAGGGAGTTTATTCAAAAGAGTTTGCTGTTTTAAACATGATTTCTATCCTGTTTTGTATTTGAGAGGACTGAGATAGTTTCTTCCCTTTGTCTTTGTTAAAGTCCTTACCTGTTGTTTCTGCTGTGCATGGGGAATACATACAGTATATTTCGACATTGCCCCAGAAGACAGGTACATCTTGAGATTTGCCTTCCTGGAACAGAAGTAGTACTTCAAAGCTGTTTCTCGCTACAAAGGTTGTCTTCTCAAGATGCATACAGGATGTCAGACATGTCAAGCTTCTTCAGTTTTGAGAATGACACAAATATTAATTTTCTAAATGTCTGTTGCATCAGTGTTTTTTTTTTAATCTTTTTAATTAATTACAACTGCATTTTATAAATATCAAAGGATTTTATTAACAATTACATTACATTTATGCAAAGAGTCAATATTTGCAGTGTTGACATTTTTTGTGTCAAGACCTCTGCGATTTGCCCTGGCATGCTAGGGACTTCTGGGTCACATACTGATTGATGGCAGCCTGTTCTTGCATAATCAATGCTTGCAGTTTGTCAGAATTTGTGGGTTTTTGTTTATCCAGCTGCTTCTTGAGGATTGTCCACAAGTTCGCAATGGGATTAAGGTCTCGGGAGCTTCCTGGCCATGGACCCAAAATTTTGATCTTTTATTCCTTGAGCTACTTAGTTATCACATAGTTTTGTCTTATGGCAAAGTGCCCTATCGTGCTGGAAAAATCATTTTTTATCACCAAACTGTTCTTGGAAGGATGGGAGAAGTTGCTTCTGGGGGATGTTTTTGTACCATTCTTTATTCATGGCTGTGTTCTTAGTCAAAATTGTGAGTGACGCTTATGAAATTATGGTAATTAGTATTCACATCTGACAAAAAGATCTAAAAATACTGAAACATCAGATTTTGTCAAAATTAATATTTGTGTCATTCTCAAAACATTTGGCTATGGGTGTACATTAGTGAACAGACCATGCAGGACAGACGTGCTCCTTTTATACTCTTCATATCTTGAAGCTCAATCTCAGAGTGAAATCTGAAATGAGCTCCCTAACACTAAGGCAAGTCGTTCACTTTATTAGGACTCAAATGGATTCAGCATCCTGACACTTGACAAGCAAGTGCAAGCAAGTCAATCTTTTTGATTACACCTTCTTCTGACTGAGACATCTAGTCCTGCTGCCTATCAGCTGTGTTGACCTTGGGTCGGCTTTAACCAAGTAATTTTCACAGATGAATCATCATCCCATGTTGAGGAGAGTGATGTATTCACTCTTAGGGGGTCCAACAGATGTGGGAAAAGTTTTACTAGCCTCGTATGAATTAGGAATCAAACCACGGAGTCCTGCTTGAAAGCCGTAATGTGGCCAGTAAAACGCTGACAAACAACAGGAGAAAAACTACATGACTTGTTATGAGTATGAGCCTTGTAGAAATCCCAAGAAATCCTATTTTTACTGTCCATGTACAGCTGACTATCATGTACCGCTTATTCTCAAGGTCTGTTTTTTTCCTCTCATCTGTTTAATCTGAATAAACTTGTGCTGACTGAGTGTTGCCGTTTTAAGAGTGCACACGAGAGCACATAAATGATGCTATGAATGCTAAGATTTATGGTTTCCCTCTTTCTACTCAGAGAGATAAGCAAACATCCATCAATCTTGTCACAAGCCTGAGGAATATTTGACTTAGGATGAGCAGTTTTGCATATGGTTTAGCAGCTAAATCAAATGACTCCTAATGTCTTGTTTTCACTGCAGAAATTTGAAAAAAATTGTTTATCTATACTAATATTATAATAGTTATTACACATGGGAATTTGATAACAGATAAGATGTATGTATTGCACAATTCCATAGGTCGTTAAACAGGTCAACATGTTCTTATTATGTGTTCCACTCAGTAACCAGGTGTCCTGAACAAGTACTTCATATGCTCATTAAAAGGGGAAAACATTCTTACAATGGTAAGGACTCTTCAAATTAGAAGAACACATACTAGAGCTGTGAATCATACACAGACCTTTAATTCAATTTAATTTAACTTTTTGAGTGTTGCAATTTAGTATTTGATCCCATTCAGTAGCACAAATGTTTAGTCTCGTCTTTCTCAAGCAGCCATTTTGAAGTCTTAAAAACCACTAAAAGCATTTATATGTACAATACCTTGTAACTTGTGTTGTTGATCATTTAAATGTTATGGTTCATACAAATTGATAAACATTTTCCACTTCAATCTTTTGCTCCACACTCCAGTCCAGGAGGTGGCAGTATTGCACCAACCTTTCATAAATGCGAAAAGAATAAGAAGCAATTATACTGAACAAAAATATAAACGCAACACTTTTGTTTTTGCTCCCATTTTTAATGAGATGAACTCAAAGATCTGAA
>JAOTRS010000029.1:12241693-12255617 GCA_028565755.1 Dinotopterus cunningtoni
TGCTCCACACTCCAGTCCAGGAGGTGGCAGTATTGCACCAACCTTTCATAAATGCGAAAAGAATAAGAAGCAATTATCTTGAAAAACTTGAGTCCTTTTCAAAATCTACTGTATGTGGAAGATGCCAATGTTTTGAATTTTCTTCAAAGGTTTTTAATACATTTTCAAGGAATTTGTTATTTTTAGACCATTTAATGGTTGCAAGTTTAACCATCAAAATCATAAAAGCTTTAATCAATTCTAAATTGAAAACTGACCCATCCATTCAATAAATCAACAAATTTTTTTTATAGTTAATTTAAATAACGTGTACAGAAATACATATACAGTACTCATCTCTAGAATTGAGAAACAACAACAAAAAAATATCACTACACCATCAAATTTGACCAAGCAGTGCTTTTTCTAGCAAAAGCAACAGTATTGCAATAACAGAAGAAAGCAGAGAATCAGGAAAGTACCTTATGGCTCGAAATGAAATAAGAATTAAAAACAAAAGTAAAGCGGAACACATTTTACTTTTTCCTTTTCATGTAGCAATATACACTCCTCTACCAAAGTATGTGCCAAAGTAAAAGCCCCCAGAACATGTAAAAAAAACTGCCAAACCTGTTTGAACAACCAACCAAAAGAACACTGGCTGTTTATTATAGTTTAAATCATGGTTATTTTTACTTTTGCCGCCAAAGGCTGTATTAAATAATAGAAAATAGCAATTAAACAAGGAAAGCTAGTGTGGAACAGCTCACGCTCAGCTACTAATAGGGTGGTAAAAGAGTGCTTTATGAAAGTCAACTTAGACCTCGATTCTGTTAATGTAAGTCTATAAATAAAAGACTCACATATTGTGTTAGTCATCATCTAGGAACCTCTCTAGTCCAATTTGGGACTGTGGAGGCCAGTGGTGACCATGGTATTTTTTTTTTTTTTTTACATTTTTGCAATCGTGGTATCACCTCCAGTCAACATTCACACGCACTACAAACAAATTGGAAGCACCAGTTAGCCTAACCTGCATGTCTTTGGACTGTTGAAGAAAACCCACCAAGCATGGGGAGAACATGCAAAGTCAATGCACACAGACACATGCACAAAAGCAGGAATCAAACCCGGATCCTGAAAGTACAAGGCACTAACCACTGAAGTGACAGTACTAACCACTACCCTACCGTGCCACCAGTGTGTTTGTATCTTCTATGAAATAAAATAGCTACTTATTCCTAACTCAAGTAATACTGATTTTCACATTTTCAGATTAGATTAGATCAGATCAGATCAGATTAGATTATATTAGAAGTGCTAAATTTAAATATACTAAAATCAATTCTCAATACACTCACATGAACTATTCCTTGGTTGGATTTTCAAATATACAAGGCGGCTTTGAAGTCCGGGTTTGATTCCCGCCCAGGCTTGATTCCCCTCTCTGTTGCATGAAGTTTGCATGTTCTCCCCATGCTTGGTGGGTTTCCACCCACAGTTCAAAGACATGCATATTAGGCTGACTGGTGTTCTGAAGTTGCCCATTGTGTGGGTGTGCTTCCTGCAATGGAGTGGCACCCTGTCCAGGGTATGCCCTAAGTCTTCTGGGATAGGCTCCAGGTCTCCGCGACCCTGAATACAGGATAAAGCAGTTTAGATGGTGAGTAAGTAAACCATATACAGTGAAGTATTTTTAAATGCTAAAACAAAATACTTACAATAGTTTCTCTCATACTTGAATTCAACATATATATGTTTAGCCCTTCTCTCTGTCATTTGCTTCCATTTCGGCAGGTAATACTATGAGAAAAATCATATTTTATTTTATTTGATCCTTTCTTTGGTGGAATTCGCATTTTGCTCATTTCTCCAGACATACATTTTAGAGAAAAATATTCATTTTGTTGTAAAAGGACTGGAGATAGTAATCAGTGATATGCAGACAAACCTTATTGTATTGTCCTGGTGAACGGTTCAGTGTTGCACCATCTCTTGCATGTCTGCTTTTCTCAATTTGCCTACTTACATATTTTGAAGTTTATGCATCTAGTTTCTTCAAGTTAATGTTTTCGCATGCACATGGCTAGTTTTCACTGAAATTTGTCTTTTTTATCTATCCAGCCTTACTGCAGGGAGGTATAAAAATTGATAAACCACAACTGCACATGCTAATTAAAATAAATCTAATAATGCATCTGTTATATAAACATTATTTAATATTGATAACCATGATCATGAATGAGGGGTTGATAAGGAGCATGAAAACATGGTATTCATTTTTGCTCCTTCAACCCTCATCCAGGAATTGCAATTAGCCCATCTAATTAGAAACAAATTGTATTGCAAATGGGGAAACAACGAAATGATGGGTTATGATCGTCCAATCAATTCCCAATTATTGCGAGCTAATAAACAAAGCATAGCCAGAATCACAATTACAGGTGGAAATGCTTCCAGTATGACCAAAGGGTATAAATCTCTACTATAGCGGCAGGAAAAGTACATCAAGCCATTCAGTTTATATCTGTCAGCTGTCGTTCATTTGGAATCACCACATCTTTTAAGAGATGCTGACATCAGCCCAGTGACATAGTCGATTTCTTTTGAAGTCAAAGAAATGAAGGAGTGGCACTGCAGATTATTCAGGAAAAAACTGATAAGGGTGAAAAAGTATACTCTGGAGTTTTAAAAAAAATAAGATAAGTTTTTCTTTCTATGCATCCACTTTCACACTGTGCTCTAGGGTGTCTGAAACAATAATAAGTCAAGAGAGACAACCTTTTAAACAGGCAACAGCTTTGGGTTTTTACGTTGGAAAAGTCCAGCCTACACCAAGGCAGCCACCAGGCAGCGGATAATATCAGTAAAGGAAGTGGAAATGATACGATACGGCCATGAGGCAGATGCGGGTTAGCAACCTTTTGCAAAAGCTCTAAAGAAAGTCTGAGATTTTCATCTGCCTTGGGCTAAAATCATCTCCTTCAATTTGCAGAGGAAAGTGGACGCTCTGGTAAAAGCATGAACATGATGACATATTTTACCTTCTTCAATTCTACCACACACATTAATCTGAGATGCATCCATATCTCATACATCTGTAAGAATAAGATTGGAATGCACACACGGTGTCTCACTGGCATGACCCATTACCAGTAATATGCAATTGTCTGATAAATGTGGCCACAGTAATGTGTTGCAATTAATGCAGGTTACACAATAAACAATACTGTTTCTATATCTGTGTCATCCACCCAGGGCCTATTTATTACAAGATCTGAGTGAAAAAGTCAGTTGTATATGAATTAGATCCAAGAGCCTTTCTTCTTTTAGAAACAGAATTTGGCTAAATCACGTTTCTGATGCATGCCAGGAGAGCTGCTCTAGATTATGATAAGCTGGGCCAGGCTGCTAGGGGAAAGAACGGAAAAAAAAAGATTGACAAAATGCAAATTTTTGTAACATAAATAAATAAATGAATAAACAATTTAGCAAATGCATTATAATCAATGTTATATATTAATAAAAGTATACAATATACCATTTTTACTGTACATAGCACATCAAACATAATAATACATATTAACTACGTGATGTAAATAAATCAAGAAATATCGTACTGGCATATTATGCTAAGTGTAGACTTGTGTAGGCAAGTATAGTGTAGTGCAAGTATAGCACCTCTTATTTGTAGTTTAGGATGATACCCAGGGGTAAAATTTTACTTGCTCTATAACTCTATAAATCTATAACTCAGGAGACTAAATTGTAATTCTTATTTCAGCCTCAATTTCGTTGCTATTTTGTCTGATATGGATCTAATGTGTTCCTAAAATGTAATAGGATTAACAAGTGAGACAGGACAGTTAGCAACAGGAGTCATGCTTAAAACGTAATGGAGCTCACCTCATTAAACTCTGCTCGCTGTTATTTATTTATTTATTTATTTATTTATTTACCTTATTTGGGAAAGAAAATGAGCAATGCTACAACTACTCCATCCATCCATCCATCCATCCATCCATCCAGCCAGCCATCCAGCCAGCCAGCCAGGAACCTCTGTCGTCCAACCAGGGACTGTGTATGCCAGTGGTGACTATTGTATTCATTGCCATTTTTACGGCCGCAATAGGACCTCTGGTCAACATTCACACATGCATTCACACACTAAAGGCAATTTGGGAACACCAATTAGCCTAATCTGCATGTCTTTGGACTGTGGAAGAAAACCGGAGCACCCAGAGGAAACCCACCAAGCATGGGGAGAACCTGCAAACTCCATGCACACAGACCCTGTGTGCAAGGCGATAGTGCTACTAGAAGGACGTCCACATGCGATCAGGCTGTTCCAGGGCCTTAAAAATCCTTTTTAACTAGTAGGCTCAGAAAAAGTCTAAGTTCTTAAAAAGTAATGCAGTTTGAAAATTGAAAAGCTTCTCTTATTGTTAAAAATAGTTACATAATAGACATGTTGTGTGATGGTTTAAGGTTTAAGATGGCAACTTGTAAAAAATGTTGACAAACATTTACAATGGCTTAGTGGTTAGCACTGTTTTCCTGCACCTCCATGGTCCAGGTTCAAATTCCTGCCTCGGGTCTGTGTGCATATAGTTTGCATGTTCTCCCTGTGCTTGGTGGTTTTCCTCCTACTGTCCAAAGACATGCTGATTACGTTAATTGGTGTTCCCAAAGAGGCCGTAACGTGTAAATGTTGCCTGGAGGTCCTACTGCAGTTGTAAAATAGGAATAAATACAATGGTAATCATGATTGGCCTCCACAGTTCATAGTTGACATAAGTAGGTTCACAGATAGATGGATAAAAACCTATATACTGTAATATACCATGATGCTTATCCTGTATCTTAAAAATGCCTTAGACATTTGTGATATCATATTTTTATCATCTACCCCTGTTCTACAGTTCAGTCTTTTTTCGGCAAATATTTAAATGTATTTTTTTTTTCTTATAAAAGGAACTAATAAAATAATGCACTTTATAGACTATATTATATTATATTACTGTATATTATATTATATTATTATGCTGATTATTGTTAAATAAATATAAGGAAGATCAAATAATATTTCTTATTTAGTATTTGTAAGCATACATAAGTCAGGTGTCTTGGGTTTTAAGTTCAGGTCATATACAATACTTGTGCCAAAATTCTGCCTTAGTTTTAATTACATCATGCATTTGCTATGGCATCGTTTCAACAACCTTCGATCCAGAGTTGCATCGATTTCTGGCCGGGATTTCTGATGACGCAAGAGTCAAACTTCTCCATCGCATTTCAAAGTCCTTCAATTGGGTTAAGGTCAGGACTCAGACTGTGGACACTCTTTCACCACACAAAGTCTGAGATATACCTGTCCCAAAATCCATGGATTTTTGGTGATTCAGTACATTCAGGTCATCAGCTGACTATTTTATTGCCACATACTGTAACATTGCTGAGTCTAGACCTGAGCAACTGAAGCAACCCCAGATCATAACACTGTCTCCAGAGGCTTGTACAGTGGATACTATGCATGATGGGTGCATCGCTTAATGCTCTTATCTTCTTATCCTTACGCACCCATCACTCTGAAATAGGGTCAGTCAGAGCTCATCCGACCACATAACCTTTTTTTTTCCCAAAGTCCAATTTTAGGCTCTCTTAAACAAACTGATGTCTCTTTGTTTGTTTAGCTGTTTAGTCCCAATCCTGTGAGTTCTCATTGCATTGCGCATGTGGAAATGATTTTTCTTTAACTATTAACCATCTGATTTCTACCGTTGATTTTTTTTTATGCAACTTCACCAAGCATAAAAGGAATCTCCTGTCACTGTCGTTCATTATTTTTTTCCAACCACATTTTTTCCGAAGTTGATTGATCAGCACTATCTTTCCAGGTTTTAATAATGTCTTGGACAATTTTTTTTCTTAGCTAGTTCTCAGTCTCCTAAGTTATTTTCTTTGCTTGATGCAGGATAATAATTTGAAACTTCTGAAATACAGTAACATATTTTTCTTGACTCTGGGCTACATATCCTAACCTGGATGTTTAACTCAATACCTACTGTATTGATCATTGCAGTACATATCCAAGGATTTTATGTATTTGCTTATTTAGATCCAACCAGTTACTTTTTGTTTTTTTATTCAGTGAAAATCGTTCTATTTGTCGTAACAATCAGTTAAGTTACAGCGACTGTAAAAAAACATTTGAAAAATGTACTATTCTATGACTTTTTCGCCACATCCAATAATCTTCCCATGGTGTGGCTAGGAACAGAGTCAATGACAATTAGTACCTGAATTATTTTTAATGGAAATTTTCAAAGGTCATTTCACTCATATGACGCAAGTCCATGAGGAATTATATGTCACATCAATTAACTAACATTAGTTAACCAACTAATTGCAGCCAATTAGTCTAAAACAGTCTGAAGTGTCTTTCGTACTGTATGCACAAATAGAGGTTTACGTATATGTGTGTGTGTGTGTGTGTGTGTGTGTGTGTGTGTGTGTGTCCTTTTTTATTTATTTATTTATTTTTAAATGAGATAGGAAGTCAAGCTGACATTTAAAAGAAAATTTTAACAAGTTGTAAATGATGAGTGGTATATATAAATCATGATGAATGAGTCATGTCATTCCAGATGTCTCAATGCATGTGTATTATCTACACTTTGGCAGTAAGCAGAGGACCACTGCCCACATACTGTACACCTACAACAGTGTTATGCAACAGCAACACTTCCTCACAGTTACATCAAGTACAATTCTTTTAGAGTTAGTACAAACGGTTCCTTTTCATTAGTACAGTATTTACAATATATACAGTATTTAAAGTAGAAATCTTGTCTAATCAAACTTGTGGAAATTAATGTGTCTTATTTTCCTTGATCAGCATAGTACAAAAAATAAGACACAACAAGATGTGTGTGAGTTTGGCAGATACTGTAGAATAATTAATAAAACAAATAATCAAAGCAATATATTGATATTATCAAAACAAACAAAACAAAAACAAAAAAAATACTGTATTCTAATAAAGTGTTATCTTTATAACGCTGATAATTAAAACTGATTTGTATCTACTGTATTACACCAAACAAAAACCAGTCGGTAAGAGTACAGGAAATTTTTCTGTTTTTGATCCTTGCTGTAACATTAGTGCCTGGACTTTAAAAGTCCCATATGTTACTATTCATTTATTAAATTACTATGTCTCTGTCTTTTTCTTACCTCAAAATCCCTCTGTTTCACTCCTCCACTGAACATGCTGTTTCAGTGTCTATGTAAATGAGCTTCTGTCAAGCCCCGCCCCGCCAGAGCCTAGCAGAGCTGAACTAAGCCAAGCTGGGCAGAGTTGAGGAACAAGCTGAGGGACGAGTAGCTTCTTATATGAGGTCACAATTAGTAGGAAAAGCCCCGGCCAATACAAAAATGGAAAAAAGATTTAAAAAAAATATTTTTTTCTTATACACTCACAGTGGAGACCTAAAATATCTGAAAGTAAAAAAATATATAAAATTGAAAGAAGAAGTACATTTTATATAATACGTGCTTTTTAAATAAATAGTTTAAGTGTTATTAAAATATGTTTAACTTTCATATGTTGTTGTTGTTGGTCTTTCGGCTGCTCCCGGGAAGGCGTCGCCACAGGGGAATATCCAGTCCGCACAACAACTTGGCACAGGTTTTAAGCGGTATTCCCTTCCTGACACAACCCTCCCATTTTATCCGGGCTTGGGACCGGCACTGCATCCAGTGGCTGGGGGGTTTTGGCACTGGCTAAATAATCAAACCCAAAGTAAATGTTAACACAATGAACCTTTATATTTTATCATGTGTAACACACACATAGCCAGAAAACTCTGTGCATCAGAAAAAGTGGGTGAGCCACAGGTGTTGTCAGATTAATGTGCAAAAACTATATAATAAAACTATGTAAGACACATAGCCTTTATAAGACTCTACTTTTACTGTATTTAAGTGCACTCACAATGAATCACCACTGAGCCACCAGTGCCCTGTTTAACTTTCATATGTAATTATCTGAATTATGTTATAAGTACTCTTTGACCAAACTTCATTTAAACAATTGAATCTGTTTGAGGTACTCATCTCATGTGGCTCAATTTTAATTTACTAAAATAATATTGGTTTAAACCTAGATCAAATCATTACTGTATCTTTTATAATTGCATTTCTTGTCAACACCCAAAACAAATAATCCTTATTTTGTGCAATACAAATTTTACCTAAATTTAATTCAGAGAAAGAGAAAAATTCAGCCCAGGGGTATTCTAATGAAATTTCTAAAGGTCCAGTTTTATAAAACTCGCTCCATGTGGATGAATGAGTATTATGAGTGAATGTTGGCATCAGTTATCTTTACTCCTTAAGGATTAATGTTCATGGCTACTGTTTATTTCAGCATCCTGGGTTCGATCCTAGGGCTAGGATTAGGTGTCAGGTAAATTTCTCATATCCTCCTTGTATTCACGACAGTAGGCTAGGCAGATTGGTTAGGATAAACTGCTTCTAGGAGAAAGTGGTTACTTAGACTATATATTACTTATATATATAATGTATAGCCAAAAGTATACAGACACCTAACTACGATACTCAAAAAGGTATTTTTTACCTTTTTTTGTCACAAATGAATTGAAATATTTAATTGCATATTTCTTGTTAGGATGCAGGTTTGGCACTTGATGCAGCACCCTGGAGCATGGAGGGTTAAGGGTCTTGCTTAAGGACCCAACATTGAACCCCTGACTTTCGGATCTGTAACACAGAACACTAACCATTTGAGCCACCACTGAAATCACCTTCTTATTTATTTGTATATAGTGTTTTTGTATGCTTTAGCATTACTGTTTTCCTTTGCAGGAACTAAAAGGTCCAGCCCTGTTCCTGGACACTGACCTGAGGTCACAGTCCTGACCTTACCTCCACTTACAAACTCGAAGATGAACCAGAACACTGGATTACATTTTTCTTTAAACATAACTTAGTGGGTTTAAGTGAGTATAACAAATTATAAATTAAGTATACTCAAATCATTATCCTTTTAAGATCTTTATTAATTTAGCTAATTTAGGTAATACTGTATAATGTCAGGTTTTAGGGGCAGTTGAAGCTCAGGATCAGTAATTGGAGCCCAACCACCTCCAGGTTGCCCCTGTTGGGTGCTTTAATGTTTAACAGGACCTTTAATGTTATAGTGCATACAACCTAGCCACTGCATGGTCCCAAACTATTTGAAAAATGGAGGGTTGCGTCACAAAGGGTGTTCAGCATAAAACCTGTGCCAAATTTTGCGGATCTGGTGAACTGATGTGGTGACCTGTAAGATAAAATAGACAAAGCAGAAGAAAAAAAAAGTGTCAGGTTTTACAGTGCAGATTCAAACATACAGTAAAAATGCCACCAATTTAATTGCATATCTTATTATCTATACCATTAGTGCATGTGGAAGCATTTGAAATCATCTAAGCTGCTTTCTCTCTCTCTCTGTCTCTCTCTCTCTCTCTCTCTCTTTCTCTGTCTCTCTCTCTCTCTCTCCCTTGCTCCCTCTTCACTGTGTGGGAGGAAAAATGATGCATTACAAAGGCATATCCAAGGAGCCTTAGATAAATGCAAACCTATGTGCTTAGAATTTAACCACATGTACAAATCAATAAATTGTAATTCCAGATAGAAATAAGAAGCATTGGATGAGTGAACACAGCATGCGTTGGAGTACTGTGTCTCTGTGGTCTTTTGTTTGGGTGTATATTTCTAATGGAGGAAATGGCATCAGTCTGACCATGTCTAGCCCTACAGTCGCTTTGCTCTTCTCCCTCGCACTTTTTAAGCTGCTTTCGTGTCTGCGCAGCACTGTTTGGAGGTGGAGTCCAATGAGCTTTGCTCTGCACATGGTGTAGAGAGCATTAATCAGCTGTCTACAGAGCGTGACTACAGCTTAGAGAAGCAGGCTGACAAAGTGCAAGAGAAGGAGAGACTGTAGGCGAAAAGTTTGCTGGACTAGTTTTTTCTCCCCCAGACCTATCATTTAATTGGATATGGCTGACTGGGTTTGGTTGGTAGCTGAGTCTGTAGTACAGGGCTAATCCAAACTGGCCTAGGCAAAAATTAAATAGGTCTGATGTCATTTTTTTCAATACTAATAATTAGATTCATTTTTATATGTGGTGATGTTGATACCCATGGGTTTGCTGCTTGGTATTTATATGTGTGCAAACACAGATGGATTAATGGACCATCGTTTGAACCTTAACCTTTGAATAAAGTTCTTAAATAAAATGCCAATATTAAGGTCATAAGGTCAATCTTTTTTATATGCACATTTGATTTTTAAAAATGCATAAGTCAAGATATTGCAATCTACAGAGTGATTTTTTTCTGTTTTCTTTTTTTTATTTTAAACTCCCATTCCTATCTACAGTACTGTTCTCACCCATGTGACCAGGTTCTCCAGTGGCCAGAGCAAAGTTAGAGTAAGTATTAGAGTTAGCATTACCAAAGATTGCCATGACATCATTTGATGCAATAAGAAAGGCTGTTTATTCAGGGCAGTACTTTAATTTGTTATTTAGATTTAGTTAATTAAAGTTGACATTTGGCTAACATTGCTTGATTGGCAACTTAAATACCCTATATAGCCTACTTCATTATATTAGTGGAATTGACACATAAGATTACATTAGATGAAATTGAATGAGATTACATTGCATTACATTTAAATCCATTGCTATTTTGCAAAGTACATGTACAAGGCCAATAAAATGCCTAAAACACCTACCTAGAAATGTGGAACATTTATAATACATGAAATGTCAAGGTTTCTAAGGCTGTGGGGGTCGTATGTATGGGGTATGGATTCCATATACACATAAGGTGCAATAGGTATTATAAATAGGATATTGTTTGCAGAATATATTGGAAAAAAAGTGGTTGTGTAGTGATAAAAAGAATCAAAAAAGAAGACTACAAGATGAGAAAACTATAAATACAGTGTGTACATATGGGGATTAGTATAGAGGTACAGTTTGTACAGAATAGATACCGATGAAAAATATAGGAGAGCCAAAAGTTTTAGTCAGTGCAAAGATGCATAAGTGGTGAAGTATTGATGAAGACACAGTCCATAAGTGTAGTTGTTATTGAACCATGTTCAACTGTTTAGTATAGAAACGGCAACAAAGATACAGCTAATCTGTTTGTTCAGGTAGTGAGGCAACTGTAGCGCCTGCCTGATGAGAGGAAGGCATGAATAGTCAATGATTCGGGTGAGAGGCGTCTTTGAGAACACCTGTCAAACCTATGCAGGCATTGTTTCTTTTCAGTGCCCCCAATAGTGGGCAGCTGAGTGCTGATGATTCATTGAATGGTTTTCAGGTTTTCACCACATGCCGAAGGGCTCTGCAGTCTTTCTCATAGTTAAGACAAGAATGTCACAAATACTTTGTTCAGACTGTAAGCAAACCTGATGTTTCCCAAATCTGATCTTTCAGTCCGACTGTCCACACTGGTTCTATTCAGACTGGCAGCCTAAATCCACCACCTTGTCAACCAACAGTATATGTATTAGTTGCTGTGGTGACATCACGGGAGACCCTGTGTTGTGTGACATCAAATCTTGGAAAATTAGAACAAGAGACAGATAACAAGAAACAATTAGGAACGGAGATATAACATCCCATACTTCAGGTCATATCACTGCCTATAGAACATAAATATAGAACAACTCCTTTACAATGGAGAGTATCAGCGCTCCTGCTTGTTCTTTACTTAAAGTTTTGCGGTAAATATAAGAACAAAGGGTAAAAAATGAAGACGGATTCAAAATTTACAAAAGAACAAAGTGAAAAGTGGTTGGGAGATGAGACAATAACATTGTCACCACTCAGTTCCTTTAACCGTGATTCCTTCGATATACTGTATAGTTTAGTATGATATGTTAAATCACAAATGTAACAAATATTATTACTATTTTAAGGAGGCAACTGACATGGATAACTACTCACCTGTATTTCACACCTTTTCTAGCTGCCTCCAGGAGTGTCTTATTGGCCCTGAATTTGTGGTATATCTCTGTGCATTCCTCAGAATGGTTGATGCAGACATGGACCTCTGCCTTGCCTGAATCTTGCTCTAGATGGTTCCTTTCATTCTCCATGTAGATTGAATAAGCAACACTGGCTTTATCTGCTGTGCAAGCAGTCACGGTTTTCAGTTCTAGACCAGCAGTGTCTAGCTTTGAGATTAACCGGCTGGCTATGGCTTCAATGTTACTGTAAAAGTTAAGCAGTACATGTCTGAGGACTATTGGAAAGCAACTACTTGCACCCTTGTTTGAAGAATCAGTAGTGAGAGAAAGATGCAGATAGTTTCCTTTTTAGCTGTTTACACAGGTAATTATGGAATATGGGGCTAATACATTGGTACACAACACTTGTCCTTTAGTTCTGCCTAGGATGAGGGCTTCAGCACCATGGAGTCTTCATACACCTCTCTGTTAATCTTTCTGCAGCAATCAAAACTCCTGTAAGAGTGGTGATGTTTCACAGTGTGAGATAATTTGGTCAGCTGGGCAGCGGTGATTTTATCATTAACTGTAGTTGTTAATGGAGCAAAAAACAATGTCAATAAAGAGTGCACAGCAGAGCTAGTGTTATCCTTGTGTTGTTTGCTAGCTGTGTGCGCTCTAAAGCACCTTTACCTCTGGTACTCACGTCAATGTCAATGCGGCAGAGCTTGCACAAACCATGATATTCGTCTTTCTGCCTTTGCTAGCAAACTGGTGCTCTGAACACCAGGTAGGGTTATCATTTTGTCATATAAAATATTTTTGCTCAATAACAGACACTAATTTGCGCAGTTGCTAGCTGCAGAGGGTCAGAAGTGAGGACACATGAGCAAAAAACAGCAGACTGGACAGAAGGCTGGAAAACCAGACTGTCTGGACAAAATCCGGATGAATGTTCACCCTAATTGCAAGGGACACAGTGGACAGTTTAAAATCCAATTTGAGTGGTTAGAGCTTCCAGACAATATTGAGATACATCTTTACTAATCCAGCTCTCAGTGTGGTGATTTACCCTTCAGACTAAATGAAAGCATCTGATTCCAGTCTGTGTTTGCACAAAGTTGTTAGTCATGTAACTCGAGTACTCTTCTTGGTACAGTGATGTCTTTGCCAGAGCAAGCTTCAAACACATATGTACCACCATATGTAAAGATGTTTCTCTGTCTGGATGCTCTTACCACTTGCAATGCAATGCGGAACTTCAAATCCACCCGACCATGGATTGATCCAAGGTTGAAAAACAAGCCGGGATCCTGATACTGTCCAGTGAAAAGAAGCTGTTCTGCACCACGATTAGACAGTGATATGACCTGAAGGGTATTTTACTTGTTCCGCCTCCAGTTAGTTAAAGTATCTGACTGCGCTGTGTGCATACCAGAGTACACACCACTTTCCTTTCTAAACAAACTAAGATGGGGTTGAATTGACAATGAAATAAGGAGTGCTCACAGGAAGCCCATATAAACCCAAGCAGTCTCAACTGGCTTTCCAGACAGGTTCTCGCAATAATATAATAAACTGATGCAGATGCTATTGCTTAATCAATGTTTTTAATAATATTACAGTGGAACCTTGAATTACGAGCATAATTCGTTCCAGAAGCGGGCTCGTATTCCAAAACACTCATAAATCAAATTGAATGTTTCCATAAGAAATAATGAAAACTCAGGGTATTTGTTCCACAGCCCAGAATTAACCTGCACTTTACCTTTACCACTTTAAAAAAAAGTAAAAATAAATCTCGACAGATAAGTGTTTCTGTTTGTGCGCACAGGCGCTGTGTGTGTGTCTGTGAAGGCGAAAGTAGGAGGGGTCTGTGTGTGTGTGTGTGTGTGTGTGTGTGTGTGTGTGTGT
>JAOTRS010000029.1:12277306-12295132 GCA_028565755.1 Dinotopterus cunningtoni
ACAAACACACACACACACACACACACACACACACACACACACACACACACACACACACACACACACACACACACTCATGGATGCACTCATGGATGCACACACAAATAATCAAATTACTATTATGGCATTTGAAAATCTATTTTTGACCCCTTTGCACCCAGGCATGTAGGTGAAGCCACAAAATGTTATAAAAAACAAAACCTCTTCTTTAAATTAAGAATGAAATTACACAAATTATGTAAAGAACTCGTCTTTTATAATCATTAAAGCTGTCAGTCATTCCGAAAACTCTCGTGTTAAACTGAATCGTTTGTTTTTGTTCTCGTCTCTGCTGAGAGAATTTGTGCGTATGTATCATACCTTCACTTCTCTTCCTTTTTTTAAATAAGTCAAAAGCTGTGCTTGAACTGGTCTCTTGGCCGCTGCAAACAGTGCAAAAAATTATTTAATTTTTATGACAAATGTTACCTAATACACAGCATTATTAATATAAAGTGGATAGTAAGGGGAATGGCGGTTTTACAGAGGGGATGGTTTTTGTCATTTCTTTCAACAGGGAGGATGCCACCCCCCACAACCCCCCTTAAATTGAGCCCTGTTCACTACCATCTCTACGGTTTACAGAAAATGGTTTGTAAAAGAGAAAATATCCAGTTTGTTCAGTTCTCTGGATAATGCCAGAGGTCAGAGGGTAATGGCCAAAGTGGGTCAATCTGGTAGAAGGGCAACATCAACTTAAATAACATCTAGTTACAACTGAGGTACAATATGCTGAGAAGCATCTCTAAAAACACACAACACATCAAACTGTGAAACAGAAGACCACACCGGGTTCTACTCCTGTCAGCAAAGAAAAAGAAACTGAGGCTACAATTCTCATGGGCTCACAAAAATCGATTCTCACAACTGAAAATTGAAAAACTTTTCTCTTTTCCTTTTTTTGTCCGATGAGTCTCGATTTATGCTCTGACATTTGGATGGTAGGGTCAAAATTTGGGTCTGCCATTTATCTGTGGTTCAGGCTGCTGCTGGTGGTGTAATGTGTGTGGGATATTTTCTTGGCACACTTTAGGCCACTTAGTACCAATTGCTTATCATTTAAATGCCACAATCTACCTGAGTATTGTTGCTGACCGTGTTCGTTTCTTTATGACCACAAGATAACACACCATATCACAAAGCTAAAATAATCATAACCTGGTTTATTGAACATGGCAATGAGTTCATTGTACTCAAATGGACTCCAGTGTCACCAGATGTCAATCCAATAGAGGACCTTTGGATGTGGTGGAAAAGGAGCTTTGCCATCATCAATGTGCAGCCAACAAATCTGCATCAACTGCGTGATGCTATCATCTCAGGGGTAGCTCAGTGGTTAAGGCATTGGACTATGGTTCGGAAGGACCCTTGAGGAAGGCCGTTAACCCTCAAGTGCTCAGATGTATAATGAGATAAAAATGTAAATGTAAAAAATGTCTGCCAAATGACTAAATGTCAATATGGACCAAAATCTCTAAGGAATGTTTCCAGGACCTTGTTGCATTTATGCAATGAAGAAATTAAAAGAAAAACAATCCTGAAGGCAACCGAAGGTTCAACCCATTACTAGCAAAGTGTACATAATGAAGTGGCTGGTATGTGTATACATTTTATATGTTCTCTTTTATATTCTGGTCTCTCACATAATTTCTGTATGTCAAAAAGCCTACCCACGCAGCCAAAGACTTGAAATAAGATACAGCTCTAACCTTGTAAACAATTTGTGGGAGCTTGGGGAATAAAGAATTTCAATATTGCTTTGTCTATAACTGTCACCCCTCCTTTGACATGCAATTAAAAAAGATAAAACAAAAAGATCAAAAGTCAGCAAGGCACCGCTGCATTAATTCAGCCAGCTAATAAGTAACCGGCACAATCAATATCACACTGTTCAGTCCTGTTTAACTTGCTGCATACAGGGGAAGTGATTACTTTCTCTAATTACACATGCAGAATTGCACATCAAAACATCATCTAGTTTTTACATTGCTATTATGAATTTTCAGATATTTTCAGGGGAGGCGTAGTACGTGGTGTAGTGGTTGGCACTGTCGCCTTGCTCCTCCAGTGTCTGGGTTCGATTCCCAGCCAGGCTCGATTCCCGTCTCTGTGTGCATGAAGTTTGAATGTTCTCCCTGTGCTTGGTGGGTTTCCTTCCACAGTCCAAAGACATGTAGATTAGGCTAATTAACGTTCCCAAATTGCCTGTAGTGTGTAAATGAGTGTGTGTGTGCCCTGCAATGGATTGGCACCCTGTCCAGGGTGAACCCCACCTTATGCCCTAAGCCTCCTGAGATAGGTTGCAGGTCCCAATGACCCTGAATACAGGATAAAGCGGTATAGAAGATGAGTGAGTGAGATATTTTTAGGATGGAAAATATCCCATGCATGCCCCCTAAAGCTTTATTCCAATTATAAAATGATTGCATACACTTACAGGGTGGTTTCCTAAAAAGAAGACAGAAGAAACAAATCCAAAACCCATAAAATTGTTACAATACTATCTTACTACAGAAACTTATAAAGATAAAAAGATGATTTCAAAGCTATGTGCATGCATATGACAATGTCAGTACAAAATCTTAAATCACATTCTTGTTGTATAACATAAACAACCATTTCTTCCCTGAACTTGACATTTCAGCCATTATCCGTCCACATTTCAATAATGACGTAAAGAACCCCTAACCTAAATCCAGCCATTTCAGTTCTTCTAATTCTCTTTGCCTAATGCACACCAGTACTGTATTTTGACCCTTCTGAAAATGCAACACTTTTTTTGGCCAGGCAGGGTATGTTATTGCAATATCTGTAGTGGTTATAAAGCTCAGTACTTAAGAGGGTGATGAAGAGTCTTTTTGAAATGTTTCCTTTAACCATAACAAATCATGAAAGTTGGAGCCAGAAGCATGGTGTTTTATAAAATTAATGAGCCATTCAAGCACCCCACTGTGGACATTTCTTGGCTCCAAAAATGTGTTCTGAAGCTGTTTCCGTTTCTGAATTTACTTATTTTTTGGAACTCATGGAACACACAATATCTTGTCATGGATTTTGAATTGGTGTTTGACCGGAGTGCTGAAATTGGATGATGTGTCATATGTACTGTGTACACTGTATGGCTTACACTCTGGGAACACTTGAACATCACACCCTCATCCCAAAGCTGTTGCTATAAATTTGGACTACACCCGTCTAGAGTCTAGAGTATCTTTGTATGCTGTAGCATTACAATTTGTCTTCAGTGCAACTAAACCTGTTACAGTATGACAGTGCCACTTTTGCACAAGGCAAGGTTCATAAAGATATATTTTTTAAAGGTTGGAGTGAAACTTCTCACATGCCCTGCACAGAACCCTGACCTCAAGCCAACTTAACATGTTTGAGATGAACTGGAACAGCAAGTGCACCATAAGCCTCCTTGTTTAAAATCAGTTCTGGATTTCACTAATGTGGCTTAATAGACACAAATCCCCACATCCACGCTCCAAAATCTTGTGGAATGTTTTCCCAGAACAGTTGAAAAAACCCGTGAAAAAAAGTGCTTTGCTCTCTGGTCCACTTCATCCCACCTCAGATCAGGTGATTGTGGAGACCAGATGGTGATAATCTCACTAAGTGCAAACCAGATGAGACGGCATGCGATTTTGACTAAATCACCAAAAGTGTAACCAGCAAAACAGCCCCCACACCATCACACATCCTTTTTTATGCTTCACAGTGGGAAGCACACATTCAGGAACAGTCCGTTCACGCCCTCTATGTCTAACAAAGACATGGCAGTAAGAACCATAAATAGCACATTTGGACTACTTAAACCAAAGAACAGTTCACTGATCTAATGTCCATTCTTGTGTTTTTTTGGTCCAAACAAGTCTCTTTTGCTTGGGGTTCATTTCCAAATAAGGATTCCTTTGCCGCGATTAGAAAATGAAGGCCTGGCTCATGCAGTCTCTTGTGAACAGATGATGTTGAAACATGTCTGTCACTTAAAATGTGAGAAGCATTTACAGGTGCATCTCAATAAATTAGAATATCATTGAAAAGTTGATTTATTTTAGTAATTCAATTCAAAAAGGGAAACTCATATATAGATTAATTACAAACAGATTGATATATTTCAAGTGTTTATTTCTTTTACTTTGTATGATTATGCCTTACAGCTAATTAAAAGCCAAAATTCATTATCTCAGAAAATATTACTTAAGATCAATTAAAAATAAATTATAAAAAAAGAAATGGACTACTGAAATGTATGAACATGTACAGCACTCAATACTTGGTCGGAGCTCACTTTGCATGAATTACTGCAGCAGTGCGGCGTGGCATGAAGGTGATCAGTTTATGGCACTGCTAAGGTGTTATGGAAGCACAGATAGTCTGGTGTTTCACATCCTCCTCTTCACAATATCCCATAGATTCTCTACAGGGTTTAGGTTAGGGGAGTTTGCTGGCCAATCAAGCACAGGGATACCATGGTCCTTAAACCAGGTATTAGTGTTTTCGGCAGTGTGGGCAGGTGCCAAGTCCTGCTGGAAAATTAAATCAGCATCTCCATAAAGCTGGTCAGCAGAGGGAAGCATGAAGTGCTCTAAAACTTCCTGGTAGATGGCTGCACTGACCTTGGACCTGATAAAACACAGTGGACCAATACTAGCAGATGACAGGTCTCCTCAAATCACCACTGAGTGTACAAACTTTACACTTACTCAAGCAACTTGAGGATTCTGGATTCTGTGCCTCTCTAATCTTTCTCCAGAATCTGGGACCTTGATTTCTAAATGAAATTAAAAATTTGGAAAAAGAGGACTTTGGCCCCCTGAGCTACAGTCCAATCCTTTTTTCCTTAGCCCAGGTAAGACAACTCTAATGTTGTCACTGGTTCATGAGAGGCTTGACAGAAGTAATGAGACAGTTGTAGCCCAAGTCCTGGCTCTGGAAGCACTGACTCCAGCTGCTGTCCACTCCTTGTGAATCTTCCCTAAATTCTTAAATGGGCTTCTCAAGACTGCAGTTATCCGTGTTGCTTGCAGACTTTTTTCTGTGCATGGTGTCAGTGATAGCCTTCTGGACAACTGTCAAGTCAGCATTCTTCCTCATGATTGTGCTTCCTACTGAACCAGACTGAGAGACCATTTAAAGGCTCAGGAAACCTCTGCAGGTGTTTTGAGCTAATTAGCTGATTAGAGTGTAACACCATGAGTCTCTAATATTGACTTTTTTAGAATAATCTAATTTTCTGAGATACTAAATTTTGGGTTTTCATTAGCTGTAAGTCAAAATCATTAAAATGGAAATAATAAACACTTGAAATACATCAGTTTTGTGTGATAAATCTACAGTATATAATTTATGAGTTTCACTTTTTGAATTGTATTACTGACTTTTCATCGACATTATAATTTATTGGGATGCACTTGTATGTGGGCTCTTATCTGAGGTGCTGTAAATTAGCAGTTTCTGGTGCTGGTCATTCTAATGAATTTATCCTCTGCAACAGATGTAGCTCTTGGTTTTCTTTAACTGAGAGCCAGTTTTAGGGTTTGATGGTTTTGGCAACTGCATATGGGGATACATTCCAAGGTCTGGTATGTATTCTGACAGACCTTCATTTCTTAAAGTAATGATGGATTGTCTTTTCTCTTTACTTAACTGAATGTTTCTTGCCATAAAATGAATTTTTACAGTAGTTTTAGTAGCACTAATTGACTTTGTTCCCATCCTTTCCTTTGCGCAAGAAAAATGATGGTCTAAAGCACATTAAAAAGGCAAAAAATGTCACAAATGAACACTTGACAAGGCACACCCTTGAATTGAAAACCATTCTTGGTGACCGGCTTGTAAATCTGATGAGAGAATACGCTGAGTGTGCCAAACTGTCATCGAAGCTAAATGTTGCTACTTTGGACAATCTAAAATCTAAAATATATTCTGGGTTGTTGTGTCGGTATTAATGCACAATATTGGAAGTAATAAAGAAAAACTTCTGAAAGAAAAGGTGTCCAAACTTTTGATTAGTAGTGCCTGTTTATAAAAACAAACCAGCCTTACAAAAGACTCAAATTCTTGGTCTACATGAAAAAAAAAAAGTAGCTTGAATTTGCATAAAATTTTTGCATTGCATTCAACTTAGGCTATGCTTCATCCCTCAGCACTTCCTTTTATTATCACTGGACATATTTTGGAGTTTAATTGCTAAAAGGCCAACTCTTAGGACCTGATGTAAGAAGCTGACCTCGACTCTTTTTGTCAAAAAGGCCCAATAGAGGTTGTTTTTTACAGCAACTAAGAACGTTTTAACTTGCAGTACCACAGTACAGTAGATGTTGGCCAGGTCTATCATCAGTTGGTCCCTTCGTACCACCTCAGTGGCTTTTTTTAACCAGGAATAAGCAAAACAAAGTAAAGCAAAGTGCAAAATAATCACTGACCCCCCACACTCCAGACATCACAAAGGTAAACTTCTCTCATTGTAATTTGTGTCTGATTGTAATGTGTATTAGGACAATGACAGCTCAACAGCAATGCCAACTGGCTCAACAGCCATGCTCTCGACTAGTCTGATTCTGATTTGGCATTGTGTTAGCAAAGTTTTGACCGCATAGTATTTGTCATAATAATTGCCCCTGTCCAGCCTGATTCACCCTCATTCCCCCTGTACATAGAGTTATTTGCTCCACATCTTTAGAAAATAATGCTGGCAGGGTAAAAAACACTCATTTGTACTGTATGCAGGGTAGGCCAATAATACCGGGGGGAAATGCTCAATCCTTCTTCATCATGAAATAATAAAAGCATTCAAAGTAAAACCTTTGCAGGGTCATGCCGTAATAAAATCCTGTGCTTGTTGAAAAAATCAAAACAGCAAAAGCTTTTACTCTGTAGTGTAATGTCAAATGTCAGAAGATAAAGAAAAAAAAAGGAAAAAGGAAAAAAGGAGATACCTACACACTACAGTACACTGATGCTCAGGATTTTGAAGGTGAAAGTATTGTAGTTCTCTTTTAGAAACTTTCATGCTTGAGGAATAGTGCAGGAAACAAAAGTGCAAGCTGGGAGCTTTCACATATTGCTTGTATGAGTATCTGTATTTGAAAGCTTAAAAAGTTACAGTTCTTTTTTTTTTGTTAGAAAATATAAAAGAAAACCGAGAAAACAAGAAAAAGGAAAAAAAAACTCTCTGTAATGATGTTCCTAGATTGCGTTGACAGTATAGAAATTTACAGTCAGCCACTGTGTCAGGGATGTCAGGGTCTGGAATGTATATATTGTTTATGTCAGTCAGCTCAGATACTGTACATGAAATGTCTTACAATCCCAGCTTTTCTACACAAAAGAAAACCAACTATGTCATCATAAAAAAATAAGAGAACATAATATAAGCACTACGTACAAGAATGTATGCAAATCCACATTTAGTCCAAAATTTGTTCTAAACCACTTAAGTAATCAATCTGCATATCTTTGGACTATGGGAGGACACCGGAGTACACTGAGGAAAACCGCAATCCAAAAACTGGGAGAACATGCGTTTTTACAAACTATGGCCAATTTGGAAACACCAGTTACCCTGATCTGCAGGTCTTTGGACTGCGGGGGAAAATCCACTATGGGGAAAAAAACATGCACACAGACCCGAGGCGGGAATCGAACCCCGACCCTGAAGGTGCAAGTGCTAACCACTAAGCGATCGCGCCAATTGTTTTATATGTAACATATATTTAAAATGTTTCATTACATTACTTAGCCAGTTTTACATTGTTGTAATTATATATAGTTATCACTTATTGCACTAGTATGTTAAAACTGATTGAACTTAAAATGTCACTTTTTAATAACTCAGACAAGACAAGTCTAGGCTTATTTGATGGATGATACTAAAACAGTAAAAAAAAATGCTAACGTAGTAAATACAACTTCGATTTGATGGTCAAAGCTAAAGGATACTGATCAGAAGGTCAGGGGTTCAAGTCCCAATGCTGCTGAGCTGTCACTCTGCCTGTGCCAGGGATGCTGTATTATGGCTGACCCTGCTTCTTAACAAGCTGTGACATGTACTGTATATAAGACAATTCAATGTGTGAAATAAGTTACAGTAGCTCATAAATGATGATGAACTACTGTACTCAATCTTACATTTTTTTTTTTACATTTTATAATAACCCTGTGCATGTATTTAACCCTGTGTAAAATTACAAAATCTTAATAGACTTTTAAAATGTTAAAGATTTGACATAATAGATTTCCTCAATACTTTGAGTTTTCTTACAAATAGCTTTTTTTTTTTCATTTTTTTCTAAGAAGCTAGTGAATAATTACAGTTACAAGATCTTCACTGTGGAATTGTGTCCTGGTTATTAAAAAAAAAAAAAAAAAAAAAATACTCATGACAGTCAGCTAGCCAGACCAGTGGGATGTGTTTGTGCATTTCTCTGTATTTTTGTATTTTAATACTTGGATGCTGTTCACTCTAGCCAAAACTGGATAAAAACTACGCCGCGTGCTGAGTGAGGTTTTGTTCTTGGTACCTGGTGGGTGGTAATTGGTGAGTGTGAATGTCTAATCAAGCTTAGCGTAGTTGTTAACACTGTCGCCTTGCACCTCCAGAGTCTGTGTTCGATTCCCACTTTGGGTGTGTGTGCATGGACTTTGCATGTTCCCCCGGTGCTTGGTGGATTTTCCTCAACAGTCCAAAAACATGCAGATTAGGATAATTGGTGCTTCAAAAGTGCCCACAGTTGGTCTAGGGGTATGATTCTCGCTTCGGGTGCGAGAGGTCCTGGGTTCAAATCCCGGACGAGCCCCCAAAAAGGAGAGGTCATCTAAGCGAGGTGGTGGTAGATACGAGCCGTACGCCAACCCCTCCAAGAGATATCGTGTTTTTGTGAGCAACATTCCTTATGATGTCAAATGGCATGTGTATGTGTGTGCCCTGCCTTGGATTGGCACCCTGTCCAGGGTTTACCCTGCCTTGTCCTCCTGAGTCCTTGTCCTCCATGATCCTGAATACAGAATAAAGCAGTATAGGCAATGAGTGAGTGATACAGTATATATATTTTTTTCTTAAAGTCACAATCACTGAGGCAGAGTCCTAAGTCCTAAACTGCATACTACAATACCATTTTATTATAGTGTCAGTACATAAGTGGTGTCATTATTGTTTAGTGGACATTGTGTAATTTGGGATGCCAGCCTGAATTGTCTGAATGGCACTCATAGCTACATGCATTAGAGAAGAACGCAACTCACCTGACATTGAAATGCTCTTCTGTCTGTAGCATTCAAATGTATTTTATTTTATTGATGTATTTATTTTTACCAGGTAGATTCCTGAAAACAGCAGTTTTATACTTTAAAATTTAGATTCAGTTATTTGTCAAATGTACCTTACAGCTCAATGAGATATTTATTTTGACACATAAGCTTCCCAGTTAGAAAGTTTGAGTCAGTGTGCAGGGTCAGGCAGGAGGCAGCGCCCCTGGAGCAGATAGGGTTAAAGGCCTTGCTTACAGGTTCAGGCTGGTAGAGCAACTTGAATGAACTTTACATTTCATGTGTCTCTGGAACTGTACTGGGGCAATGGACGTTTTGTTTTGATGCTCACAGACAGAGAGGTGTAGTGCTATTTGTTTCAGTACTGGAGTGGACAGATGCCGCTCATAAGTGAGCATGTGCACAGTTACTGTAAGTGGAGGCTCATGACAAGGGCTGTTCTTACGGCAGCAAGTTTACATATGTTAATCATCTATAATTGACATTACTCTACATTGTTTTAATTGCAATGTCTTCAAACTAAATATGTCGTACAATTAAATAAATTGCTGCCTTTTTATTTATTATTTGATATATTAGCTATATTCATCGTGGCGCCGAAAGGCTACTAGCAAAATTTAAGGTTGACGGTTTTCTTGCATGTTACTTAATGCATGAGTTGATGCTGTGAATCAAAATTTTTAATACATCAACTTGAACCATTCCATTAGTTTTTCTCTGTTCTCTTGCATGACATACCTTTGGATTTATCTGACAATTCTTATACATTTCAATTCGATTATATGAACCATTTCATTCACCTGGAGAAAAAAAGTGCTGGAGGGTTGTTTCAGCGCGCTCAGGCCGCGCTTCATCTATAGTCATGATGAAGTATGCTGTCTAACACATCAGTCCAAAAATTCACACTTGGTTCACTGTAATGAGTTCTTGTAAATGCCACAGCTAAAGGTTTACATCACTTTAATACCCATCAAATCATTTGGACTGCCCAGGTGCCCTGTGTTTGCAAGACTCCCATTGTGACTATGAAATGTTTCATCATAGGATAGAGGTGATCAGTCAGAATAACTTTGTATCGATTTGCAGTTTGCAAATTGAAGGTGGCCTGCAGGTTTAAAGAAATTTTTGAAACTTAAAAACAATCATTTTGCTAGCAATCCTAGTTAGTGATGCATGAACTTGAAATGTTCCAAAAAAATGTTTTTTGATTTGCTCTCCTGGTACAGACATTCAAGACTGTATATTTTGACAAATTTCAAAACAAGCAATTTTTTTTTAAAAATGTCCTCTTACATTAATGTTCTCTGCCATCCCTTTCGCTGAATAATGTTTTCATTTTTGTCAGTTTTGTGTTTTTGGAGCCCAAGCACTATGACAGCAGCAGTATGATGTCATAGTGTGTGAAGAGCCCTATTGTTCTTCTAAGGATTATTATTTTGTTTTCCAAGCATCTGGGCCCTTTTGGGGTTCTTAACATGCTAAAAAAGTAATGGGAATCAGCACACAGGTTGGAATCTGCTGCCATTTGGACGGCTGAGAGGCTGGACCCTGGGCGGGTCATGGAGCCTTCACATGAGATTTTGCTGCATAACTTGTACACACTTGCTCTTATATATGTGAAACCGCATACATAGTTAGATCTCATTAAGATGAACTTTTGCTGTGCGTGTCATGGTCTCTACTTAACAGGAGGTTATTTTTTGGTTGTTTGGAATGGAATTTAATATACTCCTCTCAGGGAATTTATACAATCACCACTAAACCAAGTCATCATGATCTGAAGTCATTGTGTCAATTGCAAGACAATTGCAAGGGTATCAAAGATCTTTGATATCTCAAACGGTTCAACCATGGCAATGCCTTAAACCTAGGCTGTAAAAAAAATAACTTTCTAAATGAAATCATATTGAGTGACATCGAATTAAGTGACATCATAGTGACATTCCAGCACTCTGGGCTTTTTGGAGGCCTTACCATGATTTAAAAGCACACAGGTTGTGTAGTGGCTGTGATGGCACAGGTACTTGGAGCTGATTGTTGCTTTGCAACTATATTGGATGTTGCTATTGCAAATTACCAAACTGTTTATTAAGTCCAAGATGCGTTTTCCCACATTCTTGAACTATCCTGTACATGAGAGATCACCAAATTAAAAATTCTGATAGTTTTTGTTTGCCTTCATCTAACCCTATCCCCTGCATCCTGTTCTCTTACACCAACTAACTTCATGTCTTCTTTCACAACAATCATAAATCTTCTCTTTGGTATTCCTATAAAGCTCCTGTCTGGCAGTTCCAACTTCAGCATCCATCTACTGATACAGTATATTCCTCTCATTTGAACATGTCCAAACCACAACTATTCTCCCTGACTTTATCTCCAAAACATCTAACATGGGTTATCCCTCTGAATTCTTGATTCTTTCCATCCTTGTCACTCTCAAAGAGAACCTTAACATCTTCAGCTCTGCTACATCCAGCTCTGACTTCAGTCTTTTCTTCAGTGCCTTTGTCTCTTAGCCGTAGAGGATTGCTGGTCTTACCACTGTCCTGAACACTTTCTTTCATTCTTGCTGATACTCTTTTATCACACAACACACCTGAGGCCTCTTCACCTCCTTTCCTTACTCTCTATTGCCCTGGATTGTTGACCCTAAGTACTATGCTTAAAGTCATGCACCTTCTTTACCTCTCCTCACTGTAGCCTCAGTGTTCCACTTGGGTCCCTCTGAGTCACACACATGTATTCTGTCTTGCTGTGGCTAACTTTTATTCCTCTGCTTTCCAGGGCATAATTCACCTCTCCAGATTTTCCTCTTCCCTGCTCCCACTATAAAGCAAAATGTCACCTGCAAACATCATAGTCCATGGAGACTCCTGTCTAACCTCATCTGTCATCCTGTCCATCACCAGACAAGACAAGAAGTGGGCTCAGAGCCGATACTTAATGCACCTTAAACTCTTCTGCCACACCTACACACTGTCTTATAGCTCTCATGTCCTGGACCACTCTAACATACTTCCTTATACAATACCTCAGATCCTCTCTCGGTTCCCTGTCATAAGCTTTCTTTAAATCTACAAAAACACAATGCAACTCCTTATAACTTTTTTCTGTACATCTCCATCCTCAAAGCAAATACTCTGTTGTACTCTTTCAAGGCATGAAACCATATTGCTTCTCAAAAATGCTCACCTCTGCCTTTAACCTAGCTTTCACATTTCTTTCCCATTCATTGTATGACTCATTAAATTTATTTCTTTTTACTTGCCACAGCTCTGCACATCTTCCTTGTTCTTAAAAATTGGTACCTATAAACGTGTCCTCCATTCCTTTGGGATCTTCCTTTGGGATCATCTCACTCTCCAAGATCTTGTCAAAAATACTAGTCAGAAACTCTACTGCTACCCTCTCTTAATTACTTCCATACCTCTTATGACAGGTACAGTATGTCATCAGGACCAACTGCTCTTCCACTCTTCATCCTTTTCAATGCTCTCCTCACATCACTTATTAATTTTTACTATTTACTGCTCCACAACAATCACCTCTTCTAATCTTTGGTCTCTTTCATTTTCCTCATTCATCAATTCTTTAAAGTACTCCTTCCATCTTCCCATCACCCTCCTGGCACCTTTCAGTACATTTCCATCTCTTTTCTACCACTGTAACCTTTTGCACATCATTTTCATTTCTATCTCTTTGCCAACATGTACAGATCCACCTCTCCCTCCTTACTGTCCAACAGAGGATACAAGCCCTCATATGCTCTTTGTTTGGCCTTTGTCATCTCTACCTTCACCTTATGCTGCATCTCTCTGTACTTTTGTCTACTCTCTTCAGTCCTCTCTGTGTCTTACTTCTTCTTAGCTTATCTTTTTTTTGTATACACTTCTGGACTTCCTTTCTCCACCACCAAGTCTTCTTGTCCACTTTTCTCTTTTCTGATAATAACCAAGTACCCTCCTACCTGTTTCCCTGATCACATTAGCTGTAGTTGTCCAGTCAACTGAAAGCACTTCCTGACCATCCAGAGCCTGTCTCAACTCCTCCCTAAAAACTACAGTACACAACATTATTTGTCCTCTGCCTTGCCTTTGTCCTCTTCCACTTCTTCACCACCAGGGTCATTTTACACACCACCATCATGTGTTGTCTGGCTACACTCTTCCTCACCCAAACTTTGCAATACTTCACTACTGCAATTTCCATCCTCTTTGCAAAGTCCACCACCATCTGTCCCTCTGCATTTCTGTGACCAAACCTGCTCATCACCTCTGTTCCCTTCCCCAACATGTCTATTGATATCTGCACCAATCACCACTCGCGATGCTCTGACTCATTTCACCTAACTCACACCAGAATTTCTGCTTCTCTTCAAACACTTAACCTACCTGTGGGGCATAACCACTAACAACAGTGAAAATAACACCTTCGTTTCCCAGCTTCAGACTAGCATCCCAGCATCATCCTATTAGACACCTCCAGAACATTCCTTACAAACTTCTCTTTCAGGATAACTTCTACGCCATTTCTTTTCCTGTCCACACCATGATAAAACAACTTGTGCTCTGCTCCTAAGCTTCTAGCTTTGCTACCTTTTCACCTGCACACACAATATATCCACCTTACTTCTCTGGATTATGTCAACCAACCAACCAATTCTTGCCATCCCTGTCAACATTTAAAGTCCCTACTGTCACTCCTAAACTCTTGCCTTTCCTCTTCTCTCTCTCTGCCTACAAACATGCCTTTCTCCTATTCTTTTTTGACCAACAGTAGCCCCATTTTCAACTGCACCGGTGGCGGTCATTGTTAACTCGGTCCGTGACCGTTCTGGTATGGAAGTCATATTAATAATTCGCATAACTGATTTGGCAAATGTTTAACGTCGGATGCCCTTCCTGCCACAACCCTCTGCATTTATCAAGACTTGGGACTGGCACAAGAAGACCCTGGATTATGCCACCCTGTGGTTGCATTAAACTTTGTAACATTATATGCCTTAAATCACTCACTCACTCATCTTCTATACCGCTGTATCCTGTATTCAGGGTCGCGGGGACCTGGAGCCAATCCCAGGAGACTTAGGGCACAAGGCAGGGTACACCCTGGACAGGGTGCCAATCCATCGCAGGGCACACACACACTCACACACCCATTCACACACTACGGGCAATTTGGGAATGTCAATTAACCTTACCTACATGTCTTTGGAATGTGCGAGTACCCGGAGGAAACCCACCAAGCACGGGGAGAACATGCAAACTCCATGCACACAGAGACGGGAATCGAGCCTGGCCGGGAATTGAACCCAGACCCTGGAGGTGCAAGGCGACAGTGCTAACCACTGCACCACCAATACACATTAGATTACCATTTGTCATTGTTTCCCCTGAACATCCCAGTGTTTGTGCTCATTAAAACTTTTAAATTGATGTTTCTCCCAGACTTCAGTTACCAGTATTAATTGCACCTCACCTGTCACAGTCACATAATATCCCATAATATTCACCTGCAATCTACTTTTTTAGTTAGACATGTCTATCTACAGTATTTAAAGCCTGTTTAGTTCATTGTTGTGAACAGTTCTTCTACCTGTTTTAGAACTGCTTGTCATTGGTTTCACCAATGACTTCACTCCAACAAACTCATGTGTCAAACTCATGGCAAAACATCACAAATTGCCTATGAACTTACATGATTTACCTCCAAACTACCCAGTTTGTACTTGCTCCAGTCTCTAAATGAGAAGGTTTTATGAATGCTCCAATAGTAACAGCTAAAAGCTTGCCATGTCAACACTAAACAAGAAGTGTGATCTTATTGGACTCTGTTATCCATTATAAAGAGGCATGAACCACCTACGTCTACAGTACGTCTACGTCCTATGTCTACCTAAGTCTACAAACCACTACAATCCACCTTTTAATAACTTACACATTGCTATTATGTTTTATAATCAGTGATTATATTTTAAACTTTAAACTACAGATGACCCTTTTTCATGCCTATGGGTTTTCTCCGGGTGCTCCGGTTTCCAAAGACCTGCAGATTAGGCTAATTGGCATTCCAAAATTTCCCATGGTGTGTGAATGCATGTGTAAATGTGACCGGTGGTCCAACCACGGTTCTAAAATGGGAATAAATACAAGGGTTATCACCATTGGCCTTAATGGTCCCTGAGTTGGACTACAGAAGTTCCTGAATAGAAAAATGGAAAAGTCAGTTTAGTTAAAAAAAAAAACTGGGAGACAAACCTTGCCAGAAAAAAAAAAAATGGCATACAGCATACGCATAATAAAGACATAAGTAACTTTAATTTGCCATCCATTTGTATATGTACAGTATTATTGAATGCACTGTGTGATTTTTCTCAATTAGATATTTCACTCAAAAGTTCAACACTTAAACAGTGAGGTGCTTTCATAGTGTAAACAATGCAGCACTACACCTGAAGTACTTTTTAAGCAATGAACGAACAAATTAACATTTCTATTTGGTTAGTAAGTCAGGATTGCATACCTTTGACCTTTAGTAAACATTTTGCATGGATATGTTGTTTTCAGTACTTCAAGTACCATTCCTTTACAATATCATTTTTTGACAAATTAACATTCACCTGCACTATTATTATTATTATAAGTAAACCCAGAAATAAAGTGATGTTTTTATGACGGCTACACGGCCGTTAAACATGAGCAGCACACAGCTCATGTACATATTCTTTGACAGCAACATGACACACTGCAGAGCTGTCCTGGAGTTCCACGTTCCCGCAGTGACTTAAGGTATTTATCTAAGGTAAGCCACCTTCTTCAAACTGCCCTGACACTACTTTATGCTGTGCCGCTGCCAGTCATGTCCTTCATTATATGTTGAATGTCAACACACAGCTGTCCTTGACAGCCCATTTGTATGTGCTTGTCACTTCTCTATAATAAGACAAAGAAGAGAACCATGAACTTTGGGGTGAAGCTCCGACTAATTATTTGCACATCAAACAGGAAGTATTGAGTGCACTGTGCAGGTGGTGAGGCAGCTAGACGGCAATCGTTAATGCTCTCAGGAAGATTAATTGGTCGCTGGCTAAGACGTATAAGGCCGAGTTGTAAATAAAAAATAAATAAATAAATAAATAAACTAAAAGAAGTAGGGAAGTTCCCATGTATACAACTATACCATTCCCATTAGACTGCAATCCAATGTAGTGTACATTGCTTTTATTCCTCAGAGACGATGTTATGCATTATCTCCCATGACACAGATCTCATTTACTTTTTGAGAACATACTATTATGCACTTTTTGAACTTCAGAAAGTTCTTTGCAACTACTATTTTGAGTAGAGGTACACTCAGGTACACTCATGAAGCTGGCTAATAAGCAAATCAGCTTTTACATAATGAGAGACTCAAATAAGTCCGTTAATTGCCATGTGCCAAGCTCATGGTGTTTCATCTATATAAAATGCACAGCACCTACAACGTCACTCTTATGATTCTCACTCGTGCACAAAAATAGCTATTCATCACCTCCCTCTCAGCCAAAGCCATTTGACTGTTAAACATACCCTTCATCACCACTGGCAGGCCTATTACCACACTGACTAAAGCAGGGTATCTCAGTATAGCAGCTCTGGAGGGAGAGCTGGAGGTTTGAGAAGACAGAGTGGGAAAGGGATGAAAGGGTTTCTGCTGTCTATGTATAAAATGGACAGCATATGTGTGCAGAGCTGGCAAAGTTCATCAACAGCTGGACTAGAGGCATTGCCAGAATTCATGCCCATCTGTCTTGCATCCTGGCTCTTACATGATTTAGGATTTAATTAGATGATAATTTACTACTGAATATATATTTATTTTAGGTAGCCTAACTCTGACTTTAATGTTATTTGGGTGTATTTATTAAATATCACACCCCAGAGCTATATTACCTTATATGTATTATTACTGTATATAGCTATGTGATTGCAAATTGTAATTGCAGTTCATTAGAATCCCACAATTTCCAATATCATATGGGTATTATATCAACACTGAACCAAAAACCTGATCTAATATTAAAGAGACCTGTACACACTGTTTATACAGAATACATAGCCTTTCGTTGTATTTCTTAATTAAATGGCTGTAAAGTTGGCTCTTATCAGCCAATAAGATATTGATATGTGGCTGTTTTAATAGTATTCAATCATATTTTACATGCTTTTGACACATAGTTTTAGAGTTAAACACAGTCCCTTACAAATCTCTCTCTATTAATATGACAACAGTGCGCAAGACTTTAAACTAACTCTCTCTCTCTCTCTCTCTCTCTCTCTCTCTCTCTCTCTGTGTGTGTGCAAGTGCCATCCATTTGCTGAAGACCAAACTCAAAATAGACTACTTCCAAAACCTATACACTATTTAAGTGTTAGATAAAGACATAAATCAAATTCAAATTGACATTTTTTTTTGTCACATACACAATCATGCAGTGAAATGCTTATACGACCGCCAATGGCGAGAAAAATT